>KK115747.1:0-49288 GCA_000611955.2 Stegodyphus mimosarum
ATATCCTCTTATTTACTAACAATCCAGACGTTCTGTAAAGTTATATAAACTCGTCAGACTGTGTTCAGGAATGATATAAATGTTGCTCACCATTGGAGCTCTTAATCTACTTGGATTCTTCAAGACAAACTACTGGTGATCGCAGCGCCCTCTATAAATTATGCGACAAAAAGTGGACCGTTTTTGGGAAAAGCGGTAATACGAGTTTCACCTCCTTCATTATACTCCGTGAAACTAGACTTTCCAGACCTTTGAAAACGCCTTAACCACAAACTAGATCTAATGTCCTAAAATAGAGCTTAAATTTAAAATTCTTAGTGAAGCCTGGAGAGTCTAACTTTAAGCACATTCAATCTGTACTTTCATGCCATTCATCTTTTACATAAAGATCTTTGCATTCATGCTTGACTAAAACACATTTGTATTCGTTTAACTTTTACAAAAGTTTAGAAGTTAACATCAACATTTCAAATTCAATAGAACATTTCAACACGTAATACTTTAAAATTCATTTTACATCACTCGTTATAGTTGCTATGCAAAATTCACAATGATTGGCTACAATGTTTAAATTAACACAACTGAAGCTTTCGACGAAACAATTCAGAAATTACCTTCTCGGAACTTGAGAATTCTAAAAGTATTTACAAAATAAATTTTTCGCCAACTTGCGAATTTAAATTCTTTTCTGTTTAACAGATAGTTACAATTACAGTTATCGCAAACTTACGAATTCAAATTTTCATTTTGAACAGTATTTAGCAACCTTAAACATATGACATAAATCGAACTTTCAATACAAACTAGAAAACAAGGAAATTTTCACTTTTTTTTAGCTTCTATACTACTGCATCCTCTTTGCGCAGAACTCTTGAAATGCTGACGATGCTAAACTTTGGACCCTGACACGTCTCGGGCGGCTGGTATTCTGCTCCGGACCTTCTTTTCTTTTAATCCCTCAGTCGTTTAAACGGGACGCTTTTCTAATGGGCTGTGGATTTTGGAATTCCAATTTTCTTTTTGTCTTGTACCTTGCCGACCTTGCTTCTGGATCTTTGAAGAGTCTCTTGCTCCTTCTTGTTTCCTGGGAATGAATAGACCTCATTTTGTCGGGTTGCTTTCTCTGTGGCTGATTCATAAGATATAGCGTAAAGTGTAAATCTAGCTGTTCCAGAAAGGTTATTACGGATCCTTTACCGTCGAGTGTTGCTGTTGGCTTCATTGCCGCTCTCATAGTTTCTAAGATAAATCTAAATCCCTTCATCGGGTTGGGTTGTGCTTGAGGTAACTGAAAGGTTGGAGGGGTCAACGAGAAATTTTCCGTACCCAACGGCGTAGTTCGTTAAGAACAATTTCGGGCGCCATTTGTGAGGTTCAACTATATATATATCTAAAGTTCTAACTTCGAACCCCACGAACACTTAACAAGCGAATAACCGTTTAAGTGTGAACAGAACAAGTTAGACTTGAGAAGGATTTTAAACCCTTTATTATTCAGTATATTTACAATCAGTTACGACTTGGAACTTTACATAAAGCCGCCACTCGGGCTTGAGCTTAAATACTAATAATTTTAACTTAAACTAGCTTAACTAAAGCTCTTAAAGAGTATAGCCGAAACTATCAGAATCTAACGAGTTGGACCCTAAATATTAATTAAATCAGCGAAGCCTAGCAAGGGCCTAAGATATAGCCGAGAGTAGTAATAGCTAAGAGAGACGTAGCCAGAAGGCAAACGCCCTAGTCAGGGAATCAGATTCTCTCTCCTGAAGTCGGTTAAGTCACGACTTAAATCGTACTCATTTGCATTATCTGCGTTTCAGAAATTACATTCTGGCAGGAAATTGTAAGCTGAAATTAGAATAAGATAGGAAAGATACAAAATTTAAAATAACTGTTAATTAACATGATGTAAACCTTACAACATAATTGATGTATTTATTACACAAAGACTAATGAGATCGTTGAAATTGTGTACACTTTTTAACAATCTTTTCTATATCAGGCTCACAATTACTGCAAGCTACTCGTACGACATCATCCAATTGGTAATCAGTGAGCCGGTTTCTGTATACATTTTTTGCATACTTCATTTTAGAGTATGACGATTCACAAAGATAAGTTGATGCGAAAAACACGAGAAAAATTTCAGCACATTTTTGTACAGTTCTGTATTGTCCAAGCACAGTTTTCCAAAAATCGGCGTAATCCATTTCCGCCCTCTTTTCATTAAATAAAGTTTCCAAATGTGTGTTGTTTTTGAACTCTAGAAATTCGTCAAACAGCTGTACGTAACTACATCCCAATATGCCTTGCAAGTTCTGATATGACTGTTGGATCTAAGTGCCAAGGATTTTCGAGAAGCAACAACATGCTTTTAATTTTCCTTAAATCACTGAATCTACTTTTAAATTCTTCCGATAATGTCATTAAGTAATTTGAAATCTTTATACAGTTATCTGAAGAAATATTAATACCTTCCTTTTTAGCTTTAGTCATTGTTGGAAAATTTTGCAGTATTTGGTTCTGAATCTCTTCTTTATACACATTAAGCTTCTCTTCGAATGCAAATAATTTATTTGCCATCTGTGAAATTATTTTATTGTCACCTTGTAAATCCAAATTGAGCGAGTTAAGTTTATCCGTAATGTCACACAGAAATGCTAAAACACACCACCATCCATCATCTTGTAATTCACTGCGCATTTTATTGTTTTGCTGTAAATACAGCATAATTTCTTGCCACAAAGAAAAAAACCTTTCCAACACCTTGCCTCTGCTAAGCCAACGAACTGAAGTATGTAAAAGAACATCGTTGTATTGACTGCCCACTTCCTCCAAAAGGCTTTTGAATTTTCTGTGGATCAGTTCTCCTGCTCGGATGTAATTCACTATACTTAGAATAGTTTTCATCACAGAGTCTATTTCAGGACATTTAATGCGCGAAGCCAAGTTTTCCTGGTGAAAAATGCAATGAAATATTATTAGATTTCTTAAACCATATTTCTCTTTTAGCAGAGAAATAAACATATTTTCCGAGCCTGTCATTGAAGGACAGCCATCGGTGCACACAGAAACTAATTTTCTTATATCTATATTGCCCTGTTCAAAGAAATCGCAAATAAAATTAAATAATAGACGCTGCCTCTGGTTTGGCCCTTCATTGGGAGGGAGAGCGTGTTGAGACGCGGTGAGCGTCGGACGTTTGTTTCGTGAGCTCTCGCGCGTTATACCGCTTTGAGCTGTGTATGGTGATTATTTTGTGCCATCGGTGCTCTAATTATTGTGTTTTGAGCTTTCGAACTAACTGGATTACATCGAGTGTGAATATTTGTGTGTGATTTCTACCTAATTTAAGTGTTTTACGGATACTACTGTAAGAGGTCTTAGGCTAGGCCTAACACGTGAGAAAATGGCTAATCAGAATTTTTCGCCGCTCCCGGCGAAGGATGTGGCTGAAATTATTCAGAAAAGTGTACCAACGATTACGAATGAGATTTATGCAATTGCGGATCGGATTTTGGACGAGAACCGGGCGAATTTACTCGAGAAGGTGACTTATACCATCAAGGATTACATCAACGCGCTTCAACAAATTCATAAGCTAGAGATCGCTGTGAAAGTTAGTGAGCTTAGTGTTATGAGTCCAAAAAGTGATGTCGTTAAGAAGCATCTCCAGGATGAACAGCAGAGGTTAGTAGCTGAAGGACTTACAGCACTTTTTAAAGGTAAGTGCGATGTTTTTAGTGCCAGCAACCCATCTGATCAATTGTCTATCGATAATCTTAATAGTACTGTTATGAATGCCAAAGTTGTAAATGCTAATGTTAATTCTGATGGAAATAATGTATTGATTAACGAGCCTAGTAGCTCTAGTTCTAATGTTAAAAGTACAAATAATGAAAAAACTGTTAGTGTAACTAATTCTGATGTTAAGATAAAGCCTAAAAGGCCGTCAAAAAACATAAGCGTAGCGTTAGTTAGTTACAAGATAGCGATGGCTTTGTTCAGCCGCGTGTTACTGCTCGGCCATCCAAAATAGTTAAATGCAATAGTGAAGTTGCTACAAACAACAAGTTTGAGCAACTACAAAATAAATTTAATGATAAAACTAAGGATAATGCTATGGATGTTAGCGGCGATCCAGATGTTATTAAAATAGTGCAGCCCAAAGTAAAACCTATCATGGTTAAGCCAATTATTAAATTTAGTGATTTTTTAAAGAAACTTAAAGCAGACACTAATCTTGACTTCGCCGGTAAAGTTACTGGGGAGTTTCTTAAAGTATTTCCTAAGTGTGAAAATGATCACAGAAGTATAACTAAATATTTGAGCTACTTTTTCAATAAAGCTTCTTTTTATCCCTCTGATTTCTCTTTTAGTAAGTGTTGCTTACATTACTCATGTCCTTACGTATTGGGGATCTTACGGTATTAAAAGTGTTGATTTGGAAAGCTTTTGTACAAAGTTATATTGAAAAAACCATCTCGTCCCTAATTTTTGCACACCAGTGTATAGTAAGAGTAAACAGAGGTAAGTATAAATAAATCTAAGGTAACATTTAAATTTCCAATAAATAACACAGTTTTCAGGAGGTAGCATCAGACGAAAACATAAATACATACTCAAGCGCTATCAGTATATTAACATATACTGTTGATATACTGATAGCGCATATACTGTTGATATACTGAAATTATGTTGATATACGCTAAGTGTATCACCATAATATATTGAGTGGAGAAATTGCAGTTTTAATTTTTATTTGGTATATATTTATTGCATAAAATTTTATTGCTTATTTATTTTTCTTAGTATTTGCTGTGTACTAGTAAAACAAGTGGTAGCATATACCCAGTTACACGTACATATGTTCATAGGTACACATGAAATGGGAAAATAGATTAAAAGGAGTGGTAGCACACAGGTATGTATAAGAATAAAGGCATATTTAATCAAATTGAGGAACATGAGCAAGATTTTTAAAGCTTACTTGAGAGGTTTAAAATACAATTGAATGAAGGAAATTTTTTACCTTCATATCTGGAGCTTTTCAAACCATTCTCCATGTCTGGATCTTCTTACGTCGCTTGATGTCCCGATTTCGTGTGCTAATAGGCTCCCGAAAATTGAGGATACCATAGCAGTTTGCCTCTCAACTCACAGGAATCTAAATGTCAGTCTGATGGGTGAGTGCATGGAATTTCAGAAATCCTTCGAACTGAGGCTGAGGTATAATGGATGGGAGGGAGAAATATGGGAATTTATATAGGGGAGGAGGAGGAAGACAGAGTGGAACCCCTTCCCGAGCCAAGAATAACTGGGGAGGAAAAGGAAGATCATAAATAAGAAATTGGGTGAGGGAGAGAGAGAGAGCAATCCTGATGAGGATCCCTGTGTTCATAAGGTAAAGGTGGAGCGAAAGCTGTCTCTAGCGCAGGTGGACACAATGTAGTACGCTCACATTTATACTTATCTGATTGCCCATGTGGGGTGGGAGGAAAAAGATCCCTGAAACAGGGGCAGGGAAATGAGAAAGAATGCCAGGAAGGAGAGTCGTAAGGAGAAGATTTGAAAGAGCAGGCTAATGGAATGGAGATAATTTGTGAGGGGGGGAGGGGTGGAAGAAAAGTGAAAGGGATAGAACGATCGAGAATGAAGATATGCAGAGATTTTTACCATGTAGGTAGGGACAGCAGGGAGTGGCAAGAGGTGTGTTCAAGTAATATTTATACAGTGATACAGAGCACATGAAAATTTACTGTAGTCAGTATATTACAACTCGGAAGGTATTTATTACCTTTTTCACAGAGCACACGAAAACTTAATATGATCAATATTTAGCGGTCAGGAAGTATTTTGTTACCTATTACAGGGTGTGAGCGAGAACAAGTGGTAACATTACAATTCGAAAATCCTATTAGTAATAGTGTTTAACTACAACAGAAAGTTGCCAATTTGATTACACAAAAATTTATACGTGGCATATGAAGACTAGAGTGTAAAATAAGTATAAAATAAAAATATAAATTAAAACTGAGTGCATAATATAGTTAAGGTGGTATAGTAATAAGTTATTTTAAAACTGGAAGTGAAATCTATGCAAAGGTATTTACTTTTCTAGAGGAATGTCTGCCTTGATTGTAGGGTATTTATGATATCTTGTTGGGATGTTCCCCAGTTGTAGGACATTTGACCAAAAGTATTTTGCCTTTGTAGCTGCAAAAAGTGCTATGAACTCTCGGCCTTGTGGATAAGCGGTGTAGGGGGAGATAGGGAAAGGAAAGGTGACAATAGTAGGCAGATATTAAATGCATGCGGGATTAACGTCAAAAGTGGTTAGTTGCAGAAAAGAGTGTGGAAGAGATAGTGAGTGAGAGAGACAGAGGGATAGGGGTGGGAGGGAACGAACAGGAAATTTAAAGCATATTTATGAAATTACAGTCCTTTACGAAATCTCCTAAGAGATTGAGAATGGCTGAAGAAGTAAAATAGAGTGCGAGACAGATAGAAGGAGACACAGAAAGTGTAAAAAGATGATTTTGGAGAATGTTTTTGGGCACAGAGTAAAGAGAACAGTAAAGCAGGAGGTGTTGCAGGGTATCGAGAACGTTGCAGAACAGACAGTCTATTTTATTAAATTTGGAGAGGATTTCGCGGGTGAGAATAGCGCCTGCTCTGAAGCGGCGCATGCAGATATCAACTTTTTTGGGGGGAGGGGTGAAAGTAATCTTTTGGAAAGGGTGATTGAGGTGGGGGGACGCCAGAGGTTTGCAGAAATGTCTTGAAGGTAGGAAATGAATTCAGTATTTAGAGAGAGCATAAGTGATTTTTTGGTTTAAAGAGGGGAAGGTGGAAGAGGAGAAAGGGTATCTGTAGGAAGTTTGGCTAGTCGATCCGCCTCTTCATTGCCTACGAGGCCGATGTGGGAGGAGATCGAATGAATGTTGACTGATTTGCTATGGGAGATGAAAGTCTGATAGAGGGAATAAATTTCAAATAGAAGCGAATGACGTAGAGGAGGGAAGCCGTTGAAGGGCCAAGAGGCCAGAATTGCTATCGGGGAGAATAACGCAGTGAGAGCGGTTTGAAGAGGAAAACCAGAAGAGTGCCTCATGTATGCTAAGGAGTTCCAACTCCACAATGATGCATTTGCTTTGCAGGGCAAAATTTTTTCGAAAGCCCAAGTTTGGGACAAAAAAAGCTGCACCATTATGAGTTGAAGTAAGAGAGCCATCGGTAAAAATCGAAATGGAATCTGGGGAAGGTTTGTTAGTATGTCCAAACAAAGGGACTGAATGGCTGAATTGGGTAAGGAGGATTTTGAAGGAAGGGAAGGAATGTAGGATCGAGAGGGTGCTGGAGAGAATTCCCAGGCGGCTGGAGAGTTGCTAGGAGAGCCTGGAGGATTTGAAAAGAAAGGATAATTTGAACTTTTAGCATTGAGAAGTTCCATGATGTTGCCTGAACGATTAGGTGAAAGTAACAGAGGAGGCAAGGGATGATTGTTTGCTGAGATACCTATCCTGTGTAAAAGTTGAAGGAGCTGATGTTGAGCCTCAAGGAAAATAGGTTTTTGTTGAGATTCAATATAGACTTCAGAGGAGTGGGTGAAGCGGAGAAGTCCGAGGGCTCCCTTAATGGCCATCTTGTGGGAAATTTCCAGTGGCTTGAGTTTCTTGGAAGACAGGACAACAACAGGGAAAGGCTGTAAGTGAAGAAAGAAGTAGAGATATAAAGAAGGAGCTGCGAGGGTTGGTTGGGGCCGATAGAAGTGCCAGTGCAAGATTTAAGAATGTTTGATGCGGTTTGAGTCTTTGAAGTTAATTGTTTGATGTAAGGGAAAAAGGATAGTTTGCTGTCAAGGGTGACTCTTAGAAATTTGTGAGAAGACGCAAGAGGAATGGGGAGGTCATAGATCAAGAACGTAGGGGGGGCGGGGATGGCTTTTTTGGAGAAGAATAGATGACGGCGTTTCATCTATTCTTCTCCAAAAAAGCCTCTCCCTAGAATTGGGGCTAGAGAGAAACCCAATTCTGTGAAATAATCACAGACTTAGTCTATTGCATATTGCAAGTTAATGTCTCTGTCCGAAATGGACCAAATCGCAATATCATCCGCAAATATAGCAATGCGAATGTTGCTGTTGAGGAGGGAGGGGAGGTCATTGAGCATGAGGTTGAAGAGAAGAGGAGAGAGCATGCCTCCTTGTGGGGTCCGGTGATCCATACGGAAGAGACTGGAAAGATGAGAGCCAAGTTTGATATTGGAGTCACGGGGAGAAAGAAAGAATTGGATATATTTGTTAATTTTAGGGCCGAAACCAAGTTTTAGAAATTTGCAGAAGAGTGCTCTTGGGTTTACAGAGTCCTGTAGACTTTTAAGTCCTGTAGACACACTTTTAATAACTTTTTTATGGAAATAAGTCATTTTTCCGGAAAACACACATAAAAATTTCGAAGCTGGAAAAGCTGCTGCCCCCATCGTGCGTGATCACAGCGCCCTCTCCGCGGAAAAGTTAGACAGACAAAGAAGACAGATGTCTTGTTTTTCATCCGCTAAGTCTTTCTGCAACGATGGGCGAAAAATCAAGCTCAGGTGCGAAAAAAAGGTATATAGAAAGAGGGCAATTTCGTATTTCAGAGGAGAGTAAAAATGAATCTCCTACACTTATGTAATAGAGGGGGGAAAGGCCTATTGAAAGAAAAGGAAAATTCTGGAGGAAAAAAAAAAGGAGTAGAATTACGGTTACAACTAACACACTAGTCAATTACATTTATTCAAATCAAATATCAATTACCGAGATAAACTCTTATTGAATGTTAAATGCACGTGCTCTTGTATTTTTACTTTTCCGGCGTAGCTTTCTCTTAAAATATGTCACGCACTGCATTGCGCGTGGAAATAAAACAATTTTAATTATAATTCTATTCTATTATTATAATTCTATTAATATCTAACTAAGTATAAAATTCGTAAAAATAACAATACTTTTTATAAATTTCAGAAGACAGTGTTTAAAAGCATGCCAAAAATGTGTGACAAAAAGCGAAATGTTTGCGCAGATGATATTTGCGGTGGCAGGAAACTTTCGTTAAAGCCCGATATTTTGTTTTGCTAATAAAATTTCTGATTAAAAAAGAAAAAAGAAAAAAAAAATACGGCCCGTCAGCTGTTTTTAAATCCTGCATTCAGAGCTTATGCAATTTGATTTCGAAGCAACAGGCCATGACTGAAAATAATTTCTGTAATTGCAACTGAGATGTCTGCATATTGGCGGCATTTGAATGTTTCTGTATTATCATTTCTAGCTTTAGTGACTTTCGCAAGAGCTTAAGTGTTTTATTTCGCACATTAAAGAATGACGGACTTTGCGGATTTGATTTTGCGGAATTTAGAAACTTTGAAAGGTTATCGTGAAAGTAATTCCTTATCTGCGAATGAAGGCAACATTGTTGACATTATAAAAATTATTCGCGAAAACTGCTTGAGTATTCACTTAAAAGACCAAGAAAGAGGTTGTTTTATATGACTAGAATATTATTTGATTCCAGTATTATTTAAATTGGTTCGCTATTAATCTATGATGAAGATGTCATTTCTTGCATGAAGTATCAAGATTTACGTGACACAGTTCATAATAATTTAGGACGTAAATATTAACAGAAAGAATTGGCCTAATGTATGTAAGCAAGAGAGACGCATTTCAGAGCTCTGGCCATATTTTTTAAGGAAAGAATATATCAGCGTTTCGAAATATATTTTACATGCATTATGCCAGTTTTATCTGTTTAATTTTCATTCTTTTTATCACTGACTGATCTTTCACCTTCTTCAGCGGGCAGTATTAAATAGTGTTTACATTAAAACGCCATCTTTTTGTTAGGAACTGAACTTGTGTGTTTGTCTGAGTCAGAATGTGTTTGATTATCGTCTAAGTGAGGGCTTTCTGGGGAAAACAGGCTTGTAATTTTGGCTCTAGTGTAGAATTGGGTGCCCTTTCAATTGGCAAAAAATTTTGTTCAGTTTTAGCAATGAAACCCCATTTCTGGTTACCATGAGAGTTTTAACTTGCTTTTAGCTTCTTGATTTTTTTAAGTGAAAATAAATCAATGTGCCCATGGACAAAGTGTCGTCATCGTGACAAAGTCAATGTGTACATGGACAATGTGTCGATGTGTACATGGACACAGAGTTTGTGAAACTCTTTGACTTCTTATTTTGGTTTTGTGTAGCGGCCATCTTGAAATTGTGCCTTCCTGGTGCTGATCTTGGCATCAAAAAAGAATTGTCAAAAAACAAGGGGCACCCAATTGTAAACTTTTACCGTAATTTTTTGTGTTGGGGTGTGCAATAATGATATGCAGTCAGCTAATTTCAGCAACTGGGACTGAACCAGAAATTCTGCCATTTTGTAATTTTTATCAATTTCATATTTTCCAGCTTCTTACAATTTCATAAATTATTTGTGTATGTTAAAGCAGTGTTCGTGTTTTCGTTGAGTTTTCTGCACAATATAACTTAATATATTATGCCAAATTGCCTTTACCAGTGGCTAAGTAGTTAAGTTTGCTGAACACTGGGAGTTCGATCTCTGATGCTAGGGGAATAGGTGTGCTGCATTGTTGATTTTCATGGGTATGCTCAGTTTTAAATTGAATATGAGGCAATACTGAATTGAATGCTACCTTTGTAGTGTAGAATTGGGTGCCTTTTTGACTGAGGAAAAATTTTGTTCAGTTTTGGCGATAAAACCCCATTTCTGGTTACCATGAGAGCTTTAACTTTGTTTTAGCTTCTTGATTTTTTTTAAGTGAAAATAAGTCACTGTGTACATGGACAAAGTCAAGGCAATGTGCAATGACTAGTTTATATAATTCTATAATGTTTTTTTAAGAGAAAATAGGTCAATGTGTACTTGGACACGGAGTTTGTGAAATTCTTTAACTTCTTATTTTGGTTTTGTGTAGCGGCCATCTTCAAATTGTGCCTTCCTGTTGCCGATCTTGGTGTAAAAAAAGAAGCACCAAAAAACAAGGGGCACCTAATTGTAAACTTTTACCCTGCCATTTTTATAACTTTATCAATTTTATATTATCCAGCTGCTTATGATTTCATAAATTCAGTGTGCATGTTTTCATCGTGTTTTCTGTACAATATAACATCATATATTATACCAGAATGCCTTCAAAATAGTTAAGTCTGCTGAATACTGGAAGTTCGAACTAGGTTTGATGCTAGGGAAATGGGTGTGATGCATAGTTTATTTTCATGGTTTTCCTCAGTCGAGGCAGTTTTCTTTAAAAGGTCTCCCACAAAGGCATCCATCATCTTAGCCATTGTAAGCTTTGCTATATTTGAATAACTTAACCTATAACATCGGGCTCAAAAATAATGCATAGAATTAAATTATTAAAAAAGTAATGCATGATTTGAAGGCCAGCATTTACAATTTTGATTTATTTTTTCCTTTTTTTTTTTTTTTTTTAGTCATGTTCCTTGATTAGAAATTTTCAAGCACGTTCATTTTGATCAATGTGTATTAAGTTTGATTCTCTAGGAATGTTGTTAAATATCTAAGAATTCATATTTGAAACTGGATTTTTAAAAAATGAGTTATGTATTTAATTGGGGAAGAAACTGCTCAAAAGCTGAACTTGTATAAAATATGTGCAGTTTTGTAAAGAAGGAAAGAAATAAAGAATTAATTATTATAATTGATTGAAGTAGAAGAATGTTTCTTTTTATTAGAACAAAATTTTTTAATTGCTTAATAAGTAATCTTAGGTGAGAAGTGAAGTGAGTCTTAAGTATTTGAGTTTTTGATCAAATGTTGATGTAGAAGAGCAAGCCTTGAGTGCGTAGACAAGTATATAAACTAACTTTTGTTCAGTGGAATGGCAGAATCTGTCATATGCTGGGAGACAATCTAAAAGAGGTTTAAAATACACTATGGTACCAGAACTATTAACTGGTTGTGTGTCATTAAAATATTAAGGAAATTAAATGTGCCAAGTTCAGAATTGAACAGCATGAAAGTAGACGTATGGAGTTCATGACTAACTGAACTTGAGATAAATTACATGGTAAAAATATATGTTAGAGTGCCCCTTGGCAAAAATTGGCGATTTTTGGCAATTGCACAACAAGGCTGAACAAGATGGCCACTACACAAAACCAAAATAACAAGTAAAAGAATTGCACAAACTCAGTGTTCATGTATACATCGATGTATTTTTACTTAAAAAAAGTATCAGAGAATTGCACAAACTCAGCATTGAGCACTTTCTTGACTTTGTTCATGTACATATTGATCTATTTTCATTATAAAATTAAAAAATAAGGAGAGTGATGATGTCATATGATGTTAAAACAAAGTTACTCATCACCAAAATTGAACAAAATTTGTAGCCAATCTAAGCTCAGTAAACTGCATTTTAAATCACACAATGAAATAACCTAAAAAAGGAACTACATCTTATCACATATATGCACTATAAAAAGGAAATATCAACTTGCCATATTTAGAAATTTGTGTGTCTTCAGTCTGTGGCACAGAAAATTCCTTAACATCCAAACACTTTCTAAAATTATCTGAATTGGAATATGCATACTGCCATCACCACATAAATTCACAAAAATAAGAGTCAAAAATATCCTCTGTAGTGCCGGACTGTTGGTAGCATTTCTTATATGAAGCTTTCTTTTGACAATCCCCTTAAAAGCCATCGGAACGATCTTTATGTTCGACCATATGCGTTTCCTTCGTGCAAACAGGACACTTATAATAACTACTAAGTAAACTTTCATTTACAGACCAGTCAATTAATGCTTTTTTCTCCTTTCGTTCCAAATCGTACAGAAACTTCACATTAATCTCATCACATACGGTGTACAGCACAAAATAAGCAATGTACTTCCTATCTGACATCCAACGCAGAAATAAGCCTGTACAAATATTTTCCCATCATTAAAATTCACCACCATCATGCAACCAATCACATCATAATAGGGTTTCCATAGCATTCTATTACTCATGTTACCATAAATGAAACAACAATTTGGAGATAATCCAAGGGCCATCCTAAAATATAGACTGTTATGTTTATTACCATAAAAAAGATCATCATCATAATGAATTTAAAAGGAAAATTTCAGTTTAAAAAATATTTCAGGTTCACAATATATCTACGAGAATAGAACTGAGAGGATTTCTTGTTGCTAATCCTTCAGTTTAAGGATAATGGTTCTGGAATACAAAAATGCATTTGGTTGAGAGAAAAGTGAGTAATCCAGAGATGTCCCTTCTTTTGATATGTAAGAAATTAAGTTTTGTAAGTCTTGGTGGCATGGCTAGAGTTTTTGCCATCTGGTACAGTAACTAAGTTTGTCCCTTCTTTTAATATGTAAACAGATTAAAAAGAAGAAAAAAAAAAGAATGTTAAAAGTAATAGTGAAATAAGATTCTGTTTGTTTTTGAAAAAAATCTTTAATTTCAACATTTTAAAATTATTCTATTCCGTGGTTGTTATTTTGTTCACAAAATCATCGATAATATTGTACAGATCTATTTGATTATTTAATACACATCTATAGTTCATTGCTACTTCTCATATGATCTGTGGGCACTGTTCTGTTATCAGGACTGAATTCAAACGTGTGTATATATGCATGTATGTACTGATGTATGTGTTCACATACATATACTTACATTTATCATGTATAAATGTAAGTACAGATGCTTGTATACATATATGCACGTACGTACATACATTCATACATTTCTGAATCTGGTCTCGATAATAGAACAGTACCGATTTTTGTATAAAAAAGCTCTTCTGACAACTAGCAACACTTAAGCAAATTTGAGCAAAGTTCACAGTAAAATTAAAATTTTTTTGGTTCTGGAAATTGTATATGAGAATAAAGTGCAAAATTCAAAAAGAGTGCCCTTCCACTTTTGTGTTTTGTTTATCACAGCAATAACAGAAATAAAAGTCTAAAATACTTCTCTCTTAATGAGGAAAAAAAACCTCATCAATAGCCTTCTTATTAATTAATGTCATAGTAATCATAATTAAACAGATATTTGTAATTTTATTAAAAAGTTATGACAGAATTTAGAAAGTTTATAACAAGAGTATGTGACTGTTGACATCTTGTGGTGATTTCTTAGAATACTTTATCTAAAGTAAAAATTATTTTTCACCTCAATTTAATTCTTCATAACAATTCGGAATCCTATTATTCTTTACCTGCCTCAATGATACACATGGTTAGCCTCTATAAACTAATATTTCCTTTGAAAAATGCAGTCCCTAGAAATGTACTGCCTGGAATGAGCCACCCCATCCATCCCCTCTAGTTATACCACTGCTAACCTTAATTTTTAGACTGTTTAAAGCAACTTCAGTCTGGACATTAATGAGAAGAAATTTGACATCATATGAAACATTGAGGAACTTACTAGAAAAAATTACCTAAGTTTTTTGATAGCTTCTACTGAAATTTTTCTTTTACTGTGGAAAAATTTATTGCTAAAATAAACTGAATACCAAATAGTATTCTTTGCTTATGTTTAATTTTAATTGTTGCTTATGCTTTGTTTTAATTGTTGTATCATTCTTTTCTCTTTTGCAAGATCATATTGTAATTCTGGAAGCATCACTACATATCACTCTTCATTATCTAAACCAGTCTTTTTTCTTAGAAATTTAGACTGACTGGAATATGCATTTTGCATGTATCTTTGGAACAGAAATAAACATTACATTTTTATAATTTGGACTAGTATATTTGAATGACTGATGATGATATTTGCAGAGATTCACAACTGCAATATTTTTGTTTTATGAAGTGAATACTAAAAATGAAGACAAATTTTTAGAATGCGTGCTTTGTTGCCTTCTGGCCCTTCAGTATCTCTTTGCTCCAGTAGGAGCAACAGTTCTCCAGGTCTACATAGTATCCACCACTGAGAAGTAGCACTCATGCCACGTTACATGTTAGATATAAGATTGCAATTTATAAGAATTATCAGTTAAATAAAGGTAACCAATATTTAATACTACAGTAAGGAATTATGAAGTTGCATATGACTAATATACAATAAAGATAAAATTGTGAAAGTAAAATAGAGCATTACTTATTTTGAATAATCGACAGTAATTAGACAGAGAAACTGGAAACCTAAGAATTCTGAAATAGAAGAAGCAGAATGAAATGTTTAAAGAAGACATACATTATCCATCACTAAATGATTTAAAAAAAAATTGAGATTTTGCCTTTAGCATAATGTATTCAAAGGAAGAATGCTTTTTAACATAATTTATTCAAATCTTCTAAAAAAAAAAGCTTGTCATGATCAACTTTATACAAAAAATATTAGTCACAATATATATAGTAAATTTACCAAATTTATGCATTAAATTCTCTGCACTAATAAGTGAAATTATAAACAACCTTAAATCATTTTAATCATACAATTGATTTTATGCCATTATGATATTCTTTAATATTTATATTCATTTCTAAAAGTTTTCAAATTTATGTATTATCCCAAAATGGGAACTGTTGTAGGTACTGAAGTAATATTGATATTAGCATTAATTGTGGAATAATTAATTGTTGGGGTGACATTTTTATTTCTGGTACATACTGCCCTGCTGTATTAGGTAGTAATATATCTTCAAAACATAGAAGAGTGAGTCATCAAGTAGAATAAAGTTCACCTGTTTGCTATACTGGATTTTAAAGTCCTCATTTCTTGGCATGCAGTATTTTATTTATGTTTTCATGTTAGTATCACCACCTCAGAAAGGCTTTGTTACTTAATTTCAAAAATTGAAAATAATGAATTTAGGTATTAAAATTAGATACTTGGATATTAACCACTTTTGGGAACTTTGTTTGGTGCCAGTGTTTTGTTATAACTTGCTAATAAATATGCCTTATTTTTGCAGCTATGCCTTTAGCCTTAATATTTTTTTAATCGTGTGTTCTCTTATCTTTGACATATTCTGCTTTTGTTATTTTCTGAATTAGTCTGGAAAATCTGCTAAAAAAAAGTTCATTGTATCAAACAATAAATTTTATGATTATGGAATATTTCTGAATATTTGAGAATGTTCCAGTTCCACTATATTAAACTTATTAAGGAAAATAGAGTACAACATTGAAAAGTGTGAAACAGATGCTTAGAATGACATCAAGATACTGATTTGAGGGACAGTTTTTATTTGCAACTGCTTTACAATTTTTTTTTACATGTGATTCTGATAAATCACATTTTCCCATGAAAAACTGGATATGGCAGAAAAAACTTAATATAGATTAGAACAGTTTATTTTGTGAAGCTATCAAAAATAGAGCAAACACAAATCTTGAATATCCTGATTGTTAACTGGAGTCTGTGATGTCCAGAATAATGAAGTTATTTTGGGGCCAACTAAAATTCATGGTAGTAGTTAATATAAAAGAAACCATATTTCATCTTATTCTTACCACCAAAGCTGCTAAAAGCTGCAACTTAGCATAATGGTAACTAAATTAATTTGATAATTGAGATTCATGGGCCAAGGCTGTGACACCATGGAATAGTGTATTTCATTCTTGGTTCACGTCAATGACTACATAGATGCATAATGCGAATGTGCATATCTATGCATTTGAATGTATGCATTGACTGCATAGATAATGCAAATTTCAGCCTGTTTACTTACTAAAATCGACAATGGCAGATAGTTTCTTGAGAGCTTCATCCTAATAAAAATTGAAGTTAATTATGCTTCATTCTATTCTTATAAGAAATGTGTGGTTATTTCTCACTGGTTACATTAGCTAAACAAAGCTGAAGTTGGTGAATGGGCAGATGCCATTTGATGAATAATATTTAATTACTTTTATGGATGGAAGTTAAGGATTCAAATGTAATGTTTTTGGAAGCATGCCAGGAAAGTTTGAAAAGCACTATTTCAAGGACAATTGAGATCCTAGTGTTGTGGCATCATCTGACATTCTGAAGAATTATGAAAGTCCCTTTTTTTCTTCAAATTATTGCATGGTTGTGAGCTCTCAAAATTGTTCTTCTGACAATATTAGGAAAGTTATTAAATTAAAAATAAATCCATTAGAGGCTAAGCTGGGTGTATTTAATTTGAAAAATATTAGAGGACATAAAAGTTTTAGTTTTTTTTTTTTTTTAAATTATTGGAATTGACTTCAAGATTAAGAAAAATTCTCCAGAATTAAATACATCCTTTGCCAAAAAAAGAGGAATCCTGTTATCCTTGTAAAAAATGGGCCGAATGAAATATTTAATGAAGATCTTCTGAAAGTGATTTTTGGACAAAATCCTGAAGATTTTTAATCTGATGAAAATATGAGTATATGTGCAGTTCGTTTTAATTAAAAAAACTTTCAGTATAAGAAGCATGTCGTGATTGAATCCTGTGATTCGTGAATATATTCTCCATTAAGCCAGGTTGAAAATAAATTGGAGTGCATGTGAAGTGGATGATTTTCTTATCATCAATAGACTTTTTATGAGTTTTGGGCACAACCATTGCACTGATGAATGTAGTGAACCAGTTTTAAATATTCTGGAGAACATAAAACAAAAGATTTATGTTTGAAGAGGAAGTTGCAGTTTGTAAAAATTGTATCTGTTTCAATCATAAAACAAATAATATGCATAGAAAAATGATTGTGTATCACAAACCCTTTACAGAGTACTGTCCTATTCATATCTTTAGGAGGAAGAACATTTAGTTTTGGATAGATTAGGAACTCAGATGAGCATGTTCTGACGTGTGTACAGCTGAACCTTCATAAATCTAAATTTGCACCATGGCAACTCATTTTAAATATAGAAACCAATAATATTGACTGTACATTAGTTCAAAAGCCTTATAGTTGCATTAATTCTCTTGCAGGATATCTTGGCATGACTTTGTAATCCCAATTCCGATAACATAAATGTGGCAACTACAAATATCATTCTATCATGTGATCCTTCAATTTTTCTTGATTATAAAAATTTGTATTACAATGCAGTCACATTAGTTGTTGTTGTTGACATGACTTTTTTCATACTATTTTGAGCCCTCAAATAATATTGATTTAGATCTTTATAAAGTTAGTCAAGTTTCCATGCACAAAAATCTTATTGTCTGGTTTGGTGTATGGACTGCAATGCCAAATCTGGAATATTGTTTAGTCCCTACTGGAACTCTCATGGAGATAAAACTAAGTAAATTTATTTCTGCCAGTAACTTATTTGTTATAAATGGAGATTATGGTCTTACTTTTTCTGCAACTCATGATTAAGCTACATTGATGTTACAGTTATTGATTCAGATCTTCTCCAGGATATTTCAAGTTGGTGTCTGTCTAAAAATGAATCCCTTTCTGATTAAAATGATGAGAAAATTCAAATTTTGCCTCTCTTCAGTCTCGCAAATCACTTCAAGCTTTCCATTAAAAATGTTCATTACAAAGCATATTGGAATTTTGCTTTTCTCTTGTCATCCATATCTATGATATTCTTAATGGTTGTGCTGCTGATTCCTGCCTAAATACAAATGTTGAGGATCTTGGTTGTGTTCTTTTCCAAGTACCTTTATTTTCAATGGGTGTTAAGAATCATGGCATGTATAATGTTCCTTGGTGATCTGTCGAAATTGGTTGTATGAGAAAGAGGCTTAATGCCTCTAAGTGTAGATTTTAGCATTGTAGAAATCTGACTCTTAGAGAATTGTATAAATGTAGATATCTTGAATGTAGAAAAGTATATCATTAAATCCTTACTCATGCTAAATTTGACTCCTGGAAGACATTCCTTTCAACCACTGATGTTCACAATGAGTGGAAAAAAATTTATGCAGATGAAGTTAAAAGAGAATTCATGAAAAAAAAATTAAATAACTGGTATTCATCTATCTATGGGAGAGACAACAAACTCTCTAGAGAAGACAGTAAATGCTGTGCTTTAGAAATCCTTCCCTTCTAATCCAGAAGAAAATGATATTCATTTACATAAGAAGTATTGTTGGTCTGTGTATACTACTTATTTTTTTTTTGTTGATTCTCTTTTTTTCCCTGAAGTGAAGCGAATACAATTATTTCTATGCTGAAACCAGATAAATCACGTAGTCCTGATTCTATAACAAATAAAGTTATCAAACAGTTTCACTTAATGTTGACCTCTCTTCTCTTTATAAACTCTTTAATGCTTGTCTGGATATGGATAATTTTTATATTTATTGTATTTGGAAACATGCTCAGGTGATACTAAAGGAAATGAGTCTTAAATTTAAAGCTTGTCTGGATATTGATATTTTTGATATTTATTGTGTTTGGAAACATGCTCAGATGATACTTATTTCTGAAAGAGATGAGTGTAATGCTCCTTATTTGCATAACTATATATGTATAAGCTTACTTCCTGCTCTAGGTAAATGCTTGGAACATCAATGAATTTGTTGATATTATGCCAAGGGGACTTTCCTTCTGATGATCAGTATAGTTTTACACCTCAGAGGAGTATTGCAGATGCCCTTTTATGCTTGAAAAAGATTGTTCAGAGATATAAAAAGAAAAATTTGCATACTAGTTTTTTTTTTTATATATATATATAAAAGTTGCCTTCGACAATTCCTTGTGGCCTTATATTCTCAAACTTCTTTAAAAAATAGAACTTCTAACTCTCTTTCACTTGCTGATCCTTTTTAAATGATAGGATGTCCAAATTGCAAATGGGCTCAGTTTTAGCAATCCATCACCTTGAAAGGGGTTGCCCTCAAGTCTTAATTTCTCGACCTGCTGTTTGGAATATTATTATTAATGATCTCCTCTCAAAGCTTAAAAATCTTGCCATCTTGGCTTTCTCCATACTATAGCCTTTGCAGGTGATATCATGCTTTGCTTCTAGAGTACGGATCGTCCTGCTACTTTTCTTTATGTACAGGAAAATTTTAAACCTCGCCTTCTATTGGTAAAAAGGTTTTAAATTGGACTTTAAACCTGATAAAACCAGAGTCATGATTATTGAAAAGTGAAATGTTTGCGATGATGCATTTCAGTTATTATCTCGATGGAACTCCATTGGCTGTGCTAAAGCAAATGAAATATTTTGGGTTTTCTTTGACTGCAAATTCTCTTAGAAGTGTCTTTTAACATCATCAGAGAAATGTGATAAATTACAGTGTAAATTAGGTTGAATTGCACACAGTATTAATTTCAGAATACATTTATTCAGCTATAAGCAAGGAATTATGATTATGTTTTGCCTGCATCTGTTCTTCCTCATCACTGAGATATGTTGTTAATGTTATTGAATCTAGCAATAAAAATAATGGCAAACTTCCTTTTGCATTTTTTGTCTTCAAAAATGGATTTGAGCACTTTCAGTTTAGAATTCTAGATTAAAGCATGGTTTTTGTAGCTGAACTTTTGTGTTTAAATTTCACCATAAAATGGATCGCTGAACAAAATAGTGCTAATTCAGATTACCTTATTTGTTCTGATTCTCATTCATGCTTGGAGATTCGTATATTTCTTCTAATAACACAATCATTTAGATTCAAAGACACTTAAAAACCTAAAAGGTAAAAACATTTTGGATGCTTTCAATTTATTCATGGACTTACAGATGTTGTTGGGAATAAACGGGTCAGTTTTCTGGCAAAGACTGCCACCAAGCACGAAATTGACATTTTTGTCAAAAACACTAAATCTGATTATAAGAAGGTCATGAAGGAAAGCATTGGGAAGTCATAGAATTATGGATACATTAGTACAAATAAAGGGAGCTGAACTAAGAGATTTTTCCCTTCCATCAAAATGAGATTGTCATGTTATAAATTTTTTACAAGTTATAAAAGTGACTCATTTCCTTACTGGCCATGGGAACTTTATAAGTTATCTGGGCAGATTTATATTAGATCCAGAGACATTTTGTGATTGCAACATTGGTGGCTGGAAAATGTTGAACATGGGCTTCTTCTGTGTTCCAAATTAGACCTTGGAAGAAAGATCTTAATACTGGCACTTAAAAATATTAATATTTACTGGCCTTTTGATTATCGTCAGTTTGGCCTCCTAATTCAGGACTCCTGAATTTCATCAGTTGTTTCTGAAATAAGTGCCTGTACTGCTGTTGTAAATTTTTTGTGAATTATTGTAATGCTTCATAAAGTCTTTTTTTTTTTTTTAATTTTCCTTTACTGTTTATTTTTCTGTATTATGTTCATACTTACTTCTGTAAGTACCATGTGATACTTTGTGGTACATGGGTATTGTTTGTGTTTTTAATATATATATGTATTTATATAAGATATATAAATCCAAATATAAAGCAACAGGTGTATTTGTCAAAATACCTCTTTGTCATGACAGTTTTGGGAACTTTTGTCTTTTTTAGCGAAACCATGTGCTTGTCAGAGGGTTAAAAGGTGCTATGTATTTCAAGTGATAATCTTGATGTAGGTCTCTCAAAATATTTGTTTCCAATCAAAATAGATATCATAAGAATGTGTCTTGAAACATTCTGAAGTTCTCCTGTTTGAAATTAATACCAAGAAAAATTTATATCAAGTATTGTTGAATATTACCTATTTTTTAAAATGAATCAGTAATCACAAACCTAGAAGGAAAAGTCAACTGATTATGATTTTTGAAATTTTGCTATTTAGAACTTGATAGGAATTTTATTATAGCAGCCAGGCATATGTTCCATCTCTTAAAATGTATTTCAATAGTTCTGTATTTTATCTGCTTGAAAACATACACTGGTGAAATAAATTAAGAGAAATTTTATATTTGATCTACGATCTCCAGAACTACTGGACAGATTTTAATAAAATTTGGTGTGATCATAGGTTGACATAATACAAACACACATGTTTGGGTATAACACTCATGGGTGTTTGAAGGTCTGAAACAGTGGTTGCAGAAGACACAAAAAAAATGGATTAATAGGTGGTATGATCCCCTTTTACAGCCATACAGGCCTCGCAGGGTGATGTCATACTAGAAATAAGGCAATTTATCAGTGCCTGTTTCAATTAGTCCCACTCAGTCAGCAATGCTGTTTTCAGTTCCTCAGTGGTTCTTGGAGGGGGATTGTGAGTTCCAGTTGCCCTCCGCAGAGCGTCCTGGACATGCTCTATAGGGTTCAGGTTTGGAGACCTGGCTGGCCAATCCATCCAGCGAATATCCTCACTCTCAAGAAATTTGTCGACCAGAAGAACTTTATGTGGCTTTGCGTTATCGTCCTGAAGGATGAACTCTTGGCCCACTGCACCATAAAAAAGGCGAACATAGGGCTCCAAGACCTTGTCCTTACACCTCCCACCAGTCACAGAGCCTCTGTTAAAGACGTGGAGAAGTGTACAGCCATCCAACCTGATGCCTGCCCAGATCATGGCCGCCACCATAATTGTTCGTTTCACAGACATTGGAGGGTAGGTAGCGGGTCTCTGGCTCTCTCCGTATGAAAGTATGGCGAGAATCGGTGTTTACGCTAAAACAGGACTCGTCGGAGAACAGAACGGTCGCCCATTGCTCCGTACTCCAATCACTATGTTGCCTGCACTATGCTAATCGGACTCTTCTGTCCATAGACGGGAGCGGGACGCAAACAGACGGTCTTCTGGCAAACAACCCTCTCTCATTCAGTCTTTTGGAAACAGTTACCCTTGTTACATGGATTCCTGTGGCTGCATACAGGTCCCGAGAGAGATGAGAAGCTGTAGCCCCTCTGTTGCACCTCACTAAAATGGACAAATAGCGATCTTCTCTGGCCGGCGTGACTCTTGGAAGACCTAGCCCAGGCCTTCTCTTGATGGAACTGTTTCCACAGGTTACACACGGCGCTGGGCATTAAATTGAACTCTCTGCATATCTGGACTTGCAATTGCCCTGCCTCTAGCCTCCCCACAATTCGCCACCTCATTCCATCATCTAAACATTGGTGGTTACTCATTTTTACTGTTCCGATGTGAATTTAACCAATTTCTGCAAGATAACACCAAGAAATTCGGCAAGGTGTGCTAGCGAACGCAATTGGTCTTACCCTCCATGTGCTTATAAAGCCTGTTTTTCTGCTGGCTCCACCTTACGCACATGTTTATGCTTACTTATTTGCCGTACAATATTTGCATTTTTATCTAGAAGCAGTGGTTTTTCCTTCAGTTCAGTTCTTTTCATGCAATTTGATAAAATATGCAAATTCTCATAATTTATTTCATGAGTGTATTTAACATGTTGCTGAAGGTGAAGTGAAAATTCAGTTGTTGCCCATTAATTTAATTTCCTTTATAGTAACTTTTAAATTGCTTAAAAAGTTAATGTCCATTTTAACTGTGAGAATTGTCTTTTATACATTGTTAAGACAATAATAACTATTAATTACTATTTATATATTTGTGAACTATCTCTGATTATCAGTCATTTATAAGTTACAGTATTAAAGATTATGTAATCTACTATTAGCAAAATTGATATTGTCTAATAATTAAAGAGAGTTTTAGAAATCATTGATTAACTGTTTTTTACATCAAAAATGTCTTATTTATAATTAACATGAAGGTACTTGTTATATGTGCATTAACAAAAACATAACTGTATGCTTAATATGTATTGAAATCTGGGTACTTGCATGTTAGCACAACCACTTTGGTGAAATTTGGCAACTTATAGTAGAAGAACTGCAAAGAAATATTTATTACCTGCATGTAGATTATTACATATGAATTTTACATTTAAATCAAGTATTTATCCTAAAAATCAATCAGTAAACTTTGAGGGTTTTTTTTTTTTTTTTGGTGTGTGTGTGTGTCTATCACTTTAAGAAAAGATTTGAAACAGTTGTTTCCTTTAGCAATTTTGTGACAACTTTATTGCTGCAGAAATTTTACTGCAGTTCCTTCCACCGCAGAAAAATATTGCAAGTCTGTATTTTAAAATTAAGATAAAATGATTACAATTTGTCTCTAAAATACATTAGAACTTGGAATACATCAAGCTTAATGCATAAAAAGTCATAACATTCCTTATTAAAACTAAAGATTTTCTATGTGAATGGTTAGTAGGTTTTGGCACATTCTGAAAATTTTGATAGCTTCTACAAGGCAGTTGCACTAATATGTAAGTACTGGAACTTGCATATTTTGAAAACTTTGTCTTTATTTTCTTTTTACACATTTCCATAAGATTCTAGATGCAGGCTGCGTTATATATTATGTATATGAGAATAATCTTTCCCTCCAAGTGGTGAATATTTATGCATTCTTATCAAAAATACTTTTCTCTACAGAAAGTGTCATTGCTCACATCTTTAGTGAAGATTATGGATTAGTAACTTTTTTAAGGAGTCTTTTACCTATAAAAGAGGTAAGATATTTTCTTTTATTTAAGGGGGGAAATAATTTTTTTTCCACTCTTTTCTGTTATCAGGACTGGATTTAGAAATCTGTGTATGTATGCCTGCATGTATGTATGTATGAATGGATGGATTTGTTCATCTATCCATGCATATGTGTCTGTGTACACACACACACAGATGTATCCACATACATACACATATGCATACATGCATTTCTGAATCTGGTCTTGATATCAGAAGAGTACTTTTTTTATGCAAAATAAAGTATAACAAACTTTCTATAAATCATTTATGAATGATGCAATTAAATATTTTTATTGGTAGATTTCCTTTTTTTATGCTTCTTTATTAAAACAATTAGCCTTACCAGAGATTTAATTAGTAAATGAAATTGCTCTTGAATAACAAAATTATGAGATCCATGATGAATGAAAATTTACCTTACTATTAATACTTTTTGAGGATATTTAGTGTTACCTACATAGGTAAAATTAAAAAAAAATGCAGTCTTTTTAATCTGATGTTATTAACACATGTTCAGTGAATGTATTAATATGTATGTAAGTAAAGTTGAATATTTAGGTACACGTTGAATATGTAGTTAAGTTGAACATTTAGGTAAACGTGCTGATCTTACATCTTAAAATGAATCTTCTAATATTAATTATCTGCCAATTTTAATTGAAAGAGAAGCTTGACACTGTAAAATTAAGCATCAAGTAATCTTAGATAGTGTAGATTTTAAATAGAACTGTTGATTTCAAAGGTATTATGGTGCAAGTCCTTGAAAAACAAAGAAAATTTTGGTATTTGCATATCCTTGACAATGACACTGTTGCCAAGCAGTATGATTTAGCACCATTTGTTGATACGCTTAACTTAAAAAACACTGATAACATATGCCCTTTCGTTTGATGTAATCTTGACTGAATCTCATTAGACCACTTTTAGTTTTTATGAACAGTGATCTAACTTAATGAGACTATTTAATTTTCATGGTCCCCACAATAAACTGCCAAACTATATAGAAAACAGTACTTTTGTAAACTTGGCAAACCATTGCATAGGATGTCTTTTTTTAGTTAAAACATCACAAAAAAATGCCGACAATTTTTAATTTACCAAGGCGTGAAGAAGATGCCATATCTTTTTCCTAAGAAAAAGATGTATTACCTCACAACTGAGTATGCCTAAATGGCCATAGGAAACTATATCTAAATGAAAATATGTGGAGGTGTAATGTGAAAAGCCGTAAAGAAAACAAAAAAGAAAACATTCAATCCAACAACTGATCTAGTGGTTCCGGAATACTATTCCTAATAGCACAGCTAACTGCTATTTGGCAGAGGAGCTGATGTCGCTTAAGTGGTCTGATAAACAGCTCAGTATCTGTCAAAATACCATGATTGACTGGAACACTTTTATGAGAGTGGTTTGATCACTAGATTTAACCTGAAGGACAAATAAGTGGCCATGAAAAAAAAATACTCAAAATGAAAAGAGTATGTTTGTGCAGCCAAAAAAAAAAAAAAAAAAAAAAAAAATATTTTTCTCACACAAAAAAAAAAAAAAAAAAAAAAAAACAATGCTAGCAGGTTACTTCCACAACAGATATGCTGTAAATGCTGGATAACAGAAAATGTGCACCATGAATGCAGCAGGTTATGGTGTGAAAGTTGCAATGCTTTCTTAGTCATGTTCCAAACTTGAAAACCAGCACACTGATATCAATGATTGTAGGTCACATAGTGGAAGGATCGACGATATGTTCGGATTGTTGACGAGCTTCTAAAACAGATGAGCTTGAAAAGGCTAGTTGCTGTTTAACTTTTAATCACACATTTAATACTGCCATTAGCACATTTAATTTTGTTGATATAGGTGCTTGCACCCAAAATGTAGAACAGTTGTGGGTAATTCCTTTTTGTTATGCTAAATTACATAACAAAAAGGAAAGGGGTAGGGTTCGATATCATCTAGAGTTGGATCTTTCTAAGTGCATGTTGGGAAATCCTTTGGATAAGCTAAGCCTTTTGATGCCATATTAAAATTGGTTGCAGAAATACGGTAGCCACAAACTATATACAAGTACTTTAAACTTGGTTCCGTTTTGACAACACGGAACTGTGAAAATCAAGTTGTACCAAATTAGCTGTTATAGCTGAATTTTTTTTTTCATTAGGATTGCATGTAGTTTGAGGGCTGTAAAATCACATTTGTGAGAGCGCTCCAGTTTATTTACAGCTGGACGATAGTATATATGTGTTGAATGTGGAAAATATTAATATGTGTTGAATGTGGAAAAGAACAGCTGCATTTTGGCAACAGAACAATGGTATATTGGAACAATTGCTTGTTTGTATTCGTACTATTCTAAACAAAGCTTCTCTTAAAATCGGAGGACATAACAAATTAGTAGAAATCCACGAAAGCATTTTTATGAAGTGTGAAAATTAAGCGATTCGAATACCAATTGCATACTAAATAACGAGGCATGGGTTTCTTAAGAATTCTGTGGAAAAGATTGGTGAAACTTTGCCAGAACTTTCACTAATTTCTATGGTTTGATCGTAGTCAACTGTCATGGTTGATGGTATATACGTAAATACCAAAATGTCTAATGCAAGATGCCAGGAGCTTTTTTTTTTTTTTTTTAATCTAAGTATAATATGTAATGAAAGCTAATTTAAGTTTTCATAACATATCTGAATTTCATCTTATCCATATATATACAGAAATTCATTTATTTTGATTTGTTGTTAATTTATTAGGTTATAAATGTGTTTTATTTGAAGATTAGTTGAATATCTTTTTATCTCAGGAAATAATTTTTGCATTTTATTTTTAAAAATGCTTTCACTATATATCTTTAAAATGAAATTATATCAAGTAGAATATGTTATATATTATATTAATAATATATTAAGTTTATAGATAAATTTTGGCACTTCGTTATTATAGCAGCCCCCGACATTACAAAGCTATGATTTTGCGAAACTTGTGAAGCATGAATGTAAAAATAAAACAACACAGTATATAATAACAACAATAATACTTAGATGTTGTTTGCTAAGAATATTTTTAATAATCATTAAAGTGACTGAAATCAGATTCTTCAAGTTGCTCTATTTCATATCCCTTCCTGCACTCTGAATAGATTGTTAATCCATCTTGTACATTATGAATAATCTTCTCCAATAGTGTATTAGCATCTTTATTCAAGATTTGAACAGCAAAGAACTCCAGTTTTCCTGGTGTATTTCTCCAAAAATTCATCATTGTGAGAGTACTCTGCTGCTGCTGTTATTATGTTAAATAAACAGTTTGTCTTTGATTTCAACTATTTTATTGTGATTGCCCAATGAATTTTTGTATTAGATGGAGGTACCGTTTCCTGCATATTGTTGTTCTAGTGAGTTGCAGAATTTTCATACATATGAAGCTGTGGTCGTGTTATTTGATGGATGTCATCTCCTCTGCCCAAGAGTATATAAATCTAGTAATGATGATCAATGAATGATATTCTAGAACCATTAAACCAATATTCAAAACAGAGGCACCTCTTCTTTTTATGATTTTTACAATTGCACATCCAAATAGTTTTGTCATTAACATATAGTTTCCTGTTGTGATTATTTTTTCATACTCATTTTTCAGGTAAAAGACCCATTTCTTGAAAAACTAATATGGCATCCATCTCTTTATTGGGTAAATTAAAGATTGTTAATCATATATTCACAAAAAAGCAAAGAATATTTTTAAAAACACCAATTCAAATTCGAAAATTTTAGCAAAAATGAAACACAGTGGGAATATAAGGCTATGTGGCAAAATATCTTGGTTTTAATTTAGAAGTTGAACAACAATTTGCAAATTTTCACAGGGACAAACTTTTATTTCATTCTTATTTGATTTTCATATTATGGATAGTTTTGAACTTGTGCCTTGCTTCAGTCCATCATAAGGGATACACCTCAACAGTTATCCAAAATTGAGCTATATAAGCTTCATCTTGAACTCTCTAATTCATATCTAACATTTACTACCATTGAAAAAAAGTCTTGGTCTAGAACTGAGAATGTGGTTAACTGCATAAAAACATCCTTGCATTTAAATTCCCAAAACTTCTTTTACAGTCTTCCAATTTAACTAGTTCAAAAAGTCTTCCCATTGTAAGTATTAAGCTAATAGTTAATATTTCTAGTGTTAGTTTATCCGAACAAGAGAGAATTCTGAAATATAATTTTAACTTCTCACAAACCTCAAAACCCTCGATTCCAAAGATTTTGCCTTCTATCGAAAAAGCATTTAAATTCAGTAAAATTTCAGATACATAGAAAGAAAGGATTAAGCATCTTACTGACCATACAATTCAACAATAAGCCTTTGAAACCAAATCTAAATGTGAGGGAAATAGCTACAATGCACGAAATCCATTCTAACCCAGACATTATCATTTCAAAGACCGACAAAGGTGGCTGGATAGTGGTCATGGATAAGAGCACTTACATCGATGGTGTCAACTTTTAAACAAAGGACCATATAATCCAATCCTTAAAGACCCTTCAACTTCGGACCTCCCAAAAATAAAAACTGCAATCAGATCTTCATAAATTCTGTTGACCAACTTAAAACAGTCACTTATCCCATGTCTTATGAATTGTGCAGGATTATTTGCACTTTCCAAAATTCATAAAAGTGGTATTCCTTTCCGCCTTATTGTATCAAATTAAGGCATTGCCTTGTACTCATTAGCTAAATATTTAGTTTCTAGATTTTCAACTATATTAGATAATAACATTTACACCATAAAAATGTCAATAGAGTTTGTAAAAAAAAGTTAAAAGCATTTCTCCTAGAAATTTACTCATGGTTCTCTTTTGATATAAAATCATTACTCACCAATCTTCCACTGGAGGGTGCATTAAGATGTCTAGACACCAGACTTCATGAATTTCATTTCTCCTGCATCGAAATGCACTAATTTACCTTACTCAAATCTGTTTGAAAGAAATGCATTTTGTTTTCCAAAATAAGTATTGCAAGCAAAGTGAGGGATTATTCATGGGAAGCCCTCTTAGTCCCATCCTGGCTCATATCTACATGCATTATTATGAATCAAAATTACTTAAAACTTTAAACTTCCCGGTATGGTTCTGCTACATAGACGATACTTTTACTCTTTCTGACAGTAATACAGATGGTTTAAATAAAGCTCTTTCAATAATGAATTCCATTGATCCTGCTATTCAAAATACTTTTGAACTTGAGACATGTAATTTTCTTTTGTTCCCCTACATTTTAGTCACACGTAACACATCCAACTTCAGTACTACTATTTACTGTAATTTTCATCGGTTTGCCTTCCACCACACTTCAAATCCTGTCATCCGAGGGGGGGACTAAACAAAAGTTAGCTTCATTTTATTCCTTTGTTTTCTGTGAACTTTAAGTTTGCTCCTCCAAATTGGGTCTTGATCAAGAACTAAATTATTTAAAAGCAGTAGCTACTGACCGGGGCTTTTCACCAACATTATTAACCAAGCAGTTAACAAATTCTCATCTCAACACACCAAAAGGCATATTTTTGTTTTAGGAGATTATAAGAATTCTGCTGTCATTCCTTTCTTTCCATCAATTAGCTATAAAGTTGCACAAATTTTACAGGAATTTAACTTTAGTGTCGTTTATTCTCCTATCAATAAATTTCCAAGTTCCATACTTAGGACCCAATTCAGGATATGAATTCCTGGGGTATTTACAGGATTCCTTGCCAGTGTGGTTTAATTTACATTGGTCAAACTAAGAGAGCTAAAATTTCACATTAAGGCACATGAAGCATATGTTAGGAAAAATGAATACAGAAGTCCTCAGTTGCCCAGCATTGTTGGTTTGAAAATCACACTTTCCATTTTTCTGCAGCCAAAATTATTCAAAAAACATTTTCTTGGGGAATTAGATTTTATTCAGGTGTTTCACATTCAAAAAATTCTTTCTGTTCTAATTAATGACCCTAATTCCATTCCATCTGTACCCTCAGTGCCTTTGAGGAAATTAAGTTTTAGTTTTCTTGTTTCATCAGTAGATAACACTAGTTGCTTAACTCCTGTCCAGCCATTCTTATCACTATATCTTATCTCGTTCATCTAAACACAGATAAAAATGGCAGCTGAGGATAATGGTTTGGCAAAACCATCAAAGCTAGTTCTGTGAAAATTTGCAAATATAATGCTGATTTTTGTTGTTTGACTTCTAAATTGATATTTGTTCAGTGTGTTATTTTACCTTAGTATCTTGGTTTATTAGCAATTGAGTCGGATGCCACTATATTGAGAAAGTACCTAAATTTTTCATACTTGTGATAATTTTTTCTCTCAAATTTTCTCCTTATTAAGAAAAATGCTATGTTGAAATTATGCCATGATTCCTTTCTTCTTTCCTTTGTTTTAAATTAAGGAAGTTTTCTTTATGTTTATAGCACAAAACCAGTAAGCAAGATTGTTTTAAATTATTAGATGATATTTTGGACCAAAATGGACAGCAAATTCAAGAGTATGGTTCTTCAATCCAGGTAATTTTGTTGTACTCTATTAATTCCTTTACATTATAAGTTACTGTTCTTGTATTTACCATGTGTACATACCATGTGTACATGTGTATTTACCATGTGTACCATTGGCCCTGTATTTACCAATATGTCAAAAATAGTACCTCTGACTGATTCCTGCATATTCCTAGTTGTTCCAGATTCTTCTAAAAAAATGAGATTTTTTTTTTTTGTTTTCTGGCCATTGTTTCTGTTTTTTGTTGGCTGATAAAAAGGGAAGTTAAGGAAGGGTAGGGATACCATTTTAAAAAAAAAAATTAATTTAATTTAAAAAAATTCAATAATAAATTCAAACTAATTGATCAAGTAAGTAGCTGCATTGTGTTATTTCTTTGGTAAACCTTTCCTTATGGAAAATTCTTCTGACTGTATTTGTTCATCACATGCTAATTTTTACTGCATTCCATCATTTAGTTTTTAGATTTGCTGAGAAATGGAGCAGGAGTATTCCACTATTTCCAAGTATTGGTACTTTGCCAAAAAATTATAAAATATTCGAATTGTTACTCAATAAAACCATAAAAGTGGGAGATATATGACATAAACATAGGTACTTATGTATTAATGCAGTTATTTTGGGCAGTTTGTCAATATTTACAGAAGAAAATGAATGATGACTTATAATTACAAAAAATTATTATTGCATGTCTATCCTAAGTATTTCTCTTGAAAATCAAATGATAGACCAACTTACAAATGAGCCTTTTTTTTTTTCTCTGAAGGAAATTTCATGGTGATAGCTTTAAGGATAGATCCAAAGTAGTTGCTTTAGTGATTTTGAAAGAAGGTAGTGTATTCGTGAATAGTATTCCAAAGTGCATGTTTCATACAAGTGCACACACAAAAGTGCATGTTTTAAAACTGAGTTTAAAACAAAAAATATCAGAATTTGTATAAAAACCTATGGAACTTTGAATATTACATAAAGAAATGGCAGCTTGCATGTTATAGTTTGGTGCATTCTGAAAATTTGGCGACTTAAACTAAGGTTGCTACAGGTAAGTACTGTAAGTAAATAACAACCAGAGCAGATGTGTTTGGTCTGATAGGTGCATGAAATCAAGCTCAGCAGCATTTAAAATTTATATACGTGTATACTAAAAAAATTTAAGTCCAAAATTAGTTATTTGAATATATACTTTTTTTGTAATAATATTCAAATATAAAGAGAAATTCTAGCATAAATACACCAAAATTGTAAACAAAATTAATTAACATATGAAATAAAGAAATTATGATAAAAAATATTTTCATGCTCATAATCCTACCTCTGTTTTTTCCTATTTCTATTTCTTTCTAATCTATTCTCTTTCTCATAATCCTATTTCTCATGACTTGTACTCTATCTCATATTCTCAAATGTTGGGCTTGGGACCACTGAATAATGGTCTCAAATCATAAAGATGCAGGCACTTTTATGCAATTCAGGTGTAATTTAGGCTAAAGAAAGTGCAGCTTTTTGCCAAATAGTGTAAGCATCCATATCAACAAAATAACACAATTCAACAGAACTTGTGTAATATATATATTATGGTAAACGTAATAAACTGGTGATTATATAAAATAACCAGGAATTATGCATAATCACCACTAAATTTGGTAAATATGATAAATTTTTGAAAATGTTTTTTAACTGGTTTGTTTAAATAATTCCTAACTCGTAATGGTAAGTGTGTTAAATATTATGACTGACTGGACCAGTAGAATAGAGTGCAGTTTTTTTTAGTAGTTACTACTCAGAAAGATATTTTTTCATTGGACACTATGGTGTAAGAGACCACAATATTTAACATGAATTACAATATTTTATATTTTACAATTAAGAAATCAACAAATGGTTATTTTAAGTCACATTTATTTTGCCTGAACGAAATTTGAATGAACATGAACTTGTACAAAACAGTTGCACATAAAAAAACAAACTGCAGTTACATATAAAAAACAAACTTTATTCTAGAGAAAAAAAAACTCTATATTCTAGAGAAAAAAAAAATTTTTTTTTCAAATAACATTAAATGTTATTACTACAAATTACTAAATATTTTAAGTTCACTTATTTAAGCATATTAGACTGTTATGGCATTTAGAATTACAAAGTTTGCCAGATTTTTTACATTTGCACTTATCAGACTCCCATTGTCCCTTACAAGCACACTGCTGATATTCCTGACCTCCAGAAAGAGATGTCTTTCTAACATCTAGTCTAGAGATGTCTAATGCATTCTTGAAGTGATATTGCTAGATCTGGAACATCGTCAAACAAAATAAATTTTTCTTCAAAAATTGTGAATTGATTTGTCGTATGCAACTGTGAAAGTCTTCCTTGTTTTGTTCCTAACTGATAAAACTCTTCATTTTGAACTTCTAATATTATCACTAATAAATTTTGGGGATCTCTTCTTGCTCTCTCAACGTCTGGTATTCGCAGTTTCACTGTGTCACCAACTTTACCAGCAGGAAATTTAAAATCTGAAACCTTCAACATTTTCTTTGCTTGTAATTCTAAACCTTCTTTAGCACTCATGATATGTTTTCTTACTTGCTCTTGCCTGCATAAAATATCTGTCTGGATTAGAGCGACCACTGCTTCATTCTCTTTCTGAGTCTTAAAATTAAATTCAGGTGGAGGGTCAATTTGAGATAAATTGTTATTGTCCATATTAGAAACATTTTCTATTGGTGTTTTCGGAAGCATTATTAACTGTCTTAAATGCCTGAAGCTCTTCTTCAGTTCCAAGATGTTCGACAGAGTCATTCGAGAAAGAAGACATTTTCAAGCCAAATTTTGCAAGCATCCCAAACATTGCTTCATAAGGAGAACACACGATGCCTTCATGAAATGCTCTATTTTTCATAAGTTGCACAAAATGTAACCTATCGGACCATTTACTAGTGTGATTGCTTTTCAGCCAAGAACTTAGTGTATTTTCAGTATCATGTTTTGCACGTTCAACTGAACCTTGAGTCTGGTTGTGCCTAGGTTTTCTGTGTGCAATTTTGAGATCCAGCCACACTGTGCAAGCTTCTTACTCATGACCGTTGTCACTCTGCAGTACATTGGGGGCTCCAAATATAGTAAAAATATCAATTAGATGATATGCAATTTCTTCTGCATGTTTGCAGAAGAGGTTGCTTTTGTAGGGCACGCAACTGTACAAACTTTGTCAAGTTGTCTTGATAGACAAATATAAACTTAGTCATTATGTTTGTGACTGCTTGTCAGTTAGGTCCACCTGGTATCTTGAGTTCATGTCTTGAAAGACCATTGGCCTAACAAAAAATCTTTTCTTAGGTATCTCGGCTATTTTTTTTGGCAACTTTCACACAAATTTAAGTAAATCGTGACTTCTTTAGTAGTAATGTTTTTGTACTTTTTTTGAACTTCTTTTAACATTCTGTTTCTATCACCATGGCCTATTGATAAGTGTATTTCACGAATTATGGTGAAAAGGTTTTCAATCTACACATAAAATCTAACATTGGAGCTGTTTTTTGTTACTGGAAAGATAAGATTTTCAACATTGCCTATTTTCACTACATCGTGTCTTTTAGTCTTTGATAATCTTCCGGTTTTTTCCCCAGTACTTTTGTTCTTACTATTATTCACTTTTTTTTTAACAAATCATCATATCTTTCTTTCGTCAGAAAACCAATCTTTGCTTTCTTAGTAGCCATAATATTAACTAATTTGGAATTAAAACACTCGAGCATACCAGCCATTATTCAGTATTTTATAAAATATGAGAGAGTAGTGAAAAAACGTCTAGATGCAATGAAATGAGAACTACTACAGAAATCACGTGACTGTCATGTGTTGATAGAATGAAAGCAGTTGCACAAACTGAATGTTTTTTCATGAAGTTAGGGACTTTTATCACATTTACCATTACGAGTTGGGAATTATGCAAACAAACTGGTTAATTTTATAAATTTTCAAAAATTTATCATATTTACCAAATTCAGTGGTGATTATGCATAATTATTGGTTATTATATAAAATCACCAGATTAATCAAGTTTACCATAACATATATATATAATAATCACATTTAAAGAAGTCATATAAGCTATTTAATTAAAATATCATAAACATGCCAGAAATTTCTATTTATTATTAAATACACCAAAAAATTCTATTTATTATTTTGTTTAATGCAGTTTGGTAGCAGTTTATTGAAATAATGTATAATTATACCAGAACAGTTATTTTTTGCTGACTCTACCTTTTAGCCACAGCTCAGGAGTTTTTGTTAACAATATCTTAAATATCAATTAAGCTTCTTTTTCCATAGCTGAAAATTTGAAGCTAATGAGTGTAACAAATATTTTACAACATAATGTAATAATGTAATTGTGAAAAAACTGGCTAGATAAACATTTGTTTCTCGTGCATGGGCAGATTGGAAACTGTTTATTTCTTCCGTATGCACAGATTGGTAATTGTTTCTCAATAATGGAGAAATGTGCCAAATCTACTTTTCACCAAGGCCATTACAGAAGACAAGTACCACATTATCTCTAAATTTCTTCACTGCTTCATTAAAAATACTTGGTCTTCTTGGATTGTTGCTTTTGTATAGATTACCAGAGTTCTTAAAATATTGTTATCACTGCATACTTTGGTGAAACTCTGCCACATTTCCTTTGAATTGCACATTGCAGAGTCACAATGGTTAACTGTTTTGCATATTCTGAGACACAAAAGGCTTTATGCTCTAGACTTATGATTTTTCAGATTTAACTCGTATTTGTTACATGATGTGTCACAACAAAATAAGCATAGATGAATTTAAAATTTTAAGATGTGTTCTGTAGTAAGGAAACATGATCCATTATTTAGAAATTATAAGACTTCAGAACCTGATTAATTGTAATAATCCTATCGAAGAAAGAATTAGGAAAATCCGAAGTGACTTCAGAATTGCTCTAAAAATATTAAAGCATTAGATATCAAAGAAGTAGCTATGACTATTTGAATTTTATTGATGATAAATGTTTTCTGTCATGTTTTGCACATTTGTAGTTTTGTGGTTGTAAGTAGTTTTTACATCATCAAATTACATATTTTTTATTTCAAACTTTCAGTTTTTAAATATATCTTCTTTACATTTCAGGAAGTATGCTCTTTGTACTTAAAACAGCCTGTAGTTGCTGATCTAAAAAAAGCATCTTTAGTAACCTTGTCTAAGGTATTTTTATAATTTGTTATTTTATGTAGTGTGTAACTTCTCAAACAATAATATTTTCAAGTAATGTCTTTTAGTTTTATCTCTCAATTTCCATACACTTTTATTGTAATTTAGGTACTTGAAGCATGTCAAGGCTTTCAAGGTGAAAAGAAAATTGATGTTAACATGCTGATTCAAGATCTTTTCTTTCAGCTGAGTCTTGGGACAAAATTAACTCCAACAGGTTGTTTTCTGTAAATGTTTACTTATTTGCAGTTTTATGGATCATGGCCATAATAGCTTACAGTTTTTAATTATGTTTAGTTTTTTATTAAATCAAAAAATAATCTATTTCTTAAATTTCATTATATTTATTGAAAACTAAATTATTATAGTATCCTGAAAAGAAACTAATTATGCAAGTAAATAAAATTTGTTAATGGGAGATTGTTTATTTCTACTCATAAAAAACATATTTTAAAGAAAACTTAATGCAGTAAGTGATACTTTTTCTCTTTATAAATAGCTTTTAAATTTGGGTATTATTTCTGTTCTTGAGAGTTATAAAAGGTTTTATAATTCTCAATAAAAGTTATAAAGTAACTTTTCTCATTGCACAGTAATTTTTACTCATTACACTTGGTTAGTGACTCTTTTAAGATTAAGGGAGGGAAAGGCTTGGCATGAAGATTTAGTGACAAGAGGAAAATTAATTTTCCAAATTAGCTGTTAGATAATAATAATTGAAGGGCTGTTGCTTATTTTAGTAGCATAGTGGTTCCTATCAAGGCCTGCCATTTGTAACCTATGTGTTGATGGTCACTGGCAGCCAACTGATAAATTTTCTGTGGTGTGGTGATATAGTAAATGCAGATAGGTTTTTTAAAATTAAAATTAAATTGAAGCAGTGCCAATTAAAAACATTGATTATCAGTTTCACTGTTACGTCATTGATGCACAGTAGCACATAGTAAATTTAGTTATCTTAAAATTACACTGAAGTACATTGTTGCTTGTCTGTTGATTGTCACTGGTTGTCAACCCATATTTCACTAATGCAATAAATTTAGAGGATAGTGCAAATTTGATGTAGCAGAGTAATAAATTTAGATGCATTTGAAAAATGCAATTGAACCGCAGAACTCCTCAAAGTCTTTGGTCACTTGTGAACTAGAAGTAGGTTGTCAGTGATCACAGGGTACTAGAAGTTGATTCTTAAGTCACCAGTATGGAGCAGTATGGTAAATTTAAAAAGATTGTTAAAATTAAATATAGTACACTAGTAAAGTCAAATGCATGGTCTCAGATATACATTGAAGTTATAAGTTGCCAGTGATCTTTGGGTGGACAGTCACCTTTGTAGCACAGTGTACTATTTGTTGCAGTAGCAATGATTATCAAAATTAAAAAAAAAAATAAAAAAGCTTCATAATATAAGCATTTTTTTTAAGTTTGATAAAATCATTTATGAACTAATAGATAAAAAATAATTTATCATATAGTTTAATAGACACAAGTGATTAAATAATTTTTTTAATAAATTTCAACTTCAATTTTACATCATGAATAATAAAAGCATAAGGCTTCCTTGATAAACTTAGAGATAATGGCTTTTGACTGTGCAGTTCAGTTATTTGATTTTAATATATATGTGCCAATACTTTTATTTTTCGTGACATAAAATTGCAGATGAATATTGGGTTTTGATTATAATATACACAGTGGTACCTTGGTATATATCCACTTTAAAATCAGTAAGTTCAACTTGGTATACATTCTGTTTGCACATTAAAATTTTTGTTTGCTATACAACATTTTTTTGGAATATGATCCAAGTTTGATGAGTCTTAAATGCGTGTGCTACTCTTGTTTACCTCTTTTCAGGCAATGCTGAAACCAGTTTTCCACAATGTGAAAATACATTACAGTAATCTCTGATGCCAAATAAAATGATGCTCAAAACTTTTGCAGAGGAATACCATCTTAACAAAGCTCAAACAATCCATAACAGCATTGTCTGAAATTACTAAATAATGCCACATTTCTGAAATTTCATGAGTAGAAGGCAGAAGCAAAGTTTTCTGGGCATACTTTTAGTGAAAGTCAGACCAAGCCAAGTTCAAGTATGGACCTGACAGAAGAAAAGAGATAAATAAATTTAGTAAACTTTTATATGCAGAATATGTTTCACCAACTGAATTCTAGTTTTAAACATTATCAGAATAACAGCAATAGGAATTTTGGTACTTTTTTTTAATGCACCTGCCAGACATTTTGGTATGCGTGAAAGAGAAGCCAAACACATTCTGACAAAGGCATGAACTTTTCAAATAACTATGAATAACTCCATATGGGAACTATTTGTATGTATGCGTATGGGAACTATTTGTATGTATGCGTATGTGAACAAGAATAATTAAGCATATTATTGCAATAATACTGCTAAAATGCATTTTATGCTAAGTGCATAAAAAAAGTATATAAGAAAAGATAAATTATTTTCCATTTATTTCTAATAGGAAACGTTCACTTAGTATACATCCAGTTTGGTGTAAGTCCAAAGATCTGGAACAAATTAATGATCTATACCAAGGTACCGCTATATGTAATATTTTGTATATAGTTATTTCACAGATTACTTATATAAGAACAAAATTATTTTTTAGTGAAAGAAGGAGTATTATGTCTAATAGGAGTTATAGCACATTATTATCCAGAAGATTTTATTCCTTATCAGGGAAGAGTATTATCAGTGTTTTTGCAGGAGCTCAACTGCCAAGTATGCACTTCTTTTACCATATTTGATTCAGGAAAACTGTACACTTTGTTTAACATTTAAAAAACTTTATTATTTTATGCCATTCTAATTGCTGAGGTGATAAACATTATTATCAGTTAGATATTATATCGGATTGTTTTAAATAAATCTTTTGGTACTTACGTATTATGACGACTACCTAGATATCTCGCCAAATCCGGCGACCTTTTTATGTTATACAGGTTAAGCCTAACATTGGTTATAAGCGGGATTTGAACCTGAGCCCTTCGGCACGGCAGTCGGTGATGCTAACCACTATACCGGTTGGGCGGCTCTAAAAAAAGGTTAACCCTAATATAGGTTATAGAGGGCGCTGAAATAAAGAGTATTATCTCGCACTAGTCCCGCATTTGCTATTACCACAGCTTTTTTTGCTACATTTACGCCGATTATTACGTTTAGGTGAAACTTCCTTCGAATGTGGAAGTTGTAATTGTTGTAAACTATTGTGCTGCCATCTGTTATTTAAAGTTAAAACTAAATGCCTCTCAATTTTTTAAAAATTTGTACGCATATTATGTATCAAAAATATATTTTATTTATGTAACTTTCACTGAAGCTTATTCAGAAGTAAGCTTAATAATTGTTAATTATCATTTACAGTAGTAAAAATAAAAAAGATTAATTTTTTCTATTCGTATTTGGTATATCATTTTTTTATATGTATACATATATATATATATTCGGGATTTTAGTATTTTAAGTTTTTGTTCTTTTATAATTGGGGCTTGCATTTTTAAAAGAATTTAAATTAATTTGCTTTGATGAAGTTCCTTTATTTAATTTATAAACATAAACTAAAAAATGCCAATGAAGATTTTTATCTCCAAATGTCGCCAAGGTAGTCGTCATAGTACGTAAGTACCAATCTTTTTTTTCCCACTTTGTTAGTGAATGATTTTTCAAAAGTCCTCTGAAAGAATGTCTGTTATATTACAACTAACATCAAATCAAAAACACTCCATTATATTCATGTGAACAAATAACTATGGATTCCTTTTAGATAAAGTGTAGAATCCTTTTCAGTATATGTGCTTTAGATCTGCATTGAATTATCTTAGTTTACTTCTGGTAAATGCAATAACTGTTTGAATTTTGATTACTAAAAATATGAGGGAATAAAGTATTTTTGATCTGATTTGCACTTATGTGAAATTTCTTGAGCTAAGACAAGGATTTTTATTTTTTAGTGGGTTTCCTTTTCTATATTTACCAATGATTTGAATAAAAAATTTTCAAATCGTATTTTCATTATTTAACTTTTGCTTTGTAAAATTAATTGAATTCTGTGTGTTCGAGTTCTCCATGTTTTATATTATTACATCTAATAATTTTACATCATAGGTTTAAGTTTGACCTTGATGAAAGATCTGTTTAAAACCTGGTATCAGACATTTTTCAGATGGTAGAGTTTCCCCCCCCCCCTTGTATATAATTTTTCTTTTTTGAAAAAAATTTAATTCTGTTCTATTTAAATTTACCCTTTTTAAAAATAATTTTAATATTTTTATTTAATTTTAGCTGTGATGATATTGCATCTGAATTGCATCCTTTTGCATCTGAAAGTTTAATCAGATATTTGTCATACCTTCTTTGTAGCTCATCTTCATTCTTATTTTTGTATATGCCTGCACTGTGTGTAATAGTTTTGTAGTTCATATAATTATATGGTACCTCAGATCCTAGATTATTTAAAATCTATATTTGTTCAAGACTTGTATGTAAAATGGTCATTGTTGTTTTTGTATAATTTATTTCCTAGTCTGATATATTTTGAGTCATTGAGTACTGAACTTATGTAATGCAAAATATAGTGTAAATGATAACGAAATATTATGTAAATTTTAATAAGTGTAATGATAAAAAGGGTGGCTACAACCTTTATTACCATAAATAGTTTATTCTAAGCAAATGACTCCAGTTACAAGGCCTTTTAAAAATAAGATAATTTTATTTTAAATTTTTACTTACAAAATAAAATTACAGTAAGAAACTGATAAGAAAATAAATTATATGATTTTGGTTTTAAATCAAAACTGCATTCATATGAAGAGACAGTTCCTGTATCTATTTTAAAAATTTTTCCAACACTGCAGGAGGGTTCTCTGTGTCTTCTTTCTCTTTTATATTCCATATTTGTTCACACGCAGAATTAAGATTCTAAAACGTATCTAGCAATATGCATGTAAAGTACCATTTAATAAATTAATCTTCATGCTTAAATTAGTTGTAAACTAACTATATTTACATGCATAATTCACTGAGCTATTCAATGATAAATATACTTATGTGAATGATTTTTCAGTGTAACTCAAGAGAGCTCAGAACAAATTTAGATAGCAACTATAAATAAAAAGTATTCCAAAAATTTAGATAATTAATCGTTCTACCTTTAGCAAAAGAATAAATATTATTAAAATCTACTTCTTTTGAAATTATTTATTAAAAACATCTTGTCAAATTTTGCATGTAAAAGTGTGGAATTTTTTTTAACTACTTAAAACGGCAAGAATATTTTACTAATTAGAATTGTTTACTGTGTAAAGAAATTCTGTATCTGAGATGCCCTTTCCCTAACAGAAGCAAGAGGGAATTTTACAAGTGCAGTAAAATGGGGTTTGTAGGCTTGATATCATATTTTATGCAACATTCGCTTATCTATGGTATCATATATGTACTATCTATGATACTATGTATCGTATATCATATTTTATGGAACATCCACTTTGTGTAAATTTTGTTTATAGTAGTGATAACTGTGTAGAAAGGTGCAAACACCAATAAAATATTTCGTAGGCTGTAGTGAAAAAGTGGGTATTAATGCTGTATAATTTAATTCCTTAGAGAATACTCATCATTCAGTTTAAATTCAATGTTTAAGGAAATAAACTATGTAACCAACCTTTTTAAAAAAATTAATATATTCATTTTAAATTTTAATTAATAATTTAATTCTTATTTCTGTTAACTAGAGTGCAGTTATAATTTTTTGCTTTCATGTTAAGATTATTATTGTACTCTGGTAGATAATGGACCTATGCCAATTTGAAAGAAGTGCAAAGTGGCATAGATGCAAGAAAGTTTTGCAAGTTTTCAAGAAAATCTGTTTTAATAAGTTTTTAAGAAAATCTGTTTTAATAAGTTTTTAAATCAAGTATATAGAATTCAGAGAAATATTTTTTTAAGGGCTAATTCTTTCATCACACTTAAAAAGACATGTAGTTTCTTCTTTCAGTGCTAAAAAATTATTGTAAAGTATTTATTTATTTTTTTAAATTTCAAAGCATAGGATGGGTAATGGTTCAGCATTTATAGATGTGAAATACTGATAATTTATCCCAGGTTCTATTCATGAGTGTAGAACAGGCTGTATACGTGAATGCTTTCCATGATTTTTTTTTTTTCATATGTAATATGAATGGGGATGAGCTTCCATTGAAATATTCTGCACAGAGGCATATCTTCTCATAGATACAAAGACAGTCTGTGTAAGCTTTGTCATTATCTAATAATCCTATTTATTCTTGTTTGAGTGAAAGTATCGTATTGGTCTCTTAAGGATATATCTAACCTAAAAATGTAATAAATGAAGGACACTAATCTTTTCAGAATTCAGAATAAATTCAGAATTTTTGTATGACTAGTGTAAAATTTTGAAATTCGGATATAGGCTCTTTTTCTTTAAAGGTACACATTTATTATAGTTAATCTTTAAAAAAAACTCTTTTTTTTGGAAACTTGTGTTCTAATTTTAAAATTTCTTGTTTGGTTGTGTTGATAGATCAATGCAAGGACACCCAGCTATAATATAATTGCGGGCTGTTTACTTGGCTTGAAAGAATATTTATTCAATTTTTCTGTTCTCTACTCTGAAGGTACTATGAAATTTATTTTCTGTGTGCAGTTATTTTATATCTAGCATTACTTTAGATGAAATTAAATTAAATTTTCATTATTTTTCATTTTTGTTGTATTTATGATTATGTAATTTCATGTTAAATATTTAATTTACATTCTTTTCATTTCATGATTCGTCTTAAATATGCTTTTATTTAAGTGCTTATTTAAATAATAATTCAGTATTAGTTTATTTTTATGTTTGAAAATATGCTAATTTTAATTAGTCAACTGCTTTGCTGTATTTTAAACAAAAATTAGTGTTATGCATTCATATCTGTAACTTCATTAATGCCTATTATTTAGTCTTCACTTAGCAAAACTGCTCAGGACCTTAACCAATTTAGGTGTGTTAGTCTATTAAAGATGTGAAAACAATTCTTGAAACTCAAACCAATACAAATAAAAAATACATCTATAAATTATTGGGTTCTTACTTATATGCATATTATATATAGTAAAGACATATAACTTGCATGCCGTTGTATATACTGTTTACTTTGTAGGATTTTATCCAGTGTAAATTTAATTCAAAGTCCTTTAAACCCTACTTAGACTGACAATCGAATTATCTCTTTGTCTGAGAAAGCACTGGTTTTTCTCTTCAGAGACTGTGGCTCATTATGAGAAGCTGTTAAAACTCTTGGCTCTAGTTTTTGAGTGACAAGAAAACTGTCTATCTGTTTGGTGTGTGTTGAGACCTATGTCATTGAAAGGAGGGTCCTGGTAGTTGAGGGAAGATGCTGCTTTGGCCTCTGCTTCGGCTAAATGGGTGGCACTTAGTTATCCTCACTGGTGTCATTTGGCTGGTCTCCTGACCCTAGTGTCGGTGGCTTGGGGATAAGCTTTTGGGAAAGCCAACTGTTGGGCTTCAGTTTGTGTACAGGTCTGGCTACTCTTAACACAGGAATCTGTGTTTCCTTGTTGGACTTGGTGGTCGGTGGAGCTGTTGGACTCAAATTTTTCTTTTTTTCAAATTTGGCTTCCAAAAATATCAAAGTTATTAATATGAAACAATCACAGAAGAATAAATTTGACAAATGTGACTGAATGTGATAATATATCTACTTTCAACACGATAAGTACCATTGCAAATGCAAGTGAATTGAATAATTGTCCATGTTTCCTTGTTATATCTGGCACTTCTGGTGAATTGCAAAAGTTGTCTCCTTTTCTGATAAACAAATCTATTCAAGCATGTATTGGTGAGCCAGGAAATGTAAAGCATCTCTATTCTGGAGATTTGCTTTCCTATGATTTCGGCCTCCCAGTCTGTTTCATTACATAAATTATTCAAATTTGGGCAAGCTAATGTAACTGTTTCAGCTCATAAAATACCGAGCATAATGTCATAAACTGACTTGTTTCTGAACAAGAGTTCATCTCTGAGCTAGCCAACCAAAATGTCTGTGCCACTAAACGGATCAAGGGGTGTAAAGGAGGGTCAATTGATTAACACAAAAACACATGATTGTGACCTTCAACTCACCTGATCTGCTGAAGAATATAAAGGCTGGATACCTGAGCTTCTGCTTAAGACCTTATATTCTGAACCTGATGCAATGTTTTGGTCATTTTAAAATTTTGTTCTGTAGCAACTGATATGTTCAGTGGTTAGCCACAAATGCGAAAACTGCATCGCTGTGCCACTGTGTATAAACTGCAAGGGTGAGCATACACCATTTTCCTGCTTCTTCCCCAAATAGAAGTTAGAAAAGGAAGTTCAGGCTGCTAAAGTTACCAAGAACATCTCGCATAACAAACACCAGAAGGATCGCTGAAAACACTGAGCTTTGGCCAAACTTATCTTTTGCGAATGCATGAAAATCCAGTTGGTCGATTGCTACACAAACATCAAATAGTACCCAAACTTCACCATCTGAGAAAGCAAACTCCTCCGCCTTGCCCCCCCCCAAATAGTCCAAAACAAGCAGGGGGAAAAAAAAAACTCTCATAGAAGTCCTAGCCATATCTCGATTGATGAGACGTTTTCTGAATCTCTAGATTCAGATTTCATGGAAGTAGAAGAAAGTTTAGATAGTCCTCAATAGCTCCTTTTCCTTAAAAACTAAAAAGCAGCATCAGAAGAATAAACATCAAACATAATGGTCACCCTCGTATCATGGAACTATTGCAGCTTCTACCAAAATCTCATCAACATCAAACATATGATTGATGTCTGTCATCCTGTGTGCAGACTAAGCTCTGGAGGTATTCTTTTGACAGAAAAGATAATCATAATAGTGATTGTGCCAATGGAGGTGTAGGTATCCTAACCTCATTTCTAGCTCAATTTTATTAACAACAAGCCTCCAAGCTGTTGCCGTTAGAGCACATATGTAAAATATGGTTTCAGTTTGTTCTGTTTACTTGTCTCCAAATCATCACATCAATTAATGAGATTTAAATGATCTGATAGAGCAGCTGCAAGAACCCTTTATCATCATAGAGGACTTCAACAGCCACACTACATTCTGGATGAGTATGGACAGAAATCCTCGTGGCAGCCAGATAGAGAAAAAGATGGAAGATCACTTCCTCTTTGTCCTCAATAATGGACAGGATACATACTTCCATAAGCCTACAAGGACCTTTCATGCTCTTGATCTTGCCATCTGCTCATTATCTGTTTTGCCATATCGTAGATATGATGTTCGAAATGATCCTTACAGTAGTGATTATTTCTCCATCTTTGTATCTTTTCGATGAGAAGTACTTAATTCCATGCCAAGAATACCTTATTTTATATTTGATAGGACAGACTGGGAACTCTCCTCATCTCTCATAGGGCTTATGGAAGAAATGGTAAACAATGTGCCTGTTGTTGATGCAGTGAATACTGTCATAGATAGGAAAAGATGGCCAAGTGATCAGAAGAAATTGTGAATACAATTGGGGAGAATTTTGCTGTTATTTCTAGTGGCTTTAATTACTTGCTGGCAGTTCTTTCTGTGATGTTATGCTTTGAGGAAACTCTCATTGTGTTTAATTCTACCAACTCTGAGCCACATAACAGAGAATTACTATGTTTGAGTTAAGTAGAGAACTGATAGAGACACATAGTTCAAGCTCTTGTCTGGATGATGTCAGTTATGATGTGAAGCATCTATCCTGTAACTCCTTCTCACCCTTTCCAATCGAGTGTGGAAGTAGCATTCCTTTCCCAGTGCATAGAAGAAAGTGACTTTCATTCTCATAATAAATAGGGGAAAGATACGAAGAATCCTTCCAACTACTGGCCAATCACTCTCACAAGTTATGTTTGCAAATTATTTGAAAAAATTTTAAACCACTGCTTAGTCGATTACTTAAAAAAATACATATCAGAGTGATTTCCACAAATGTTGAACAACTAGAGATAATATCCTTCTTTTGGAAACCTCCATCCATAAAGCTTTTGTCAAAAGAAGCTATTCAATATTTTTTTTTATGTTTAAAAGGCTTATGACAAGGCAAGGAGATATGGTATATTATGTGATCTTTACACCAGTGGCATGTTCAGCAGCCTGCCAGTTTTCATGAAGAATTTTTTTAAGGCTGGGTTATTTCAAGCAAGGATTAGCTCAGTGTTTTTTTGTTAAGAAGAATGTTTTTTGTTAAGAAGAGGGTGTGCCTCAAGGCCACAATTTTACTGTTACTCTTTTTAGTTTAAGAATAAACTCTAAAAAAACTTCCTCCTTCCATTTCAGAATCTTTATATGTTGATGAGCTGTAGATATAAGATACATAGAGAGATAATTTCAAAGTGCTCTGAACAGGATTCAGAAGTGGTCAAATAGTGTGGGCTGCATATTTTGAAAAGACCATTTGTGTATGTTTTTGTAAAAAGTGGAATCCTTACTCTGAGCCCGAGCTTCATCTTCAAGGCTCATTGATTCCAGCTGTCCCTGAGATGAAGTTTCAAGGAGTGATGTTTGACAGGAAGCTCACTTTTCTTCCCTATATCTTATATTTAATGAAGAAGAGCTTCAAAGTAGTAAATCTGTTAAAAGTGTTGGTGAACACCTCCTAGGGCATAAAACGTTGCTCTTTATTGTGCATTTACAGATTGCTTGTACACTCCAGATTAGACTATGGCTCATCTGTATGGATCTGCACAGCCTTCTGTTTTAGTGAAACTTGATTCTCTCAATCATCAGGCTCTGAGAATTTGCTCTGGAGCCTTTAGGTCATCTTCTGTACAGACCCTATACATTGAATGTTACAAATCCTCCTTTCAGTCAAGGCTTGAGCAATTGTCTCTTTGCCAGTATTTCAGTATTATGTTGTAATCTAACCATCCTTTCCAGATCTGTAAGCTTGAAGACTGTTATAACTTTTTTATTTTCTGCACGCCTTCTTAATGTTTTCCCATTCTTTAAAAGAACTGAATCACTGATTTCAAAATACTGCTTGTCAAATCTGAAGGCCTAGGCAGTAAAGCGTCTTGAAATTCCACCTGGGAATATTTGATTTCTGAATATTTGGTTTCTGAGTGTTTCCCACTAGCTTCATAAGGAAAACACTAGCGAGGTTACGTATAGGCAGCTTTTTTGTGAGTACAGACATGAATACAACAGTTTCATTCCCATGCATACAGATGGTTCCAATAGAGGTGGTCATGTAGGAGCATCATTTGTGATTGGAGACCATACTGAAGGCAAATGACTGCTTGGTGCTTTCTCTGTATTTAGTACTGAATTAACTGCTGTGTAGCTTGCTCTCACTTTCATTTCTAAGTTATAGCAGAAAAAGTTCTTTATTTACACAAAATCATCTACTGCTCTAAAAGCTTTAGAAAGTTTCTCTCATGTACACAGTTTTTTATTAGTTGACATTCTAAAATTACATCAAGAGTTAAAAGTGTCATGGCTTTGAGATTTTTTATTGCTGGGTCCCCGGGTATACAGGTATAAAAAGAAATGTGCTGGCAGACAGAACAGCAGAGTATGCGTATTTGCTTTACTAAATCAACATGTTCCCTACGGTGATATCAAGAAGGCCATAATGCAGAGAATCTTTGATACATGGCAACTTTTCTTGGGTAGTTAGCTTCTGAATGAACTGAGAAGCAGAAAGCCTATAGAGAAGTACTGGGAGAGCTAGAAACCAAAGAGAGGATGTCTTGTTAAGACACCTAAGGATTGGTCACTTTTGATACCTTTTGAAGGCCAAGAAAGAACCTATTTGTTCAAATTGTGACATATTTTGTCTGTGCTTCATTTTTTAGTTGAATGCTCATATTTTAAAAGTCTTAGATTGAAACATTTTAGCAGCTGTGGCTTGCCTCTTGACCGTTTAATTGAAAAGAGGCGAATGACAACTTGTTTCAGTACCTGAAAGATGGGCTTTTATTATTTAATTTGATTTTGTTTTCATGTTTTATTTTTATTTTAATAATATATATTTTAATGCATCTCATGTTTCTGATTTTACTCCTGTTTTGGATATATCATTATCTCAATTTTAAGTAATTCATCTCAACATTCATCATTTTATCCTTGCTTATCATTTTATGCTGCTGTTTTAAACTTGAAATGATTGCTTTTATCTAGTTAGTATTAGAATGCCTGACATGTGTTTAGCACATATAATCTTATCAAAAAATCCACTTCCACTATTTAAAACCTGAATTCAATAATTGCACAACTTGTGCAGACAAATTAAATTCCACCACTAGTGGGTATTAAATAACAGAAAACTGAATTTACAGATTTAAGTGGATTCCTAGCCGGAGACTATAATGTAACTAGGCTAGTGCCTTGGCTCAAATTTCTAGCTGCCTCTGATTTAACTTCAGCTAGCAAAATGGGTTACGCTGAAATATGATTTTAGCAGAGCTGGGTGAGAGAAAGTGCAACTGATGAGCATCGCTGTCAAAGCTCTGTATTTGAAACTTTCAAGGACTTTGCCTTGTATGTACTTACTCATTTGCATCCTGGTGAGGGCCAGCAAAAAGAGAAGTTACAGTATAGATCCAGGTTATAAAAATGGATTTATTAAACTGTAGCTCTTATACTAAGGAGAGCTATATTTATTATTATGAATTTATTCAGAGGCAAACTTAACCAGTGTGTAAACTCTGTAGGCTAAATCAATAAAAACACTGTAATTTTTTTTTTACATTAAATGCTAAACCAAGCATTAATACACTGGTGTGCAAAAATTAAGGACGAAGTTGAAAAATTAGCATATCAGCTGAACGAAGAGACAGAGCGGACAGAAAGACCAATCAGGAGATTAAGTAAGATGATGTACGGTAGCACATGCGCAGATATGCAGGTAGACGTAATGGGGGAGTGTCTGAGTAGTATAAAGCATGTTGTCGGTGTAAGATCAGTATTTCTGGCAAAGAGATTGCACGCCGTATAGCAGTTAAAATCACACCGAGTTGCTGCCTCAGCGAGAAATGGCGAATAATCAATCTGTTAGACG
>KK115747.1:58539-127977 GCA_000611955.2 Stegodyphus mimosarum
GGGGGGGGGGGGGTGAACACAGATTATTGTGTGCAGTGCGAAATTTGTACAATTCCCCCCCTTTTTTAAAGCCAAAACAGATTGCTCTGTACCTGAGAACCCCTCCCAAATTACATAAGGATCTCTTGAAAAAGATAAGGTTGTCAATGTTTCTTGCTTTTTAATTTTATTGATTCATTGCTCTTTTATGAAATTCTTAGTGCACTGCCATTTTCAAAGCAGCTGTTGCCTTTCACGTATTAGAGTGGTGGAAAGTTAGTTGCTAATTCTTTGCAGACTATTTTGGGGGGGGGATAATCAGAAAGCACCAAAACAGCTCGGATAGAAAAAGAGACAATATAATATATTAAAAATGTATAGTAGACTGTAAGAGCAATGAATTATTTTTTAAATTGAATTAATATTTTGGTGTATTGAATTGGGTGCTCCATTTAGCTGAGAATTTTTTACTGAGCATAAACCTCAGCATTTGGATTCTAGTTGTAAAATAAATTCTGGACATAAATACCTTCCAAGAAATTTTTACAGAGCATAAACCTCAGCATTTGCATTCTAGTTGTAAAATTAATTCTGGACATAAATACCTTCCAAAGACATAATCTGCAAATTTATTATTTGATTAAAATTGTTATTTGAATACATATATTTCTCAATATAAAAGAGTTACAATAATCCAGTAACAATAAGATTAACCTTTTGGCAGTTGCAAGATTAAGCAATTCTTTCTTTCCAAATATGCTTGACATTTGTCAGTCATAAATTTGTAATGGAAGCTGTGTTTTATTTGCACCTGCTGCGATGTGCATCTGGGATGGAAGTTGAGCTTATTGATGACCAACAAAAGGTTAAATATAGTTTGATTTACTGATCAGTGGAATTTATGTAAAATTATAATGTATGATGATGAGTATGTAAATAAGAATTTTTTTTAATAGAAATGCTGACACCTAATTATATGAAGAAGTATTATCTTAATTTGTCTGATTAAAAATAAAGATTTTATTTTGAAAAATCAAAAGGTACACACAGTTAAAGAGAAATTAAAACAAAATAATCTAGGTTAACATACTAAAAACCACACTGAAACATTACTAAAGCTTGAATCCATCTGGAATCTAAATTCGTAATTGGATACCAGGTGACGAAGCAAAAAGACTTGAAAGCTCTTACCTTAATAATTTTTAAACATGGTTTTTAGCATATTAAAATTGGACTCTAAGACTGCTTTGGTTTGTTTTAAATGTATAGATATTGTTATGAGTTTTGTACATATATAAATAATTGGAGAGAAATTACATGTGAAATTGTTGTATTTTTTTTCTTTGAAATTCCTTTGATTTTTTCCCTTTCCTTTTTTTACCATGAAAATCTAAAGAGATGATGCTTTGCCCAAAAAATAAGAATTCAAGGGCAATTCTGTTTCACATTAAGTTAATGGCTATCTTGCTAACTTGGCGATGGTTTTCGTGACTAATTTTTACCACCAAATTTGGCGAGAAGTTGTCAGAAGTCACCAAATTTGGCGATTGTTTGGCAACATTTTGGTTCGGTCCCTGTATCACTGTAATAGGTATTGTAATTGAATAAGTGTAACTGATTTCATCTTATGTAAAATCAGTTACACTTTTTCAGTAATTTTGTGACATATTAGAGATTTCTCGGTGATCAGGTGAAAACCATATGAGACCAGAGAGAGCATCAGCACTCAGTAATTAGTTCCAAGCAACCTCAAAGTATTGAGATATCTGTGAGAGCTTCATCTTTTAGATGTGTTTTTCATTGTTGTTGTGGTTAACATTCTTAGTAGTTTTAAATTTAACTTACTGATTTTCCTCTCTGATACTTTGAAGAGCTATGCAAGTATTTTTGTTGAAAGTTCCCTAACTGTGAAGTGTTTCTTTTGATAAAATAAATTTTATCAAGCTGTCATCAATTTTGTGTGCATTCAATCTATTGCAAATTGTACACACACAACAGTGTACTTTTTATGTTTGTTAATATTCAAATGATATAAAAATATATAAATGAGTTTTATAATTTAATTTGGTATAAGAGCCTGTTAATTTCTCGGTTATTTCCTCTTTATTCTAAAAAAATTTAGTAACGTTTCTAGACTGCATCATTTAAACATCAAACTATGTCACTTGGCTTCCCTAATGTTGATGGTGTAGCTTATTTGAAATTTAAATTCTTGAGAACTGGAACCTTTCTAACCTAAACCAAAACCTTCTCTTGGCAATCTTCCATAATGGATAACTGAACCTCTGTGCTACTTGGACCCTATGCTGTCTTCCTATCGCAATAGTATCTCAAAAATGTAAATATTCTGGAGAATTGGCACGATTAAGAGTGCCAAGTAAACTGTGGCCACAAATGTGAATTTAAATAAAAATATAATATAATATGCCTTGACTGCCAAGTTTTGTATTCATTATGGATTAGCATTCTACACAATCAGTATTCTTCCTCTTCAATTTACTATCTATGATCTGTGCCAGACAACATTTGCTGTGTCTTGTACATATTTTTTTTTATCTTACATATGTTTATATGTATCAAAGATTGAAGTAAATATATTAATTAATCATAATAAATTGCCTAATATTTGTGCAAAAGCTGCAAAGTAATAAATAATAATTTATTTACTAATGGATTATTGAGTATATTATCTCCTCTGGGAAAGGCAGTAGAATTTTAGTTGAATGAAGTAACCTATAAGTATTTAAAAATGAGTATTGAAAATTTTTGGTAAAATGAAACATCAAATATGAATCATGAAATGTAGAAAATTGAACTTTCAATCGAATCAAGTTGAAAATGGAAACTTTAAGAATGAAAGAGTAAACAATAAACCAAGTAATTATCATCATTGATCGGAAATTGGTTGACTTTTCAAGGGGAACAAACCAACCCCCAATCAGTTAACAATAATTTACAAATGCGAAGGTGTTTCATCTTTTACTCAAGTAAGAATTATGCTGCCAAACTGGTATTAGGTAAGTTGAGTTGATAATTACTCGGGTAATTGATTACTCTTTCATTTTTAAAGTTTCCATTTTCAACTTTTTCATGATTCATATTTGATGTTTCATTTTACCAAAAATTTTCAATATTCATTTTTAAATAGTTATAACTTATCAAATTCGCTAAAACAACTTTGTATTTGGCGTGCATTCACTAAAAACACTCAATCGATTTCGAGGGTAGCTACAGGTCCCTCCTCATCAGGAGAACAAAATATCTAGAAAGGGAAAAAAAGCTGAGTAACGGCTTTTTATACTCTCGGGTAGAACCTAGCGCGAGGAGACAACACCATATATCGGCAAAAATAATCATCAGTTATGTTAATAGAATTTTAAAAGCGCTAGGAAGGACTGGATTAGACTTAAAATCGTTCACTAAACTTGCTAAATCTTTGTGAATAGGAAAAGCCTCAAGAAAATCCAATTCACCAACGGAAGAAGCTTTTTGGAAAGCTTTTTGGATAATTTTTGCAGATCCAAAGTCAAAATTATGGTTAAATTTCCAACTATGATACGCTATTGAAGACTTGTTAATTTCGCCCTTTCGGACATAAGATTCATGTTCCTTGATACGAAACTTTAATGCTTGTTTTGTTTGGCCAATATATCTCAAGCCACACTGACAAGATATACTATAAATTTCCCAAGAATTAAAGTCAGAAACAGAATCTTTTATAGTTGAACCGTGAATTTTATTGATAGGGGAGAAACTGACCTGAAAATTGAATTTGTGGAGAATCCGTGCAACCTTAAACAGAAGGATAAAATGGAAACACGACAAAGTCATTAATATTATTTCTAACAGTGGAATGTCTTCTATGATGGGAATCTGAAATCTTTTTAACAGCTTTATCAATGATCATGGGAGAAAATCCTCGGTCAATAGCAACTGCTGCAGATTTTCTCGTTTACTTGCTAACAATATTCACACTGTAAAAAATTCTTCTGAAGTCATCGATAAATTTAAAAGCATTTCTCCACTGCGTTCCATTATGGTTTCATTTGATGTCAAATCACTGTTTACTAATGTTCCAGTCGAAGGAGCACTAAAATGTCTTGAAACTAGGCTTAGGGAATTCCATTTCACACATACTGAAATTGATGAGTTGGTTTCACTTACTAAAGTCTCTCTCAGTCAAACCCACTTTGTTTTCCAAAATGAATATTATCGTCAAATTGAAGGATTAGCTATGGGTAATCCCCTCAGTCCTGTACTTGCTGACATTTATATACACTATTTTGAGGAAAAATTATTTGATAAACTATCTTTTCGTCATGATTTATCCGAGATTATAAAATCTATAAATTCAAGCTATAGTCACATCCAAATGCATTCAGTCTGTTACGAACCCGTAGGCACGCAACAATTTTTTATTCTTATAATCCGCAATGAAATTGATTTTAGCACTACTGTGTACCGTAAACCCTTTGCAGTTTGTTTACCACCCCATGCTAAGTCATGCCACCCTGTTAAGCAAAAAATAGCTTATTTTTACTATTATGTATTTCGCGTGCTCAAAGTTTGTTCCACAGAATCCTTTCTTACCAATGAACTTAATTATTTAAAAGCAGTTGCTATTGACCGAGGATTTTCTCCTGTGATCATTGATAAAGCTGTTAAAGACATTCCGCTGTTAGAAATAATATTAATAACTTTGTCATGCTTCCATTTTATCCTTCTGTTAGTTATAAGGTTGCATAGATTCTCCACAAATTCAATTTTCAGGTCAGTTTCTCCCCTATCAATAAAATTCACGGTTCGACTCTAAAAGATTCTGTTTCTGACTTTAATTCTTGAGGAATTTATAGCATATCTTGTCAGTGTGGCTTGAGATACATTGGCCAAACAAAACGAGCATTAAAGTTTCGTATCAAGGAACATGAATCTTATGTCCGAAAGGACGAAATTAACAAGTCTTCAATAGCGTATCATGGTTAGAAATTTAATCATAATTTTGACTTTGGATCTGCAAAAATTATCCAAAAAGCTTCTTCTGTTGGTGAATTAGATTTTCTTGAGGCTTTTCATATTCACAAAGATTTAGCAAGTTTAGTGAACGATTTTAAGTCTAATCCAGTCCTTCCTAGCACTTTTAAAATTCTATTAACATAATTCTTGATGATTATTTTTGTCGATAGATGGCGTTGCCTCCTCGCGCATGGTTCTACCCGAGAGTATAAAAAGCCATTACTCAGCTTTCATTCTCTTTCTAGATATTTTGTTCTCCTGATGAGGAGGGACCTGTAGCTATCCTCGAAATCTATTGAGTGTTTTTAGTGAATGTACGCCAAATACAAGGTTGTTTTAGCGAATTTGATTGTCACATTGGCGTGTTTCTCTTCTATTGTAGTTATAACTTACTTCATTCAACTAAAATTCGACCATCTTTCACGGAGGAGATAATATACTCAATAATCCATTAGTAAATAAATTATTACTTTATTACTTTGCAGCTTTTATGCAAGTATTAGCCAATTTATTATGATTTATTAATATGTTTACTTCAATCTTTGATATTAATTCAATAGCAGCAATTAGTGCTATTTATCTATTTTAAAGCCTACTAACAATGTATGATCTCCAAATTATTTTTCACTTTACAAAGTTTTTCTATAAAAACTTTACTGTACTAGAGCTTAGCAGCTTCTTTACTTTTAGCTATTGCTCCTATCTCTCAAACTGAATTTATTAAATGTCATTCCACTAGATCAGTGCTCCACAACCGGTGTGTCGCGGCACACTGGTGTGCTATGAGTAGGATATAGGTGTGCCGCAATCAAATACATGTATTTGACATTTACAATTTTTTATCATGTATTTAATACACAATGACAATTTTTTTCCTTAATAATGTCTATTTTAAATGTTTTTATATATTTCACTGTTGTTTTGGTTGTGTGTGTGATTGTGTGTCAGCATTTGAATTTTTTTGGCACTTTCTTGATAACTCGGAACTCAAAAATATATAACTTTTTTTTAAACATAAATTTAAACGAAATATATTTGTTTCAGACCATTTTAATTAAAAATAATAGCTCTAAAACTGTTTTTTTATTTGAAATAAACCAATCAAATTGAAGAATTTTTGTTTTTTAATTTTTTTTTAAAAATTTCGATTATTATGATAATTATTATGATTGCATATAAATAAATATGTTATGGTTTTATAATTGCATATTTTTCAAATTAAAAAAAAATTTATTGTAAATTTTGTGTATAAATCAATACATATATACATTAGCTTTTGGTGTGCCACGAAATTCCAGAAAGATTATTTGCGCGTCGCAGGTGAGAAAAGGTTGCGGAGCACTGCACTAGATGACAAACATGTAAACACCATGCCTATATCAGACAACCCATAAAAACAGTTTTTATGACACATCTTTTACTATATTTAAATGCTTACTGCAACACCTGAAATATTAAATACAGGGTGGTCATAAAGAAACTTTGCCAACGTCTGCACTTCTAGCGTCCATTCCGGTTACCCGACCGAGATGAGATTTCAAATATAGTAATTCGGAGGTATGCGCTCAAGATTTTGTGAATGGCAACACAGGGGTTTTCACAGTTACGGTTACAGTTACAGAAACTTGAAAATATTGAATGGCAATGCCAACTTTTTGAAAAATGTTCAGCGCATGTGAAAACCTTGGAACAGTACTGATACATCCTAAAATGGACGTGTTATGTATACCCAAAAAAAGAGTTCTGAAAACTGGCCAACGAACCCCGATCTGGGAACGCACAGAAAATTTGCATATAACAGAGGCAAGATACTAATCACAGAATGCTGATTGCCAGATATTCAGTGTAAGAAATGGATAAAATGCCAGCCAGGTATGCGAAGTCGTCATTCGGGAACACACACATGGCGACGAAATTACTCTTCCTGGGAAAATTTATGGTGAACTGATAAAACTGTATTATCAAAAGGAGATGAACACTACTACCAGAATTACATAATTAGAATAACCAGAATGCACTCAATGACATGATTTGGATGCAAGATGGTGTACCTCCACATATAGCGAGGTTTGTTAAAGGGTACCTGGAACAGCATTTTGGTGATTCATGATTTTCTGAGATGATTTTCATCTCATGCCATTATCCTTTTCTGTGGCCTCCACGATCTCTCAGTCTGACGTCTATAGATTTCTAGTTATGGGGATATCTGAAATCCAGAGTTTACTTGTGCAATCAGCAAACTTTGTCAGATTTAAAGACTTCTATACGGCGTGAGATTGCAAACATCCCTCATGCCATGTTGCATTCAACAGTATTGTCCACAGTCTTCCGATGCAATGCATACTTGCTTGTGATGGCACCCACGTGGAAAATGTTTGATCTAAATAAAGGTATTCTTTTGTGTGATACGTGCTGTCATCAGTGATTGGTGTCTTCTCTCTGTCATATGCAAATTTTCTGCATGCGCCCAGATCGTGTTTCATTGGCCGGTTTTCAGAACTCTTTTTTGTGTACGCCAGTATTTGGACATATTGGTAACATTCTAATGCTGTTTAGGGTTTTCACATGTGTTGAACATTTTGAGACTGGGAAAAGTTGGCATTGCCATTCGACACTTTCAAGTTTCTGTAACTATAACCATAACCATGGGCACTTCTGTGTTACCATTCACCGAATCTCGAATGCATACCTCCGAATAACTACATTTGCAGTCTCATCTCGATCGGTTAACCAAAATGGACGCTAGAAGTGCAGATGTTGGCAAAGTTTCTTTATGACCACCCTGTATATAGGGCAGACTAAAAACATATCAGCTTTCAACTAAATAACCATAGAGCTCGTATTAAAAAATTCAAAGCGATGCAAATGAATAGCACTAAAATTAATTCATCTAGCCAACTTAACTCAGCGTAATTAGAACATTTTAAACACTATGACTTAAAAAATATTAAAATTCAAGCTTTGGACATAATACCTAATTACAAAGAACAAATTTTTCCAGAATCACTATATATTCTCAAACAACAAATGCTCTTATGGACTTAATACTTCGAATGCACAAAGATCATTCCAATAAATCAGTATTCAGACAATTTAAACTCTACAGCTCCAAAATGTAAAGAGGTAAAAGAGGAAGTAGAATCAACAATAAAAGCTATTAACGAACTTTGGATACAATTAAATTGCTAAGGCAATTAAAAAATTATTTTGATTCAGCAAATTTTTCCAAGAAACTACTTATCTGGTTACACTCTTGTACTACTTGTACTCTTGTACTGTTTCTTTTAATACTTGAAAAATATTTTCTTAACAATACAACAAGTTCTAGATTATTGTAAATACTGACTTTCTTACTATAATACTAAATGCAAAATTTATATTAAAATAAATTTTCTAGATAGCTTTGAAAATTTACACTTCTCTCACATCTTCAACAAATGTAAAGTTTTCTTCCCAGCTATAGACACCAGACCAGTAGTTGCATTCGAATGAAAAAAAAAAAACACCAAATTGCTTACTAACCATCATGAAATGGAAAAGTTGGCTAAATGACATTGCAAATTGCCTGAATTCAATCCTTGCATAGATGATCATTACCAATACATAATTACTGGAAACTTAAATTATAGTAAACAGTAACTACTTAAAATAGTAATTTTAAGATAAATTATAATTTAAACAGAAATTGTGTAAACAAATTAATGCTAATTATGAACTAATCTATAATATCATTTAAATTCAGTAGCATAAGTAAATCAAGTTCAAGTTCAACCAAAACTTGAAAAAAATTCTACTAATTAATAAAAATGAAACTAAAATTTATTAAAATGCATACATGAATGATTGCTGAGTAGGCCGGAGACAGACTTATCAAGGGGAAGTTGCCTCCAAACCTAGCTCCCCAATCATTCAATTCGTGTTTCGTCATTCATGTATTCAAGGGCAATAGTTAAAACCAAAAGTAAAGAACATTCAAAAAAAATTTTTAAAAAAATTTTTAAAAAAATTTACCACCTAATTGGTTTGAGAAATTAAAAACCAGGAGTAAATCATAAATAGTGAAACATTCCGAAAAAAATTAAATTTTTCTAATTTTTTTAAAAAATTTTATTTAAAATTTCTTTAAATTAATTAAATTAAAATAAAAAAATTTTAATTTTAGAAATTTTAGAAACCCTTGTATACATAAAACCTCCCCGACACGAATATGCATATTATTAAAAAATATTTAATATATTAAGTGAAATCTAAACCGAAACTATACAAAAAGAAGAAATTAAATATTTTCAATTATTAAATATATAAATTTTTCGAAAATTCTTAAAAACTACATAATAAATACTAAAAAATTAAAATTAAAATTAAAAGCAAGTAAATATAAAGCTTTAATTTAAACTTACCAACCAAAATTGGGTAAAAGTATTGTACAAGTTAATAGATGGCGTGAAAGTAAAGTTGAGTTGAGGGCCAAATTGTATTGTATTCTTTAAATTAATAGAGGGCGCTAAATAAATAAAGTGGAGTTGAGGGTTAAAATTTGCAATTTGTGATTTAGAAATTATTTAATAAAATTAATTTCAAAAATTCATAAATATTTATTAAATATTTTCATTTCCTAAAGATCAGTAATGCATGTTTAAATTTAAATTAACTAGACATGCAATTGTAATTTTTGTTTTAACTAACCAACTATTTAGTAATGGAGTGGGCTGAGCCAATTTAAAGATGCAAGTGTGTTGAGAAAAATTTTTAAAAAATTTTATTAAAAAAATTATTAATTTGCGTGTAAAGTAGTAATTCTAGTTTTTAAATTTTAAATAATTTTTTATTAATTGGGAAAAGTTGGAATTTTGTGTAGGAATTTTGCAAAAAATGTGCAAGTAATGTAAATAGTGTGGATGTTGAAAATTTGTGTAAAAAAAGTGCGAAAATTTCAATGAAATTTTTATAAATTTTTTTAATTTACAAATCAGTAAAACTTTAATTTTATATTTGCTAGAAAATTTTTTTAAATTAAAATTTAAAAGTTTAGTTTTTAGAAAAAATGCTAAAATACTGATATAAATTTTTTTATATAAATTAAAAATTAAAAAATTAAAAATTAAAAAATTAAAATTGATTGATTCCTACTAGTAAATCAAAACTCTACTAAATACTGGCTAAAGTAAAGAAAGAAAAGAAGAAAAGAAGAAAACTTAAATCTTCACTCAAATCGGGCTACAATTGAGACTTTTGAAGAGAGTTGGCCCTTAATAAAAATGAAACTAAAATTTATTAAAATGCATACATGAATGATTGCTGAGTAGGCCGGAGACAGACTTATCAAGGGGAAGTTGCCTCCAAACCTAGCTCCCCAATCATTCAATTCGTGTTTCGTCATTCATGTATTCAAGGGCAATAGTTAAAACCAAAAGTAAAGAACATTCAAAAAAAATTTTCCACCTAATTACTGGAAACTTAGATATTATTCAAAACAAGCAGCTTAAAAACTGGTGAGTTTTGGAATAAAATATAGACCAGTCAGATGAAATCCTTTAGCAGATTACTACTGAATACCTATAAAATTTCAAAGTCAATTAAATTGGTTTCAGCTACTGTCAGCTATTAAAAATTTAAAACAACTATTCACTATTACCAAAATTGATAAAGCAAATAATAACTTTAGCATTATATGAAAACTATTCTACCCAACAATTATTAATAAAGAACTCTCTAATGCAATTAAATTAGGAAATACTACAGTAACTTCTATAATTAACAGAATTAAAACTTTTCATAAAAAAACTCAATATCTCTATAAACCCAAGGTTCAACTGAGTTACCAACCTATATGCTATTCCCAAATTCCATAAAACACCATTAAAATTCAGATTCATTGCAAATGGAACCAATAATTACTAGAAAAATATAGACTATTATTTTGCACTTGAAAAAATTTGTAAATTAATCTTCAGTGCTTGAACACTGAACATAAATATTGCTGGATCATCCAAAATCACACTCCTGTCATTAATAACATTCAGTCTATCGACGTACAAAATATTAACTGCTATGGCTTTGAAAACTTATATACATCACTTTCATTACAAGAAATCTATACTAGCCTCCTAGATCTGCCTAAACGTTTTCCTGCTATGCTCACAATTATAGACAGTAATAGATGGAAAGCCTTCCTCAAATGCACTATTTTTCATAACTATATCAAATTTCAAAATCAGCTTTTTAAGCAATGAATCCGCACTCAGGTACTTCTGTCTGTAATGTTTTTTCATTCATCAAAGAATTTACCTTCCAAAAAATTTACAACAAGATTTAATTTACTACACCCATACTTACAAAGGTATAGACGATCTTATACATTTAATAATTTTAACAAGATTGAAAATTCAGAGATTTATCGAGGATTCCTTTGTATTAATAAAACTGATACTTCACAAAATATAATTGACTGTCTAGGTCTTCCATTAAAAACAAAAAGATTCTACTGTTTGACAAAACACGTGACTTTAATTTCAATACTAGCAAATTAATAAATTGAATTTCCAACATTTCCAAGAAAGTTATGAGTAATACTATATTAAATCAAATACAGGGAATTAAGCATATTTGCACAGATACAATAAATCTACTACTTGAAATTCTACTACTTATTCTCAAAAATAATAAAGTACTTAATAACTTTATTAATCATTGTCTTAAAAAAAGCAGTGAAAAACTGAAAATCTACTTGAAACAAAATTGAACAAAACAGAAACTTACTGAATTCTAAAGATGAGCATCCTTTTTCAAACTGTGTTCCTTGCAAAAGAAAGTACAAAATACAAAATTTATGTACAAATAAAAAATTTCGTAAATACAAAATTTCCGAAAGAAGTAAAAAATTTTTGCGTCTTGCGAATTCAACTTTCTTTTGCAAGGAACACAGTTTGGAAAAAGGATGGTCGTCTTTAGAATTCAGTAAGTTTATGTTTTGTTCAATTTTGTTTTGAATAGGTTTCCACTTTTTAGCTGTTTGAGCCTCAAATTAGATTTTATATTATTTATAGAAATTTCTCCTGAAAAGTTTTCGTTTTCTTGCTTAAAAAGTTTAGGATCGCATAATCATGGACCATCCAATTTTTGAGTGTTGTTTAAATGACAATTTGATTTAAAATATATTTGTTTTGGTCTTTAATTTGATTTTGAATGTCTGACTTACATATAATGTTATTTGACCAATCTGATTTTTTTTAATGGTAATTTGTCACAATGCTATGTTTTATTCTTTTTTCCAAGTGTTTTGAACATATGCTGGGAAAATTCTGGTTACATCTGAGATTCAATTTTTTAGTTTTAAATGAATTTTAATGTCTTTAATGAAAATTTAATTGAATCGTTTTTTGATTTTTGATCTCAAATATACCAGAAGAACGAAACATATTAATCGACTTTTATGAAACTTTAATTTATTTTCCCCTAATGAGTTCTGAATTAGATTAAAAGCAAAAAGAAGATTAATTTTTATGCTTTGTATATTTTTTCCTTTTTTCCTTTTTATTTTTCAAGTTTATTCTACTGATACATTCTTATTTTAATGTCGATATGTTTAGATACAATGTTTAACCTCTTAACCACCATTGCAATTATTAATATTGTTGAGGAATTGCTTTTCTTTGATTCCAATTACATTTTAAGTTTAGATGCTTTAAATTGAGTTTATATATATAAAAAAAATATGATATTTAACTCAAGAAGCTGTTTTCTTTCTCTTGAAAAATTTATTTAGTCACCACATTTATATCACAAGCTTAAAACTGTGTAAGAGGATGTACCTTCTGGTAATCATGTATCATTTAGTGCCAGATATATATGACAGAGTGAAATTTAAAGAGCTGGTGGCAACTTTATGATATCTGAAATTTCATAGGGGAAAAAAAAAGGAATTTGCTATAGTTGTACTACTTTGTGTAAAATATTATATATGATGTTTTCACTTAAAAAAAAAGATGTCAGAGAATTTCATAAATTTGGCTCTATACTCATTAAAGATCACAGCTATTTGTACTGTGATTTGAACAGGCATCCACTTTTGGTGCTTTAGTGTTTATTTGGGAACTGGTACCCTGTAACAGAAAAATAACCACTTTCTGGCATATTGTTTTTGTAGCACAAAGTTTTAATTAAAATGTTTCATATGGGAAAAAGTATAAATTTGAGCTATTTTTTCTTTTTCTTTCTCTCTTTTAGCCCAGATGGGCTTCTAGTCTCAAAACAGCATTTTGTGTCGAATCTCTAAAAGTGTTGAATCACCTTCAAAATTGTTGCCACCAAGTATTATCATGCTGTATTATATTTAAAGAAATTAAATAATAAACAATCTGCAGGAATATATGTGTTTTTTGTGAAAAATCTACAGTACCTAGAGCCATCAAATTTTAAATAATGTAGTCCTTCACACAAATATGAACACCTGGAAGCCTGAATTTTGGATTTCAAATTTGTTTTGTTATTTATTTCATATTTTGTAAGACTTTAATGAATTTTTGATTAAAAACTCAATCATTTCAAAGCTTGCAGTGGCAACACTGTACGGAATAAAACATTTTTGTCTGCACTGCATGAGTCTGTCTATTGTAAATTCTGAAGATATTTGTTTTTAAATATTTGTAGCCCAAAGGAGCATTAGCCCAAATGCTCTCGAAATGGCTCTTGAAGCATGCATGTTTGTGTAAATGAAATGCCCCTTTGGGTGTAATATAAAATCTGAGAGCTTTTAGAATTTTTTAACAGTCTGCAGCATTGTTTTAAAAATATCCTGTTTAAAAATGCTGAATTTTTTGCTTTTTTAATGATATGTAATGTTTTATAATTTTTATGTTATTTATTGTAGCTGGATTGCAGTTGCTTGCATCTCATGCACCTCAGTTTGGTCTTTTTATTTTTGAAAACTGCATTGAATTGTATAAAGAATTATTTCAGTGGATTCTTCATAAAAACAGAGATTTACAGAAGTTAGGCCAAAATGCAATAGTTTCTAAGCTGAAAGTAGTAAGTTTCTGTATCATAATATTGAATGTGCAGTTTAGTTTGATTGATTTCTTTTTATATTCTTGATAAAATTAAACTACCTTTCATTTAAATTAAGGAAGAATGTGTAAAGTATTTACATTTATTTGATTTTAAATTCTTAATACATAATGCATGATGAATAAATGTATGTGAACAAATAAATAAAATACTTTATTTTTAATATACACTAACGGACATTGAAAATGCAACATCTAGAAGGAGTGGCCAGAAAGTGATGAAACTTGTCAAAGAGAGAGAGAGAGAGAGCGAGCAATGAATAATAAGTCATTTTTATTTTGAAATGATATGCATAATACAGAGGAAGGACAGCATTGCCTCAGTAGGTTGTAGGACCACCTTAGACAGCAATACAGAAAACAACATGTCTAGGTACAGAGTCAGTGAGACTAAGGGTGGTGTTCTGAGGAAGAGCTCTCCATTCCCTGCTAACCATTTACCACAGTTTATCTTCTGAATGCAGCAGTGATGGATTCTGCAAATGGCATCCAATCACATTCCAAATGTGTTTGTTTGGTGAGAGATCGGGAGATAATGGTGCCAGAGGGAAGCTTCTGTACACCTTCCAGAGCATGTTGGTTGATGTGAGGAGGATGTAATTGGGTGTTATCATGCACTGGCCACTCCCTTAAGATAGGGAAGTGTCATTGGCTGCAGCACATCATCCACATATCATTGGGCCCTCATAGTACCTTGAATACGAACTACAGGTGACCTGGAATTGTATGCGATTGTGCCCCAAACCATGATACCGCATTGGCACATGGTAGGACGTTCCACAATTGCTGCCAAATTGGACTTGTCTCCACGCTGAAGCCATACCCATTCGTGGCTACTATCTTTGGAGAAACAGAAGCATGACTCATCAGAGAACTCGATCCTGTGACATTCTCTTGTCCCCATCGCTCAAGCCCAATGCCATTGCAAATGTTGCCATCTATGATGTGGGGTCAATGGCAGTCTTTTTAACAGATGCCACGAATGCAGGCCACTAGCCACCAATCAATGGCAAATGGTTCTAGTCGATATGGTAACATCCAGGGTGTCTTGAACATGCTGCATATTGTAGGTAGAAGTGGCTTCAGGATGCGCCACTGCTTCTCGGCAGATGCGTCGATCCACACATACCACCCTCACTTTGGTGGCACCGGTACCTCTCAAACTTGCCACCATTTCCTTGTTCCAATCATTGTCACCACAGCCGGTGCACTGTGGGCGTGTCCAGGTGAGAGTCAGTTGAGATTTGCCATACAGACCAACCTGCTCTTCTCAGTGCAATCACCATGCTCCTTGTAAAATCATCTGTCTGCTGGAACTGCCTCCATTGATGATGGCCTGGCATTCTCTGCTATTACACATGTCCTTTGAGAAGAGAACGAATTTTCCATGATGATTTCTCTAGCAGAAATAAGGACACGGAAATTGAACATTCTGCAGGTTCCTTTCCATGTATTTTTTTCAAATGTGCTGGAGAGCTGCACATTTTATATTTGCATAACTCAGTGATGTGTGTCTATCCTGAAATTTGTGTAATTTTCTGGCCACTTCTTTATAATGTTGGATTTTTAATGTTGGGTAGTGTATATTAAAATACTGAAGCACAGTTTCATTATTTTAAAACTACTCTGAAATTTAATGTGCTTAAAAAAAAGTTGAGATTATTTAATGGATATATTCGTGTAAAATTCTCAAAAATCACACATACTTATACTAGTATAAATGTCCAGTACTTAAGTAATAGCATGGCCTTTTTGACAGAAGTTGCCAGGTTTTCAGACTGTGCCAAACTCTGACAATTGTGTGCACAATAGTTCATAAGTTTTCATTAGCAGTGTAGCCATTTTCATCTGTGTTCGTTTTGTTGTAAGCAAAGAGTTTTTAGGAAAAATCGAATATATTTTATTTTAAATTCAACTTTAAAATATTCACTTGTAGGATTTGCCTACAATAGAAGAAATTGCAGTAAAATTTCTGCAGAAATATTGTATTTTCCTTCAAAATTGCTATTAGAAACAATTGCATTGCATCTGTTTTTAAGGCAATAGCTATGAAATTTCTGTCAAAACAAAAGGACGGGGAACACACATTTAAGTGGTTTCTTGATTGATTTGGGGATAAATTATACAGTTCAAAGTTCTCTATCCAAATATAGAGACTGCAGACATATCCTCTTAAAACCTTATAATGCTCCAGATAGCAGATTTTATGTGAAAATATTTCAAAAATTCTTGAATGTTATTGCTACTTTTCAGAAAATTAACAAATAATTTTTAAAAGGCTAATTTATATCTGCATTTCAGCATATGCAACATCCTGATATTGATCAGAAGAATAATGGATGTACAATATTGAGGAAAGTATAAGATAAAGAAGTTATCTTTTTCTAAAATGTTCCTGCAGCATTTGCTCATGCCAGAATCAGTAGTCTCACTTTAGAATATGTGATACTAGTTGAGGCTTTTCTGCAGAGGTCGTCAAAATATTTTAGGACACATATTGCTAGAAAAGATCAATTTTGTAAGCCTTAAATTTGTTCTGGAGATAACATTTCACTGTTGGTAAGTTTGATGAATTCATCTGCAAATTACTCAACTGCTTCATTATCAGCTGAGGGGTTTTGTATAAAATTTTTGTCATATTGCCATATACCATTGCAATTTTTAAATTTGATTAAAACCAACCTATGGAATATTTGTGCTCAGTTTTCAAGTCCATTTTCTCATGACATATTTTAGTTAGAGCTATTAATAAACGCATCAATGGCTTGCCCTTGCTGCAACTCTTCGCATTCATTCAGTTATCACTTTGAGCTGAATAAATGATTTTTCTGTCATTCATTGCAAGCAGATGGGTATTATTTAAACCCTTGAACAGTGACTAATCATGGAAATCTTATGCTATAGGATATTTAGCAGAACAAAGCCCACAACTATACACCATATGAGCTACATAAATGTAATATTTTTAACCTCTTTCAAGTTTAGAAGGATTAAGGTTTCTTTTCTTTTAATTTATCTCTTCAAAACCTTAAAGTAGGTTATTAAATTCTAAAGAGAAAAGGTTTGTTTTGTTATACTTATCATGCACATACAATTTAAAATTTAGTTTTGACTTTTTCCTTTCAAAATCTATTTAAATTTGCTGATTGAAAGAAGATTTCTTAGCAGGTTACATAAATATATAGAGTAGAATCCTTTTTAACATGACAGCAGTGGGATTTCGCCAATTCCGGATAAGAGATTTTTCTGGATACCTAAATATAAATTTTTAGAACTTGCTTTCTACAGATAGCTCTGTGATGCAATGTACTGCAGAAATATAATATAAATGTTTTTCACATTTAAATTTAGCCTATTATATATTTTTGTCTCATATGCTTACATTTTGGATTTAAATTTAAATCTTCAAAAGTGATGTTATTTTAATATTGCTGGTTGGGTGGCAGTCGAGATATTTTACTGTATGTAAAATAATTTAGATGCTCTAGATGAAAGTACTTGCAATCCAGTTGAGCAAATTTTTCTTTTAATTGATATCATATTTTAGATGCAGACCATAAATTGATGCTGAACATGCTTATTCCTTGATGAATTTTAGCATTTTTAACACCTGAAAAGAGGAGGTACAACAGCAGACGTTAAGTTTGCGGGCAGCAGCAAGTGAGATCAGAAATGTGATGTATCCAAGATGAATACCGAGTTCAGAAGAACTTAGTTTTAGCTTAGGTTTTTTTAATTGGGTGATATTGAATTTTATTTAAAAATTTGAACTTATTGGCTGCAGAATTACATAAGTGCCTGTGTCATCTTTTTATAAGTATCATGTGAGTGAGACTGATTTTAAAATTATGCAATTCAAAGTGATTTATTATGAGCAATTACTGTTTTTAGGATGAAAATGAAAAATAACCAAATTAAAAAGGAGAGTTAAGGGACTATTGAAAATTAAAGCTAGTATTTTAATATTACTTTTTAATCATGCATATAAATTATAGGAAAAAGGTATTTGAGGCATAGATTGGTTTGGTTTATATAATTATAACAAAGAACATGAAGGCTATCTTTCTAAGTGGAGGGATGCCTTCAAGAACAACATTCTAAGAGAAACTGGCTTGTATCCCTGTTACACATGGGCTGAGCCGCCAGTGTTCAGCTATTTTACTGCTTGGCCACTGGTAGGCCTATTTGAGGCATAGAAATGAGACTAATTAAATTATATGCAAAATGAAATTTTTTAAATTGATTAGTAAAATAGCGGTTCTGTACATGAATAAAACATGAATGCATTATGAATATTGTAATATAAATGTGAGATAAGTACCTAAATTACTGATTTTAAGATTTTTTCTAGTGTAGTGGAAGAAACCTTTTTTTTTTTTTCCAGATAATATTTTGTTCGTGCCTTTTTTTGCTCTTTTTGTTTCATTGTGAAAAATTGGTATCAAGGATCCCATCAAAGACCAGCTAAACACATACTTAGTTATTATTGAGCTACTTCCAGTATGTAATATGCCCTCACTACATGAAGAATTTACCAAGTTATGAGATAATGTGAATCTTTCCAACAGTTCTGCTTGTTTCCAGTATAAAGTTTTTAGTGAAGGTGTTTCATAGCTGAATCAAGACACATAAATCTATGTCATGCATTCATCATATACTCTTAGGTAGATGTCAATTTATGAAGTCCATATCATAAAGAAAACCGTGCATAATTCTCATATTAATTTTAAATGAGGCCCTAGCATCAATTTTTGATATTGCTTGATGCAGTCTTGCACACCTATTCTCTAAATCAATTCTTATCTATGAAAACCATCTTGATTTTTCTCCTTTTATGGGGTGTCACAGTTTCATTGAAGTTTATGGTAAACTGAAGCATTAAAAGTATCTATTTATAAAATTCTGATATTTATTAAAAAAAAAACAGTATATTTTCAAGAGTTAAAAAAATTCAAAGATTTAATGATCTAACTTTTCTTTATAAATGAATTAGATAGGTAAGCATTCCCTGAATGTCCCTTAATTTGCTTGATGGTAAAATAGCCTTGATTATAATGAAAATATTGCATTCTAAATTGTTAAATACTTAATTTATCAGATAGTATGATTATTTATAATACAGTAGAAGGTCTGAAATTTGGATATCCAATATCTGGATCTTCAGATGAGCAGTAATTTTGTTTTTAGAATTTTTTAGTGAAAAGGGAGAAAAAAATTCAAGAGAGCAGCTTTGGGATATGTTTAACATTCCATGCATGAACAATAGACATTTTTTCATAGTAAAGCTTGTGGAGGGTTCTGATTCTTAATTTCACTTTGACATTAAATAAAACACCTCCATGGCAAATCCATGGAACACAATCATTTATTAGCACAAATCTGTATGATCAATACTTTGGCTAATTAATCATATTCAGTCAATAATTTAAGAACATTTTTGCATGCTACACATATCGAACCAAAACATTCTGCCAAAGGTCATTACTGATTTTACACCATCTGAATGACTTAAAACTCTGATGCTAACATGACAAACCACATCTCATTATTTTTTGCTTTCATCACCACATGACTATCAAGTCATGGCAGCTTGAGTAATGACCTACGTAACGATGTCATCATGCAGCAAAAAGATTTTTTTAAATAATAAAAATTGAATAAATACTAAACAGTATAGTAGCCATTCGTGTTGACATTACCCTTGGTGATGGTTATGGATTTGAGCTAACTGCAATGTGAAGAGGTGAGTGTGTTAACGAGGAGAAATGTAAGAAATTTTTTCCATATGCAAAAAATTGATTTTGTAAATGATATTCATCGGCCAAAAGATAATGTATAGTGCTGTTTGAACTAAGAGTAACTGATTTGTTGTCAAGATAAGGCTTACATTTATGTGGGAATTTATTTATTTGTAACTCTGATATGCTTTAAGCATTTGTAGAACATAGATGTAAGTACAATAATTAACTAAATTAATATAGCTCAGGCTTAAGTTCCTCAGTGCATGACTGAGAGAAGACAAAATTTAGTGGACACATGTTTTTGTCGCTAATCTTATCATACATTGTAAATAGTCTGTACCAGATGCTAGCTGAACTTTATGATAATAGCTGTGAATTTTGAAGTTGTTGGATATTACAGACAAAAAGTGAAACTTTTCAATTAATGGGTTTTGTGAAAAAGTGGTAGTAAACGAAGATAATATAACAGAAGTTTTCCATTACAATGACAGTGCATCAATAGTAAATCAATTAACGGGCGTTGAAATCTGTAGTTTGGTTCTAATTGTAGAAAATATCACTACCAGTAGTGAAGAAAGTTACAAAGAAGTTATTGAAAGTTGTGGGGTTTAACTCTTTATTTCTTAATTCTAACTCCAAACCTCACGAACACTTAACAAGCAAATAATCGCCTAAGTGTGTGAACAGAATACGTAAGACTTGAGAAGGGTTTGAAACCTTTTATTACTCAATATATTTACAATCAGTTCCGGCTTGGAACTTTACAATAAAGCCGCCACTCGGGCTTGAACTTAAGTACTAATAATTTGAACTAAAATTAACTTAACTAAAGCTCTTAATGAATATAGCTATCACAATCTAACTAGTTGGCCCCTAAGTATTAATTGAATCGAAGCTTAGCAAGGGCCTAGATATGGCCGAGTGTTGTAACAGCTAAGAGAGATGTAGCCAGAAGGCAAACGCGTGCTAGTCAGGAAATCAGACTCTCTCTGTTGAAGTCGGTTAAGTCATGACTTAAATAGTACTCATTTGCATTATCTGCGTTTCTGAATTCACATTCTGTCAGGAAATTGTAAGCTGAAATTAGAATAAGATAGGAAAGATAGAAAACTTAAAATAACTGTTAGAAAACATATAATAAACCTTACAAAGTGACAAAGAAGTGTTGAAGAGGAAAAGTTCTGATCAACAATTTAGTAGGAAGTCTCAGTGTAGTATTTGAACAATGGAACTTTGTAAATGAACAAGAGATTATGATCTGTAAAAATAAAGTATTAGGACAAAAACAAAGCAACTTAAAAGAATTTTTAAAAGAAATGTTAAATAAAGCAAACAAATACTGAATTTTTTTTGTAAATTTTATTTCTCCTAAGGTCATAAATACTTCATTAATTCATAAACAACTATTTCATATTTTTAATTTTTAAATTTCTACATGTTATCTGATTAGATTAAAATTGATGGTCTGAAATACTGAGCATTACAAAATTCGCAATAATCAAAAGTCCCAATGAATCTGGTTCTTGGACTTTGTGCTCTAATAATTAATTGTAAGCTTTTAAAATAATTATAGATGTAGTTAGATAACCATTGTAATTATGATAGCTTTGGGAACAGAAATAAAAAATAGACTTCTGAAATATGATAGTTTTATATAAAACAAAATAACATAATATTTCTCAGAGGCATTTTTATATCGCTCTGAACTTAATTTGCAAACATTTTTATATACATTGCAGATTTTTGAGGAGAAGAGTCATTAAAAAAGGTGCAATTGTTTTAAGTCTTCACTTTGTACATGGCTAATATGTTGCCCTTGTTAATGTGATTAGCAACATTTTGAGAGTGTTGTACTGGACATGTAAGCTAATGATCTAGAGCAAATGAATGTAATCACTAGGAAAAACTATTCTTCGTCTATTCTAGAAAAAATTCTAGAATATGAAACTATTCACTAGAATAATGAGATATAATCAGTTAGTCAATCAACTGCTATCTTTCTAATATAACTGATTTGTGTTAATTTTTTTTAATTGATTAGGTGTCTGAAATGCTGATGACTAAGTTTACAGAAGATAAGAATTTTTGTATGAAGGTCTTTAAGGTGAGAAAATTTGCAGCTGTTTACCACAGTTTTATTATTTTTGTAAATGTACAGGTGTAACATATGGATATTGTTTTAAATATTGCAGTTTTTCATGGATAAATTTCAAGAAATATTCCTTTCAAGTTCCAGTTCTAAAGCACTTTATATTGCAATAATTGGATATGGTCTTTTTGCTGGGGTGAGTTCAGCTATGTATAACATTCTGAAATTTTTAAATTGGTATATATCATTTGTAGATATACAGAAAACAAAGTTTATTACATTAAAAAATTTATTATGTTCTAAAACTTTAGTTATCTGGACTAACTAGAATCAAAGTGCATCTGCATAACTAGAAAATTTATGTAAATGAATTCTCTTTTATCTGTCAGATATGTAATGGATCAGATGCAACTGAAAAGAAAAGATGGGTGTACAAAAAATCCTAACTGATCAGTGAAATTTTTTTCCCTAAGTGATGAGCATTGTTAGTAGCATGAGGCTACTGAGTGGTGTAAATAATTGCTTTAATTTGGAAAAAAATCATATTAGCAGTTATAATAAATATACCATTTTTTACTTGTTCATTTTTAATTGCTCTATGTAACAATAATTATATGTAATAAATTATTTCAATTTGTAATTCAGATTCTTCACTTAAAAAATATATGTTTCCTTTAAAAATATACTTTTATAATTATGAATGATCATTTCTTACATAAAAATATAATTGATTAAAAATGAATAACAAAAATTATTGATAAATTTATCATTAGTTTTTACATAATGTGCGAGTACAAAATTAACCTGAAATCTTTTGCTGGTGTGAAGGAGATTTTCAGAAAATGTGTATCTCTATTTTTATCCAAAAATATGAATTACTTCATTTTTCCTGATTTTACAGTATGCATGGTCAAAAACTTGTTTAATGGCTTACATTACTGCTTTGATGTCAAGAGAGAATTTGCTTTCACATATTGTATTGCTTCACTTTTTTGTTAATATCAGGTGAAGAATCTTTGATGATAACATTTTTCAGTTTTATTTTACTCTTAATATCTCATATGGAATTTCATGATAATTTTGTAACATTGTGTACGACAATATTGTTATCAAGTTTGAAAAAGCTCCATGTCACATTTTAAAAAATGTTGATTTTTTTTAAGTCGCTTCACAGCAGGTGAATCTTTGTTTTCATTTTTTGTAGTATTTTTTGATAGACCAATGTGCCCTAAACATTTCAAATAGTAGATTCTTAAAAATTTGTCAATAATTTTTAGCATTTGCATTGCATCATAGAGGGAAATATCACAATCTAAATGTTTGTCATAATTCTTTATTTTGCAGAGTCAAGAGCTTGAAATGTAATTATTTTATAATGTCATACCAAACTTCTGTAATCCGTCAGTTGTATAATAGATCTTGCATATGATGGCAGAAAAATAGTCTAATTCCACTGTAAATTTTTGACATTCATGTGTGCCAAAAATTTACAGTGGAATTAGAGTATTATCTGCCAGTTATCAAGTCAAGAGTAGAACTGCTCACTTTTTGGCCAAAGTTCTGTGTTTCATTTTCATAGCTTTTGACATTCATGTCCTTTTTGACATTCATGTGTGTCAAAAATTTACAGTGGAATTAGACTATTATCTGCCAGTTATCAAGTCAAGAGTAGAACTGCTCACTTTTTGGCCAAAGTTCTGTGTTTCATTTTCATAGCTTTCAAAGAATTTTGATGTTATTCTGGCTTTATGATTGGATTCTTTGAAAGCAGAAAGACTATATATATTTTTAAGCATTTTGACTTTCTAAATTTTTAATGCATTTAGAGCCTAAAGCATCCAGTTTAATTCATGTTGATATATGCAACAACTGTTACATCTGATAATTTTCTTCTAGTGCATTTGTTGTCTTTAACTTTTAAAGTTTGATTTATGGTCTTTTTGCAAGATAGTGCAGTTTCACTGATACTGGAAATGTCTTTTTCAATTGTTGTGACAAAAGATATCATTTCAAACTTTTCCCCCAATGTCACAATATCAGGTATGAAACATTTTCCTGATTCTTCAAAAGTTTTTCTTTTTTGAAAGAATGTTGTTCTTAAACCTGTCCAAAGCAATTTATTGGCCATCGCTTAAAACACTTTTTGTCTACTAGCAGATTATGGTTTCTATGAATGATAAATCTTTTCTTCAATGTATCTTTGACATCTTTAATCTTGGCCTTTCTGAACTTTTTCCTTATATCCAAATTATTTTCATCACTAAAATTTACTGAGATTTCATTTTTTGTATAGTACGAATTATAGATTTGAATAAATTGCATTTCCAGCAGTTATCAGTTTAGCTTTATCAATTAAATTTATCCAAATCTTCAGTGTAGAATGCCTTATAGCTTACTGCAATGTCTCAAACTTGTGGTCCTCAAAGCGATTTTATGTGGCCTTGTGAAGACATTTCAATTATGAATTTGTTGCAAATACAGTGTTATTAAGATTTCAAGATTTTAATTATTTAAGTCTGAATTTATGTTATTTTAATTTTCATTAAAAATTAAAATAACATATTAACGTAATGTATCAGAAAAATCTATAAACGCTGCTAACTAATTTATAGTGTGATATAAATCTTATTCAAAGATGTCAAGATTCAGATTTAATTAACTTTTATTCATACTTGTCAAAAGATAAATAAAGCTCAGTTAAGAATTTTGTTACTAAGAATAATAGTTTTGTCTCTGAATATGTTTATATGCAAGCAGTTTTTTTCACAGTTAAAAATTAATAGCAAAAAGCTCGATTGACTGAAAAACACCTACAATCCATAATGAAGATAATTTCTAGCAGTATCTCTACAAAACTACAAACTTTATAAAAATTGAAACATAATCAAGTTTCAAGCTAAAGTAACATGTATTTTTATTTATGCATCGAAGAAAAATCTAATAAATAAGAAAAAGAGACCAAGTTGCCATTATTTATTCTCAAGTTTTGTCCTACTTGGAAAATTTTCTGTGAAAAGTTAAGCTTTCATAATTTCTTTCAGTTTAAATTAACTAAACTATTTAATGATTAATTAAACATGCTAAAACTATTTTAAATAAATGTCAGTATGAAAATTTAACATTTAGCTGTCAGTATTACAAAGTGTGTATTGCAAAATGTAACTAAAAGTGTCTTTCAGTTACCAAACTTTAGATTTCAGGTAGAAAAGATACATAAGTTTTTGAAATTTTTTCTTTGCATTATTATTATTGTTGTTTATGGATGTTTTGAGAAGTACTTATTAAGAAAAATTTAAAATTTATTTAAAATATTTTTTTAACATATTTAACTTGCTATTTATTTTGTTAACAAATTTCTTTTAATTTTGTTAAAAAAATTCTGGCTTATCAGCTGTTTTCAGATCATGCATTTGACCTATCAATAATTTGAGTTTGAGACCACTTGCTTACTGTATGGTTGGCTTGACATTATGAACTCTTATTGATAAATCTAAAAATAAGAAATTTTTAGTATTGGAAATGTTAGAAAGTAAGATAATTTCATAATAGATCTGTCTTACTAGTGTTAATTTAAAATGTATTCCTGCTCGTATGTGTTAAATACCTTTATTTAACAAGGAAAAAAAAATTAAATTTATGATGATTATCTGTTGAAAAATAAGCATTTCCTTAATTGCCTAATATATGCTATTGTTATAAATATGTTGGTTAATGATGATTCCAATTTGTATTTGTCTGCTGCTTACATCAAAGGTTGGAATATATATTCTCAGTACGTAAATGACATATTTAAAATATTCTGAATGTATTATATTGCTAATTATCATGCTGAAGAGTTCATTTATTCAACAAATTAAAGGTACTTTGATCAGTTTTTTAGGTAATCACCATTTCTTACAGTTCTTTTATTGAGACAGAGATTTTCATTGTTATTGAGGTAGTAATTCAGAAATTTGATTGCATTAAATTTCTAGTTGATCCAGGTTAAAAGTAAGAGTTTCCATGAAACTGTATTTGAAAAATTATTCAGTACAAAGTCCGAGTTCTAGACTCTTCAAGATTCCAGATTTGGAAATTTTATGGATATTAGATCTTCACTGTAGATCTTGTAGTTGACAGTAGAAATTATATAATTAAAAATATGAAATACTGGTTTATGAAATAATGAAGCATTTATGAACATAAGGGAATAAAAATTTATAAAGAAAAAGCTCAATATTTATTTGTTTGCCTTATTAAACATTTCAACGTAAGTTGTTTAATTTGCTTCTTTTTTTTGTGGTATTAAATTTTTATAGCATTTGTGTGTCGCATATTTTCTCTTTAATTCTGTAGGTAGACATAAATTCTTTTTCATATGTAAAGTTGAGTGTTCAAGTATTGTATTTGCCATATCAAGAATTTCTACTAAATTGTCAATCAAAATATTTTGTTCTCAGCAACATCTGTCACTTGTTTCACTATCATTATCAATTATCATTATCAATTAGAACCATACTATGAATTTCATCATCCATTAGTTGGTTAATGATTGTGGAATTGCCATTGCCATGAAAACTTTAATGTTATATTATTTTCATTTATTACCTCTTCTCTGCAAATTCCATTAATTGGAAATTTCACATTTTCTTTTTGATATCTCAAAACCTTTAAAATTGCGGCTGTAATCATACAGTTTAGATAACATTGTCTATACACTGATGACGGTATATCATGAATTTGGCGACTAAAGACGTGTTCTTCCACTATATTTTATCTTGCTTTTATCGCTAGCTAGCAAAGCTAAGCCTGAACTATAGTAGTTTAGTTATTTATTATACTTAGCCTATTTCCCACACATAACCTAAGGCTTATCTGAGTCCTGAATAATTAAATTCCCATGCATACTTAAGGCCAGCACTAGACATTTTGTAATCTGTGTCTTAAATTCTGCTACCAAGCGCCTCCCTAAACTCTAAAAATTTGCTGGCCGTAACTTTTGTGTCCTAGTACCATCTCTAAATTCTAAAGATTTTCCATCCCTTAGTTCTATTGCTTGATGCTTCTCTAAATTCCAAAAATTTTGTCTTCCCTAAATTCTGCCACTGGAAATCTGGTGCCAGTTCTGGGCTTATCTGAATTAAAGGTAAGTTATTCTTATTTCAAACAGAACTAAATACTAATCTTTTGGCATATGAGTGTCATTTACAAAATCTATTTTTTACATGTGGAAAGAAATTTCTGTTTTTTCTCTTCGTCACTTTGCAGTGGAGTTAGCTGAATTTGTAATCATCCCCATACCTAATGTCAACTTAAAAGGTTACCATGTTTGGTATTTAGTAACTAACATTAAAAAAAAAATTTTTTTTTCACATCATTTTGTGAGTCATTTTTCAAGCTGCGGTGTGTCATGCAGAGATGAAAACAAAAAATAATAAATGATGATTTCCTAGATTGGCATCAGGAATATACATTATTTAATAAATGTAAAATTAACAATGTTTCAATGTAGAATGTTTTGGTTTGAAATGCTTGCTTAAAATGGCAGCTATGGAGCTAAATTATTGATCATACAGATTTATGCTAATGGGTGATTGTTTCTTCAATATGGAGATATTTCATTTGGTGCCAAAGTGAAATTGAGAATCAGGGCTCTCCATGGTTATTATGAAAAAAAAAATGTGCATATATAAAGTATACAAAAAACTTTCTAAAAAAAAAATCTGGAGATCATTTTAGGTATTGAACATCTGGATTTCAGACTTTGTACTGTATTTAGCTTATAATACAGTGTATGTGGTTTGCAACAGCAAATTTAAAAGGGTTAATATTTATAAAAGCTATTTAATATGATTAATGAACTAATTATTTAACAAATTATTTAACATTTTGAGGCTGGGACTTTGGCTGCCGTAAAAGCATTGAAAGGACGGGGTATCTTGAACTGAATGCTTTTCCCCTTTAAGAAATCACCTTCTGTTTGCAACGAAGATCCTTGTGCATAGTTTAATGAATTCTCAGAGGGGTGTATTTATGTCACAAAAGGAAGGGAAATGTAGGGATTAGTGACCAGACTTGAAAATACTTTTTGTCATTGAGGGAAAATTTCATATTGCAGTTGTTCCTGAATGAGATTTCTGGGCATTAAACAGAAGGAAATGTGTAAATTTTCATTGCAGAAAATGTCACTCTTTATATTATAATATGTACTTTCACTTTTACAAAAATTTTGTTTGAATTTTAAATTGCATTACAAAATTGTGTGTCTTTAGGAAGTGCTTACAATAATTATTTCTATCATACTTTTTGATTAATGTTATGTTACAAAATTATTTCAACTATTTGATTATTTTGTGGACAATTTTAAATTTAATTCGTCTTCATCTCATTTTTTTCCCACTGTTAAATTTCCTTATAATCTTTTATTTGTTTTGGTATATATTATCAAATATAGCTATCTCTTTGAACTTTCCTCCATACAAGGAATAATTAAAAAATAAATGCTTAGTGCTATAGAAATGATTAAAAATTAAAGTTCAGTGGACCTATTAAAATTATGCTCTATAGGCATAATGAAATTTTAATTTTACGTAATTGTTAAAAATCTGATAAAGTACTATTTAAGGAGGAAACTTTCAGCAAATTAGCATATATCTGGTTTAATTAAAAATAATTTTATTTTATTGTAGATTTTTAGTATTGCAATGTCCAATTATATAAGTGTTCCTAATTTACATTCAGTTCTTTTCCAGAATATCTGCAGAATAAAACAGAAACTCCAAAACTCTTTTTTAGAATAATTTATTTTGTTTTAAAATTTAGAAAAAAAAAGGATTATTTAATCTTGCATCATTGTTTATTGAAAATTAGTAAGTGATATATTTCAGGTATTAATAATAGAATGAATTTAAGTCATTAAAATGTCAACTTATTTAGTATGCAAACCCATAATTCAAAACACCACATTTACATGTAAATTCCATTTGCCTTTTTATACTAAATTCCTAGCCTCGCTAAGGGAATGTGCTCACTCGAGTATCAAAGTTCAGGTAATTTCTTAGTGCAAAGAGTTTTTCAAATTGAAGGGAAAATTGTTTGTTATGTTTAGTTTCTGAGAAACTGTGGAAAAAAAAGTTACATGATAATTAGTTGTTGTCTTCAATACCGTATTATATTATTCTATGTTTTTAGCACATTAAGAGCATTTTTAGTACATTAAGAGAAATTTCCAGATAATTTCAGGTGCCCAGTCAACTGAAATCTCTCCTCTTTGAAATCGTCGTCACATATGAATTTTTCTACTTTCTCTATTGTCTAAACCAGTTCGTTTCAACTCCAGACTGCAGCTTTGACATCAGCCATTCCGGCATATTTTATATTGTACAATTTAAATTGTGTCATATATTAGTAAGTATCTTTATGTGCAGTTACTCAAAATAACTTCATTGTCATGTAAATTGAATCCTATACCAACACAGTTAGTTGGATTGACTGTTTTCCCTTTTTCTATCAAAAATTTGGCAGCTAGTCATTGGTTTCATTAACATCTTGGTCATTATCTTCTATTGTTGAAACTATTTTATAACTGAGTGGCCAACGTATGCTCCCAGATATATGTCCTTAAACGTAGTTGTTGAGATATATGTCCAATGAATGGCAAAGGCATTCAATCAGTTGAAAGGTCAAGGTTCAGAAATTCAGATGGGGAATATATGTTGTCTTAGAATAATGATTTATATATTATATGAGGGATTTGACATCCTGTTTGTATTCTCAGAGCTCAATGGACAGTGACATTTCACAAATGCTACTCTAATCCATTCTGAACATCTTATTTCAGAATTATTTGACTATGAAATTGAGACACTTGATGCGGAGGTAGCTTTTAAAATGTGCCATCAGTACATCTGGAATCTGTTGGCTAGAGATGAGCCCCAGGGAGAAACACAATGAAGAAATCCATCTCTTCTACTAAGGCAAAAGCTTTCAAACTGGTTGACTAGTTTTAGTGTATTTATGATTTCGAGGTTTCAGACTGAAATTGTAAAGCTATTTTTTTTTCTTTAACACAAAATTTATATTTATGTTTGTGTGATTTGTTTAAACAATAGTATCATCGCAGTAAACTTCTGTGTGTGAAGGCCACTTCAGCATGAACAGATATATATATATGGAAATAAAGACAGACAGAACTGTTAAGAATGAACTGATAAGAATGGAAGAAAAAAATTGCTTGTATCTGTATGCAAGTACATGGGAATTTATATTTGTGTATGGAAATGTATACCTATATATCTATGTAGTATGTGTGTGTGCATTTATATAATATGATCAAGTGCAGATATAAACATAAAGTGGAAGCATACGTACCCTTAAATGTGAATAAAGTATATGAACAGCATGCACATGTACATGCACAGGCATACATATGCATTTATACGTACGTATGTGTTTGCGTGTGTATTTATGCGTACGTATATAAAGATATGTGTATATATTTATTAAATTATGTATGTATATATATACATATTTTAAATTACACTGGCTATCATAAATTAAGGAAAAATCACAAAAATAGCGATAACTCCCTCAAAAATAAGCCAAACCTTGTAGAATTTGAATATGTTGCCAAGTAAGAGTAGCTGAGTAAAACTGCAACAAGCAAATTAGTGTCACTGCACTTGGAATACGTCATCTGCGAGGAGCATAAAAGTCCATGTTTGAGAGCAAGCCCACATATTTCACTATGCTAGTGACATCAGAAATCTGAGATAGCCAATTCGTAATAATTACCTCCTGGCATCATTTGCCTGCAGAACTACGGTGGAAAGCCATTGGGAGACTAAAGGCAGGTCAAACAGAAGTGGCCAGATGGCTAAATATGAGTCCTTCTGTGGATCATAGACTTTGGAGGCAATTTCAAAAAACAGATTCGGCATCTAGGAGGTTCAGCCAAGGATGGCCAACTGCTACAACGAGCACCAATGACCGATATTTGACATTATGTACACGCAGGAATAGAACCGTTACTCCAACTGATCTTAGATCCTCCCTTGCTGCAGCCACTGGAAGGTTGGTGTCAACGTCAACTGTGCATAGAAGGCTTCACGAAGGCAGTCTGTATGTGAGGCGACCAGCCATTTGCATGCCGCTCACATCACACCATAGGAGGAACTGTTTGCAGTGGGCACGACAACATGTCTACTGGATGCCTGATGTCCAATATCTTCAGATTTCTGCATGAACAGCAATGGAGGGCTGTTCTCTTTACGGATGAGTCCAGAAAGCGATAGTAGGCATTATTTGATATGGTGAGAACCTGGAACCTCAGCTCGCTTTTATGGAGTGCCTAAGAGAAACAAAGAAAATAACTGTCCCTGCAATACTTTACTGACGGTATCGGGATCCTGAAATACAGAAAGTTCTGCGACTGGAGGATGTCAAGGACTTCAAAAGTGCTCTGGTGTACACCATGAAATTCGAGGCAGTCCAGCAAGCAACTCGTAGAGACCGCCACCAATCAGAGCTGTTCTAGTCCCAAAACCAGAATATCAAATGGCGCAATGCCTTGAGATGAAATATTAGTGGCAAGAAACTGACCCTAAAGTGCTGGAACTGCGGTGCAGATGGAACTGCAGAACACCCCGGGGTATGAATGTTAAGACTGCTCCTAGCAAGAAGCAGGGAAACTAATTAGTGGCTATCTCGTGGGTGGGGGTTGCCAGATAATGAAAAGCCCCAGTTTAAAGTGCTTCAGATTTCTGCAGTGAGTGGTGGCAGTAATGGACTTTTCATCGTAGGACATATTAATGGAGTTCCCTGCAATATGATGATAGATACAGGAAGCAACATTACCGTCATCTGAAAAGATCTGAAAGGTAATCTCATCTGGACGCCACCCTGCGTTACCCTTCAGACTGTGTCGGGCAAGAAGATCAACATCGACAGAAAATTAAACATTAAAATCATGTCTGGAAGTACCACTTACCGTCACACAGCATATGTGGCTGATATTACAGACCCTTGCATACTCGGATTGGACTTTCTAAGAAAATACAATTTTTCCTTGGACTTTAAAAATAATGAAAGGCATTCTGCCTCTGAGGACACAGCCTTATTTGGAATTAATGATAAAGGAGTTAAATCTGTCCACAAAATCGTAACTCAAGACAATATCACAATCCCAGCTAGAACAGAATTTTTACTTCCTGGATCTGTAAGTGAAAATAGAAATTTCTGCTACAGCATTATAGAATATCCCAATAGCTGTAACAGCCTGAAAGGAGTATTAGTAGCCTCAGTACTCATCGACATATTGAGAACCATTATCCAGTGACAGTAGCCAATGTAACTGACAAGGCGAGAGTTATTAAGAATGAAGTGGTTGCAGAATGTACTCTAGTAACCAGCATTGAAAGAAAGAGTAACATCCCAGAAACTGTGTCTTCAGAGAGCATTACATTAAAGTTATTGCAGAATGTGCAATTAAACGATTAGAAGAGTAGTGCTGCCGAACGTGTCATTAAAAATCTTCAAGATGTTCCGCTCATCCTCTGATGTGAGTCGAACCAATTTGACTCAACATAGAATCGATACCAGTGATCATCCACCAATCAAGCAGTATCCAAGACGTCTGCCAATTGTTAAACAGGAAGAGGTACAAACAGTTTTAAAGGACTTGCAAGAAAGCAATCTCATCGAGCCTTCAGCAAGTCTTTGGGCATCTCCCATCATCAGGGTGAAGAAGAAAGATGGTTCAACCAGATTTTGTGTTGACTATCACTGGTTGAATGAGGTTATGAAGAAAGACAGCTACCCTCTTCCTAGAATTGACGATATATATTCTGGACACTGTTTCAGGAAGGAAGTGATTTTCGACGCTTGATTTAAAGAGTGGGTATTGGCAGGTAGAAATTCATCCTGATGATTGAGAAAAGACAGCATTTACTACTGGACAAGGCCTTCAAACATTTACTACTGGACAAGGTAGTTCAAGGTGATGCCGTTTGGACTGTAATGCGGCGGCAACATTCGAGTGCCTCATGGAGACTGTTTCGAAAGGTCTTTCATACGAAGCTCGTCTGATATACCTCGATGACATCATCGTCGTTAGAAAGTGTTTTGAAGAACATCTAGATAATCTTAGACAGGTACATCAAAAACTGCAATAAGCAAATCTAAAGTTCAGTCTAGCTAAATGTAAATTATTCAGACAGGAAGTGACTTACCTTGGTCATGTCATCTCTGCAAAGGTGTGTCTACAGATCCAGAAAAAGTGTCAGCCATTAAAGACTGGAGACGTCCCGGAAATATCCATCAGCTGAGAAGCTTCCTAGGGCTTTGCACCTACTATAAGAGATTTGTGAAGGACTTTTCTTCCATCACAAGACCCCTTCACATGCTGAAAGAAAGCAATTCTCCGTCTCAGATGCTCTTTGTTTGTGACCTTTGTCTGCCATGTGATCTTTTGTTTGGTTGCCCTTTAGATGCGCCTTCATTGCCTGAGGAATACATTCAAGATCTCCAGGCCTGGTTTGAAGTGATGCTCAACTTTGCACGAATTCGAGTCAACTTGGCGACGGAGAAGATGGAGACTCAATATGACATCAGAGCTACTGGACATCATTTCAATGAAGTAGACAAGGTGGGGTTGTGGAATCCGACTCTACAAAAAGGACTCTGTCTGAAATTAGATCATCTTTGGATGATCTGTACACAGTCCTAAAGAGGTTTAACCACGTCATGGTTCAGATCCGTAAGTCATCAAACTCTAAACCTAAAGTTGATCATTATGAAAGGTTAGTTCCTTACTGTGGCTATAGTACGTAGTGTAAATAACTGTAAATAGTATAAGACCATGGTACTTTTTGTATTTAGCATCTGATAATATTTGGTTTGTATTTAGTATTTTATGGTATTTGATTTGTTTTAAGTTACTTATTGCAATTATTGTTTATGTTATGATTGGAATGTAATGTTTATTACTTGCATTGGTGCCATAGTTGTAAGTTTGACTTCCTGGCCAGGGATTGTACCGCCCAGGACGTGCAGTCCTTGGGAAGGGGGCAGTGTTACAGATTTTGTATTTATTTAGCTGGTTTAATAGAATTGTAACTAAAATTGTTTTATTTTTCCGTGCAACACAGCGCATGATGAATTGAAGAGAAAGTTAAGCCGGAAACATAAAAATACAAGAGCGCATGCATTTAATATTCAATAAATAAATATCTCCTAATTTCTTTTGCTATCCAAAAAAATCAAGAAAATAAGAGAATGATCTCGTGCTGAATAAAAAGCTTATAAAAGCTGGATTAAAACATCTCAGCTCAGTTGTTGTGGTTTTAAGCGAACTGTATTGATTACTTAATGCTGTTATTGATTGTAGTGAATTCGCTGTGAGATTGAATTAGTTTCTCTGTATTTTGAATTTGAGTTTTATTTAACACTGTAGTAGTTTAAAATATAACTTCTGTGAGATATTGCGATTTTGTATGAATATCTCTGAGGAACTAATTCAGCATTTTGTTTTATTTCTTGGGAAAATAATAAATTTTATTAACTTTTTATCGACTTGTGCATTCAATCTATTATGAACCTGTACGTACGCAACAATATATATATATAAAATTAAATTGAAATCAAAACAAGGCAATTCCCCAAGAATATTAATAATTAAAAATATTAATAATATATGTGATGTTTTAATTGCGTAGAAGATGCCAATACTTTTAACTTTCGATGCTCGTAATGGTTGAGGGTGAAGGGATATAGACGCATTTAATAAAAATTGGATTTTGATGAATCACCATCTTTAATTTTAGGCACATAAAAAAAGCATAAGCAAAAGTGTCACAGCAACTCAGAAAGGAGAAGGGAGGATGTCAAAAAGTTTCAGTTTGAGTTAAAAAAGTTTTGATGCACAATTATTTCGTTGGGCAAGATGTGTCTGCATTAAACGTTACTTCGGATCGCATGATTAGTTTGAATGACGCAGTTTTGACTTATAGTACTATTTTTAAGATAGGGAGAGGAAGTTTCTAAATTAAATAAAAAATAAAAGACTTTATAGCCAATTAAAATTAGAAGTTTGCTTTCATATTTTTTCTTACACACACACATATATATATTAAATTAAATTATATAGTACATTTTAATATATATATATATCAAGTTGCCTTATAAGATTTTTTCTAAAATCTGTGAAAGATAAGTCTGAAATTTTCATTTTGTATGAAATAAAGGACTTTAAATCTGTTAAATCAAGTAAGTGGGAAAAGATTTTCATTGTCCATTTTAAAGTTTTCCTTGCTAATGTATAACTATTTGCATTCAGTCACTCAAGTCAACGAAGCCCATATTTTTTGTTGTAGGTTGATAGAAATTCAGGTTTTCTCATTTCATCATAGGCTGCAATGGGACTGTGCATATTTCTGAGCGTAAAAACTTCTGTCTTGTCTTTCCAACCAGCCACAGTTATTCCCGATGAAAATTTTATTTAATTTGCCCACTCTGCATTTGGATGCGAGCATTCAATTTCGCATATTTTTTCCAATTGCAGTGAATTGTACCACAACTGTTGATTTTATATTTATGCAGCAATTCTTAAAATAAATCCGGTGAAGAAAAGAAATTATCCATAAAATGTTTGTTCTTTGCCTTTTACACTTTCTGCTAACACTATTGTGTTATGAGCGGCATATTTCCCATAGTTCGACTCGTAGGAATCTCTTCTGTGGTGTACTTTCGTGTTATATATATGTAACCATGGCAGTCCTGCAAGCTTGTAAATTTTAATTCCCAAATTTAAAAGATACTTTTCTCTTAAATAGAACGATTACTTCATCTACAGCCAATTCTTTGGAGGGCTGATATACTTCCTTAAAATTGTTTCTCAAATGCTCACATATATATATATATATATATATATCCCTTATTTTTCAAAATCGATTATAATTAGGATTGTTTCTGTCTGGTGGTGGCATGTTATCTTCAAAGTGCTGAAAACGAAGAATTTGCAAGAATAAGACATAGTTTACACATACATAGTTTATAAAGTTATACATAGTTATTTATTACACATACATAGTATACTCTATACATAGTTTTCTTAAAAAAAGGTGTTTAAAGCATTTAATCTGTCGACTAGTAATCTTTTATGTTGTCTTTTTGAATATGCCCCATCAGCAATGTCAGTGCCAAAAAATTTAGCAATTCATCTTCATTAACAGCCTTCAATGTAACTGTGTTTCTAATTTGGGGTTTCTAATTCTGGAATTTTGCCAGAGTACTTGTTCTGACTAATAATTTGTTTCTTTGACAATTTTTTCAATAATATTTTTTGCTGAAAAAGACTGTTGAAAAATTAATTTTCTTTTGTAGCTTGTGAAGCAAGGCCTTTTATCGTTTCTACCAATAAAATTCCAAAACGTTTACCTTGTCGTCAGGTTTTGGTTCAAGCCGTTCAAATTTTGAATAAAGACAGATTTTGTTCACGTTATCATTTTTTTTTATCACAGAAATTTGCTGAATCTTTCAATAAATATGAAGTTCCTTCCACATCGTCATGTTCACTTTCAATATTCAGCTCGCAATCGGATTCACTATCTCCATAGTTTTCATCATCAAGACCTTGAAGTTTTCATATTTCTTCTTCAGTCAGTCCTCTTTTCTTTTTTGGTATATTGCTAAACAAAATCAAACTAATTCCTAGAAAACTTATGAAAATATGCAATATTCTAAAACAATGCAAAGTTCTGTTTAAAATTGACAAATGCAGATGCCCCAAATTCTGTGGCTACAAGAATGAAAAGGAAAAATTTGGGGAAACCAGATCCTTAACACAAAGGCCTTTAAATGAGGTAAGTGGTTAAAACACCAGGGACATCAAATTTGACACTTCATTCCACACTTTTAGCTTGGAAAAATGGGGGAAAAAGACATGGCCACTAACGTGGATAACAGGTCAAACAGGTCATTCTATAACCGTTATAATGGCCATCCTGTCCAAACCAAAGTTTAGAAATTTTAAAAACATTTTTTAAACTTTTAATTATTTTCTTTTAGCCTTGTAAGATTTGTTTGGATGAAAATGATGTGAAAACAATGTTCCAGACTATCATTCAAAAATGTGAACATATTTTTTTTAGGTAAATATTCATTTTCTTTAGTTGCTCTCTTTTGTAGAATTTTTAAGATAATATTAAGTTTATTTTCCCATTTTGTGTATTAATAATTTGGCTAATTTAATAATTTAGAAATTAGTTTAAATATTCATATTTAAAGAATAAATGAATAAATGATTTTTAATAAATTTATTGAATATGCCACTATTTTTTTAAAAGTTTATCATGTATTTGCAAGAAATTAAATGTTGTTGTTTAGTAAAATATATAGAATAAAAATTTATATATATTTAAAAAATCAGAAGATTTTTAACAATTTAAAAAATTATTTTTAGTGAGACTGATGATTTAGATGACAAAATAATGAGATTGTCAACTTATATTGAATCATTGGCTTCAATAATTGCTGCTATTGATTATGTAAGTTTTCTGCCATTGTTCTTTGAATTTTGAATTGTAAAATTCAGATATTAATTCATTGATTTATAATCTAATTATAAGTATTGAATATGATATTAATAAATAGGTTAACCGAAGTCAAAAAATCAATTTCAGTTCTTATTTATAAAAAGATTTTAAAGTTATTGCCGTGCTATTTGAAAAATATCTGTGACAAATATTGATCTGATATGAAATGTATTTGTAACGTAAATCAGTAGTACTTACTTATCCTTTTTGACAAAATGGTGTGAAGTATTGATTTACAGTGCTAATTATTTATTACCAGTATTTTTAGGTATATTATTTTAAGTACCTTCTAATTATGCAAGTACTTTCTCATTATCTATGCACCTTGGTTTTAATATTTGGTAATAGCGTCATGCTTCTGATGCATTTTCAAGTATGCATGTTATAATAAGTAATCCATACATGTGGTAAAGCTATTCTGTTTTTTTATTATTTTCCTGAATTTGATTGTTTTTACATGTTTGCCAATTCATACTTTTTTATTACCAAACTGAGTGTACTGTAATTTATAGCACACCCAGTTAGGTTTCAATTTAATTATATATATGTATATATATATATATGTATATATGAATAATTTTTTGAAAAAGAGTCTGAAACATCTGAACATAATTTACAAAGAGTTACCTTGAAATATTGATGATTTCAAAGCAGAAATTGGTTAAATGTAATTAAACTATAAAAAAAGTTTGTGGAGTTTCATTATCCTAGCAGTTAATTTTATTTTGAAAACAGCCTTTTTTTAAATCTCATTTTCCAACTTATCCTTTCTTGCCAGAATGAGATTTCAATTTCACATATTATGCAAAGTAGGGTTGAAAGCTGTTATTTAAGCTGAGATTTGAGTTACTTTAGTTAAAGCATGTTCTGCCTTTCAACCATGTTGTTTCGCTGTGATTATTTAGGTTTAGTTTTATGTTCTATTTTTAAGTTGCAGTCAAAAGTGTTGATGAGATATTTGTAAGCATGAGAAGTGCCTTCTGTGAATTGTTTTTGAGTGAATAAAAGTGTCTTTTTAGCCTTTTGTTGAGTTGTTACTGAAACATTAGAACTTAGCAAAGAGTCGCTTCGCAGTTCTATTAGGTTCTAGCTTCAAGTAACTTTAATTTAGCTGGAATCATATAAGTTCATTTACAAATAAGTTTTACTCATTTAATATATTTACTGAATTACTGCGCTCATTCCTCAATGATGGTCAAAAATCAATTTTAGTTCATTAATTTGACATCTGAATGAGCTGAATCAGACTTTGCTGTTTATTTTTTAAACTTCCACAAATTTAAATGGCATGCATTTTTTTCATATCTTGAGCATAAAACAATTATTTTATAGACTACTATTTATGAATTACACATAGCAGTAGGCATCGATGTACTCTAAAATTTTTTAAATTAACTAGTTTTATAAGTATATGAATGGCAATAAATAATTAAATTGCTTTTACACATTGTGGGTTTGTGCTGATTCTGTGTGGAATTGCATTTGTGTGCAACTCCTTGAAATTAATTCAAATTGTAAAATTTGAGTATTAAATTGCATTTTTGTTTTCAGATGCCTGAGAATATTATTTTTACCATGGAGAAGCTCGTTGTGTTTCAGATTGATAAATATCCAAAAGTTCCATCTGCTTATAACTTTGTTGTAGCAAAAGCAATCATTCGTATACTTTTATCTGTATTAACCAAGAAAGAATTGTTTCTTGGGTTTTTAAATCAAATAAGTAAGATATAATTTTGTTTTTATTTGTGAAATTATTATGCAATGATCTTTAATGTACTTGTTTCCTTACTGCTCATTAAATTGTGAATTATATTGTAATAATACTATCTTTTATTCTAGTCAATCTCTGTTATATATATCTTAAAATTAATATATGAATTTATATATAATAAATGTGGTATTTAAATAAGCTTTCTGAAAGCCTTTAACGTACATTGAAAGTTTAAGTTAAAACTGTTCTGCTTCTTAAAAAGTATAAGCTTTATTCGGCCTAGGGCAAGCTTAAAATAGTGATTCTAATAATTCAGTATTTGTTTATATGTTAGAAGTATTAGTCTTAAACAAAAGAATTATGTTAATTTTATCAAAAAGAAGCAGTAAATTCTGTCTTCTCCATTAATTTTTCTGGTAATACTTGCCTTCTGAAAAGTTATGTATTGTGAAATTGTTTTGCGTTATAAGGTATTTCTCCCACCTTATTAGCATGCCTTTGTGGTGTAGTGGTCAGCATGCTCGTCCCATGTTCGAGAGATCTGTGGTTTAAGTCCCGGTTGGGGCATTGCTAATTTTTCATCTCTCCTACTTCCAAATAAACCTAATAAATCTCCAAGTGGTGCTTGAACTAAAACATGGTGATGATGATTTTCACCACTAGGATTTGGCGATTGGGTCCCCTAATCCCCAGTCGCCTTTTAAAAGAGGAAGTATATAAGATAATTCTCCCGCTTTATTAGCATACCTTCGGGGTGTATTGGTTAGCATGCTCAGCACATATTCGAGAGGTCTGTTGTTCAAGTCCCGGCGAGGGCATTGCTCATTTTTCATCTCTCCTGCTTCCAAATAAACCTAATATCTCTACAGCGTGAAGTATATTTTAATCAAATGAAATGATACTGCCAAAATTATACAAGATGTTTTATTCCTTTAATTACTGATCACAGACATGTAATTGTAGTTAAAATATCTCAAAATAATGTTGAGAATTTTCTGAAAGTATTTTTAAAACATGCCCAGAATAGAGGGTGAACTGGTTATATAAGTAAAAAAATCTAAATTTTTGTATGTTTCCTATAGAACAAAAACTCTGTTTAATTGACTATTTATTATCTTTTAATAAATTATAAGTTTCATATGTTGAAAACTGACTGAAGTATGACTAATTGATAGTATTATTAAGCCAATAAATTTGTTTTGAAATTTTGCACTTAAATATCTAACTTCTTGAAGGGTAATGAACATTATGCTAATTAGACACTATTTATGCTAAAAAATTACATTTTGAACCTACATGTCTTTGGTATCAAGTTTCTTTTTGTAAAATTTAATAAAATTAAAAAAAATATTAAGTATATGTCCAAGATCAATATTTAATGAAATAAAATCTGTAGCTGTTTATTCTAAACATTTTATGCAAAAAATTATTAATAAAAAATTTTAGCATGAAGAAGTAAAATTGTATTCTGAAAATTGAGTCCTATGTGAATTAAAGTAATAACAGTATAATGAATAGTACTATGAATCATTTGTGAGGATGCATTGCAGACTTAATGTAACATTTAATACCATGCATCTTTTTTTTTAATTTATAAATTAAGGGGCTGTTTTAAAATTTAATTGCTGATGTTTGAAAACTGCAATAAAAATGAAATTTTGTTGTTTCTGTTCAGCCCACTCCCTCCCTAAATAGTAGCTAGAACAGTGGTTATAAAAAGTAATTCTGATTTTGTATTATAATAGTTATAAAAGGCATTCCTATTTTTTCAGTGATGCTAGAAAGCGTTTCATTTTGAATATATATATATGTTTGTATATATATATATATATATATACACTGCCCTCTAAAAGTTAAGGAACAGCATGTTTTTCAAAGCTCACCATTACAAAAATGTCAATAATGTTTAAATTCACAATTCATAGGAATGACAATAACGAAGTCTAAGAAAATATATGCAAAAACAATAGCTACCACTTTTATTGTATTGAAATAAATACTTATATAAGAGTTGGAGAAAAAAATGAAAAATTACGATTTTTGTTCATGGGTGTTGATCTTCAATTGTTATTGCAGTTTTATGGACAATATCCAAAAGAGTCTAACTATGTCCAGAAGAAGTTGTTTGCCCCATTCGTTGAGGTGACGGGTGATTGGATGGATGAAAATGGGAATGTCACAAGCTGATGCTGCTAGACGTCTCAGTGTCTTTTGTAATGTGGTCCACTGACTATGGAATCAGTTTTCCCAGGATTCTGTGTCTAGAAGACATGTTCCAGGTAGACTTTGAGTTACAACACTTGTGGGAGACTGTTATTTAGCTCTTTCGACTGGAAGGAGGAGTAATATTACTGTGCCTCAGCTCATAGCAGTCATTTAGTGGCAATAGGAACAAGAAGCTCAGCTACTACAGTGTGCAGACGCCTGCACAATACAAGTCTGTGTGCAAGATGACCAGTTGTTTGTGTCCCCTCGACTTGAGGACACAGAGATGCTCATTTATGTTGGGCAAGAGAGCGGAACTCCTGGAGCAGTCAACAATGGGTGTCTGCTATCTTCACAAACAAGTCCAGGTTCACATTAGAGAGTGATTCAGGTTGTCAGCTGATCTGGAGGGAACAACGCATCAGATAGAACCAATCTCTCACTGTGGAAAGACACAGTTACAGAGGTGGTCGAATAATGATTTGGGCTGGGATCTCTCTCAGTAGTCATGCTGACCTACGTGTGTTCCATGGAGCAACTTTGACCAGTGTGAGATATCGAGACAAGATCCTTGATCAATATGTCTGCCCATATGCCACTGCTATTAGTTCTGGATTTCTTCTGATGGAGGAAAATGTGCTACTACACCGAGCTCAGGTTTCTGAAGAATATCTTGACAGTCACGGTATGGCTAGCTCAATCCCCAGACCTGAATCCAATAGGGTATCTTTGGGAATACTTTGGGAGACAGGTTGCTGCTTTAAGTCCTCCTCCAAGGTCATTAGATGAGCTTGAACAAGGATTACTCTGTGTCTGATCGTTGCTTCCCATTTAACTGACCGACAACTTAATTGACAGCATGGAACATCACTGCCGCCAATGTACTGCAGCTAGGGGTGAATACATACCTTATTAGAACCCATTTTTATAATCTTACCACTCCATTTTTTCACAAAATAGTGCGATATACTGATTCTCCAGGACTGGATTTCTCTGCCAAGAGTGCAATTTTTTGTTCTGTTTCATGTTTGTGTTGAACTTTCTAAACATTCTATGTCGCATTTATTAAAGAACTGTCCTGAACTGAACTGAACTAACTGAACATGTCCTGTAATTTTTTTGTTACTGCATTTTCATATTAGACACAAAAAAAACAAGCTGTTCCTTAACTTAGACTGGTTTTCAAAAATTAAGGGAAAATCACAAAAATAGCAATAACTTGTTCAAAAATAAGCAAATCCATATAAAATTTGAATATATTGTCAAATAAGAGTTGCTGAGTAAATCTGGAGTATGCAGATTAGTGGCATTGCAATTGTAATACATCATCTGTGAGGAGCATAAAGTTGCATGTTTGAAAGGAAGCCTGTAAATTATGCTGTGATACTGAGATAAGAAATTTGGGCCCAATTTGTTTGCCTGAAGAATTGTGATGAAGAGCTATTGGGAGACTAGAGGCAAGATAAAGTTGGACAGAATTGGCCAAATGGCTAAATGGGAGTTCTGTGATTCATAAACATTGGCAACAATTCCTAACCTTAGATTTGGCATCTGGGAGGTTCAGCCAGGAACAAACAACTACTACGATGAGCGCCGATGACTGATATTTGTTATTATAGTCATAACGGAATAGAGCCTGAACTCAGATTCTGTCTTGCTCCAGCCATCAGAAGGTTGGTTTCAATGTCAGCTATGGGTAGAAGTCTTCATGAAGGAGGTCTGTATGCGAGGTGACAAGACATTGCATGCTGCTCGCATCACATTGTAGAAGGGAAATGTTTGAGGTGGTCATGTCAACATGCCCACAACATGTCAACCAGATCAATGCAGGGCTGTCCTTTTTACAGATGAGTCCCGGTTTATTTTCTAAAGTAAGCATTATTTGATTTGGAGAGAACCTGGTACCCCCATCAAACATCTGTGAAAGAGATGCATATGAAGGAGGCAGTGTCTGTGTTTAGGGTGGTATCTCTTTGGATGGACACACAGTCCTCCATGTCTTTTTATGTGGGATCGTGAATGCTCAGGCCTATAGAGGTGACATCCTTGATGCTTATTGCACCCTTATGCTGGGGCAGTGGTGGTGATTTCCTGCTACAGAATGACAACAATAGATTACAAAAGAGTCGCATCTTGGATGATTATCTTCAGCAGCAAACAATTCACTGCATGGAGGGCCAGTTGGATCACTGGCCCTGAATCCTATTGACTATGTTTGGGGTGCTTTTGGAAAATGTATAGCTGCTGTGAGTCCTCTTCAGATGCCTGCCACGCTTGCAGTTGCTGTACAAGAGCAGTGGCTCTTACTTCCTACGGAATTGAAAGATTACATCATTGATAGCATTGCACATCCCTGTATATGCTGTATTGCTTCTAGGGAAGATCATACTCCATATTGAAGGTAATTTTTTAATACCAAACTGACATGTCCGATTTTTTCGTTCTATACATATGCTCATTTCTGTAACACCATAATCATCTGTTAATTTCTTTTTATGTTATTTTATACCTTCATATGTATTGTATATTGTGGACGTGTTTCATTAAATTCTGCATGTAACGTTTTGAGTCAACGTCAGTTTTGTTATTTTTCCTTAGATAATGATAACCAGTATATTATTTTTTAATTAATTTAACAACCAGACATTTTCTTAAAATACAGGATGTACATAATTTAATCACCAGATAATAACATTAAATTGAAACATGATTTTATGAATTAACAGAAAATAATTTATGTCAATATAATTTTTAGTTCAAGAAATTTCTTTCTTTCTAATTTTTGGGAATGACATCAGGGAACTTGTTTGTTTACAGACAAAATGCTATCATGCATTGAAAAAGCAATGTGCATTCTGTTATGGAAAACAAAATTTCCAAATCAGTTTGGAGGCAATTCTGACATGAACTAAACTGCTATGTGTGGAATAGTCAATTAAAAGATGATTAAAACAGTTTTGAGAGACCAGACTTGTTTTGTGTAAAGAAAGTGCGGGTAGGCTTTTCATTAGGTAAAGTGTCAGTGATGAAATGTTTCTGCTGTTCGAGATGTGTTTGTGTGCAGTCGCAGTAAATCCATTCTCTGTACGATTCTGCAAACACGAATTCCCAAGTTGACTGACTCTTCATAAAATTGTACATGAACGGTTGAAATTGATTGCATGTAAATTGCAAATTTGCTATCAAATCAAAACTAATGAGAGTCAGCACAAGGAATTTTCTTTAGATATTCTTGACCAAATCAGTAATGATGGTCAGTGTCTTCAGAAGATAGTGTTCAGTGATGAAGCAATATTTGATGTTTGAGGAGAGATTAATGAACATAACTGCAGGATTTGGGTATCAGAAAACCTGCATTTGTAAGGGAAATTGAGCAAAGTACCCCTCAAGTTAATGTTTGATGCACACAAACAATAACAAAGTGGTTGGTCTTATCTTTTCTCAGAGTTATCAATTCAGATGATTACTTCGATATAATGAAATTCTTGTGATTAGAAGTAATGCAGCCAAATATATTTTTCCAACAGGATGGGGCCTCCTGTCATTGAGCTGTGTATAGATGTGATGAAACGTTCCCAGATCTTTCGATTGATAAAGATGGATCAATTTCATGGCCACCTCATTCTTCATATTTCACACCACTCAACATTTTTTTCTGTGGATACCTAAAGAACCGAGTTTAAGCTGCAGATATTCGTAGTATCAAAGAGTTAAAAAGTTGAATTTGACTTCACAAATGCTTGATAATCTCTGGAGGGAAATCGAGAACAGACTTTATATTTTCTGAGCAACTAGTGATACTCATGTTGAAGTGTATTAATATAAAATTCTTTGAAGTGCCAAATAAAATTCAGCTTTTTTTTCCCAATTTCTTATTCTGTATTATTTAAAATATATCTTAATCCGGTGAATAAATAAGGAACACTCTGTATTAGTCTTGATAAGATTATTTTATACTAAATGAAACACTGGTTATCATAAATTAAGGAAAAATCACAAAAATAGTGATAACTCTCTCAAAAATAAGCCAAACCATGTAAAATTTGAATATATTGCCAAGTAAGAGTAGCTGAGTAAAACTGCAATATGCAAATTAGTGGCACTGCACTCGGAATACATCATCTGCGAGGAGCATAAAAGCCCATGTTTGAGAGCAAGCCCACATATTTCACTGTGATAATGATATCAGAAATCTGAGATAGGCAATTCGTAACCTGCAGGCCAGGCATCATTTGCCTGCAGAACTACCATGGAGAGCCATTGGCAGACTAGAGGCAGGAGAAAGTCAAACAGAAGTGGCCAGATGGCTAAATGTGAGTCCTTCTGCATTCATAGACTTTGGAGGCAATTTTAAACCACAGATTCGGCATCTAGGAGGTTCAGCCGAGGACGGCCAACTGGTACGACGAGCGCCGATGACCAATATTTGACATTATGAGCATGCATGAATAGAACCACTACTCTGACTCTTCTTAGATCCTCTCTTGCTTCAGCCACCGGAAGGTTGGTGTCAACATCAACTCTGCGTAGAAGGCTCCAGGAAGGTGGTCTGTATGCGATACGACCAGCCATTTGCGTGCCACTCACGTCATGCCATAGGAGGTACTGTTTGCAGTGGGCACGACAACATGTCCACTGGGCGGCTAGTCAATGGAGGCAGTTTTCTTTACGGATGAATCCAGGTTTAGTCTGGGAAGCGATAGTAGGCATTATTTGATATGGGGAGAACCTGGAACCCGTTATCATCCGTCAAACATCAGTGAAAGAGTTGCATACAGAAGAGGCAGTGTCTGTGTTTGGGGTGGCACCTCTTTGGGTGGATACACAGACCTCCATGTCTTTCCAAGGGGAATCGTGAATGCTCAGGTTTATAAAGATGACATCCTTGATGCTTATATGCGCCCATATGGCGGGGCAATAAGTGATGCTTTCCTGTTACAGGACGACAATGCAAGACCACACAGGGCTCACATCCTAGATGATTATCTTCAATAGGAAACAATTATGCGCATGAAATGGCCATCTCGATCCCCAGGCTTGAATCCTATTGAGCACGTTTGGGATGCTTTAGAGAGACGTCTAGCTGCTCTCAATCCACCCCCTCAGACCCCTGCCGCGCTTTCAACTGCTTTGCAAGAGCAATGGTTCTCACTTCTTATGGAACTGATAGACAGCATAATTGAAAGCATCACACATCGCTGTATGTGTTGTATTGCTTCTAGAGGCGATCATATTCCATATTGAAGGTACTTTTCCTGTAGCAAATTGACACCTTCGATTTGTTCATTTTATACATGTGCTAATTTATATCCTACCATAATTGTTTGGTAATTTCTTTTTATGTTATTTGATACCTTACTCTGTGTTGTATATTTTGGGTAAGTTTCATAAAATTCTACATGTAACTTTTTCATTAATCATGACTTTTGTGATTTTTCCTTAATTTATGATAACTAGTGTATTTTTTTAAAGATTCAGGAAAATTGGCCGTGATTATCTGATAATTTTTTTCATTAAATATTACGTTTTGTGCAAAATGTAACCACTAACATTTTAGCAGTTCTTATTTATTTACGTCTAGCCATCTGGCTGTATCTATGAAAAATTCTGTAAGCTGTGCATCCTTGTCATCATTAAGTGCTTAGCTTCTAAAATTAAGGAAAAGTAGCTAACAAATTAGGTGTACTGAGAGAATAGGAAAGAAAAAATGTTTTAATTTTCAATGATTTTTTCTGGGGACGTCCCTTTCATTGGGGGGGGGGAGAACAGAGATAAAAAAATAAATAAGGACTAAATAAGGAAAATGTCACTAGACATATTTTGTCACCGAAGATGTCTTGGTGTGAAAAAAAGTTGCCAGGAAAATGTGAGTCAGGATAACCAATAAGAACCATTTAATTTTATTACATTTGAAAATGTAGCAACCAGTATTTACTTAATTTGAATGTTTTACTGTTTACTATTTTAATCAGTATTTGCACAGCTGTAAACTTTTGCATGTTTATTTCTGTACCTTTCATACTTTTTTTTCATTTGAAATATATGAAAATGCACAGGAAATGAGTGAAATGAGTATCATCTTTATTGGCATTTATTTTTATTTTTTAATGGGAAGTATAAATATGTATATATTTTAATTATATCTATCAATGGAAAACTTTTAAAGTAAAATTTATATAGTTAGTAATTAAAGGCAATAAAGCAGTTTATGCAAAATATTCAGTAATAAAAGGGAATAAATTCTATTAATGAAAAATGGAATATGCCATAAGTTTTAAATGATAACTTTTTTCTGCAATGTCTCCTTTTTTTTAGTTTATCAAGGAATTGTGAAAACATGTTCACATTGTATCACTGTTGAAGCTGAAGCTTACAAAGACAACAAACCTGTCAAAGAGCAAACAAATCAGTATGAACTAGAGCAAGAAACTTCAGTAAAAATAATTACATATAAGGATTATGTCTCTTTATGGAAAAATATACTAGGAGTAGTTAGACTCAAGGTAAAAATACAAAAAATATTTTTATGAAATTATGTGTAGCAAACCATAACATACAAGAAAGCTTAGTTTCATCAGTCATATATTTTAAAATATATTATCATTCATATAAATGATAAGAAGTGAAAACTAATCTTACTAAGACATACAAAGATATTATTTATGAAAATGGTAATTTTTTTTAAAGAAATTAATGTTCAGGTAGCATCACTTATAATTATTCAAACCTATTTCTCTGTTTTAAGTCTATGTTATGTTCTTTGTTTAATATAAGTCTGTTTATTATTGAATAATATAGTTTAATTTTATGCTTTTTTAACTAAAAAAAGATTGGTTCATTTCATGAATTTGAAACAGATCAAATAAAGCAATATTTCAGTAAACTAAAGTGTAATTAAAACTGATTGATAGAACTTGGAAGTGGACAGAACTGCAAATGAATGCATAGATTATTATTCAATGAAATTTGAATATTTTACCTGGAAGTATGAAATCTAGCATATCTTCAACATTTTGCTTTTGAGTGTTTAAAAACATTTTTCTGATGCCTAAACCATTATCTCTGAAAATCAAAAGGTAATTCTTAGTAGCTATATGCGGAAGATTATAATTTATTTTGACACTTCTTTCTCCATCTAATGGCATTAGTCATTGTATTTAAATCATCAAAAGGCCTGTTTATATCACATTATAAGTAGTTTTGCAAATAAGCAAGAATAATGAATTACCACCATATCGATTTGTACCTCAGGTAATGTCAATCACATGAAAAAGCACAGATGTTTTTGGCAATGTTAAATGAAATCAACAGCAGTGTAATCTGACCTATGTGTAATCTGAAATTAATCTGGTAAAATCTATTTTATATCTATTTTATTTTTTGTATGTATTCTGTAGTCATTCTTTTCATAGAGCTATACATATGATTTGGGTTGCCAACTAATAAGACATGATGCACTTTTGCCAAAAAAATATTTTACTTGTAGGGTGTCTCTGGGGATTTGGGTTAAGACACACTTGTTATATGGCATAATTTAACAATGCAGTAGCAGAAGACTGTAGAATGCTTCTTTGCAAGAATTTGTCTTAAAGTAAATTTTATTTTTCCCCTTCTGTCAAAAACAGCTGTTCTATTGTTAACTACACAGCTACAATTCCTATATAAAACTAGATTATATATATTATGCTTTGAGAGATGAAACAGTTTTTTTCATCTGAATTATTATTAGGTTATTTGAAGATTATAATACATAATTTTTAGTTAAACTGTAAATAACATAGTTTCATGTATCTTGTACATTTCTATTTGCTATGAGATCTGATAATTAATTCATTGAGAGTCAAGTAATGAACAATGGAAATTAGCTCTGCTTGTCATTATTATTATACTTTATTTTTTGGTGTGGGGGTAGGGGTTTGAACATGGAAAAATAATCTCTTCTTTTCTTGATTGGTCTCCTTTAAAAAATTATTTCAGGCTGAATGCCTGGCTATGGCCCTTCAATTTTTGATTTTTAGAACATTAAATTTTTTTTTCCAAGGTAGTACCCATTGAAGTTTGTTTCTATTTTTATCTGGGTATTCACTGATTTGGCTGAAAATGCATTAATATATCAGTATTATTTTGCTTGTTCTTAAGTCTTCAGGTCTTACAAACTTGGATTTTTATTATGTAGCTATTTTCATTTTACTCTTTGACATTTTATGACCTTAACAATATCTGGTTCACCATAAGCTTATTAAAGTTCTTAATTATCTTGATCTTATGCTATTTATTTGTATTCTTGTAATAATATTTTGCTATACATTTCTTTCAAAAACCCAAAGATTTCTTAATTTTCTTGTTTCAGAGGAATATTTAAATTCAAATCTGATTTAACATTTCTAAATTTATTATCTTAACTTTGCTTTTAATTACATATATTTTTGTAAATCATAAAAAGCATCTGTTAATTGTCATGAATCTTTCATGTATTTTTGATGAATATTGTTATTAATATATAGGTAAAACTATCAGTTTTTGGATTTGTATAAACTTTGTTCCATATAGGTATCAGAATTTGCTGTTTTAGTTCATTACATATAATAAGTTTTATCTTGATCAATTGAGAAGTTCATCTTGCCAACCCGTTTCTCCAATGAAAAGCAAAAAAAGCATCATTTGTTTTGAAGTTTGTCTCTTCATTTAATTGCTTTAGTTATCTTATTTAATTTATATTTTGAAAAGTTTCTTAGAATTAAAACTAACTTTTGATTAATTAAGAGAATCCTCATTACTTTCATTGTATTTTAGCATTTAATATTTTTTATTTCATATTTAATTCTGGTGTGTTTGAATGCCAGGCATTTTTATTACAAACTGGATGCAGTTCTTAGGGACCCTGTTGTCTCTGGATAATTGACAATAACTTCTAACTTCTGAAATAGGTTTTTATATTTGCTTTTAAAAAATCTGTTTTATGTGCTTCGAGTGCAACTTTCTTTAACTCTTTCTGGACAGGGCTGTCATATATGCCATGGTAATATTCGGTTCATGTGGTTTCGAGCATGGTGTCTATGTCTCATAGGATTAGTGCCTAGCTAGATGGCTGCAATGTATACATGACAGTCACATAGAATGAAATGTAAATAATTTTAATTCTTGTAAATGCCACCAAGATCAGTGGGAATATGATGCCTGAACTTTGACCTTGGACTGTTTCGTTGGATTCTGAAGGGTAGATAGTGGGATTCAGGAATCGTAAACAAGCATGTTGGGTCTTTATGCCTGTGTGTTTTTGTTTTTTTTTCTTTCGAGTGGCTTTCTGAAGGAGGAGTATTTTGCATTACTGCAGGTTTTAGCTAGTTTCTTCTTTTTGTATGTAGAGTAGGGTGTTTTTTCTGTTGTGTGAAGGTAAATTTTTTGTAATTTTTTTGTTTGTAATTTAAGATGTCAAAATGAAAGCAATATTTATCGAAAGCTTATTATGCAGCTTTATATCAAGAAGATGAGTAGCAGCAATGTCATTGGCTTTACAGTGAACAAAATTATGAAATGGGAGAAAATGTTGAGGAACCAAACCATATATTGCAGTATGATAAAAATATGGGAAAAATGGATATTAGAGATGCAATCTTTACTCACTGTCCCCTTTATAGAAAATGTTTCAAATGGTATAATAAATTATTTTTTAGGCTGCTTGACATTACGATGTATAATGCTCATGTTTTATACGATGTAAAAAATGTTAAAAAAAGACTCTTACTTCAGTTTTTACTAAAAGTAATCTAACAAATTACAGAGGGTCATGTCAAGAAGAGAATGTGAATTTCAGGCATTAGCTGCACCAATGCCATTTCACCTTTCAAAAAGGCATTTTCCACCTCTAATTCTTAAAGGAAAAAAAGAGAAAATGATAAGAAAATAAATTGCTCTCACACTACGCAGATGAAGCAAGCTTTGGGAAAAACATCTTACTTTGAGTGCAAAGCTTGTAATGTAGGAGTCTGCGTGGACCCATGATTCAGAATATTTCATACCGAAAACCAGTTTTTAATTTCATTGTAAATTTGTATATGTATGTATGGATGGTCCTATGTAGGTTTGTTGCTTTATATTAAGTATTTTAATTGTAGTTTAACTAATGCTGAAAGTTTGCTTTAAAATTCCTCTTTCATTGTCTCTATATGTCATTACAGCTGCAAAAGCTATATGTATTTAATTCTATAATTAACCAAGCATAAAGGTAAATGCATTTTCTTCAATATTTCAAACAGGTTGAGTTAATTGGAATAAAAATGTATTTTTGCCAAATTGTTTAGCAAAATTAGGCATAGCAAATGAGCACCTGCCATCCTGTGGAGACATCACAAAAGCTCGGTGCTCCATCTCATAGCTACAAGGCAGAAGATTGGGGTGTCATCCGGAAAGGGTTAAAAAAATTCTTCTTTATTATGTATCTCTTCATTTAGTTATTTAGTTTAAATTTGTTGATAGTGTAAAATTGGATTACAATTTATGTATCAACGCAACTTGATATCTTTTATATCAAGAATCTATTTAATTACACGCACGGATATTAATTAAATTATATTAAATATGAATTTTTATATTTATTATGCTTTTACTTCTTTTATTTCATTATTTATTATATAATTTTCAGTATAAAATTGTAATTATTTAATTATTTGTTTTTTTAATGCAGGAGCTAAATGTTCTTGGAATTCCTCTGGAAGATCGCCAGTATTTAATGGAAAGTGTATATGATGAAATAATCAAGAGTAGTTTAAAACTGATTAATCAATTAGATTTAAACTTGCAAAGCCAATCCAAAAAGGTAGTTCTAAAAATACTATGTCTCAACAATAACAATAATAGGTTCTTATATCAGTGCTAACAATAAAACTAAGATTTAATATACAGGGTGTTTTCTTTTAAACTGATACTGCTTAGAGTCATCTGTAGTTTGATCTATCAGCTGAAATTCCAACAAGTTTGGTAGGGTGACTAATAACAACATAGGAAAAATGATTAAAAAAATAGTTCTGAAAGTTCCTAGCAAGGGAAAAGGTGGCACTACTCTATTCTACACAACTGATAATTTGAATGAAACTTACATGAAATTTGAAAATGCAAATGCTCAGTTATGTAAACAACAGTACCATAAGTAATTTAGTCTATAAGGATAAGGAAAAAACACCAAAGGGCATTCCGAATGTTAGCTGGCTTCAACATGCATCTCACTTTACTCAGCACACATTGCTTGTGATACTGTTTTATCTTTATCAATCAAATGCAACCACTGTTCTTCATGAGTTCAGAACTCATAACAAGCTATGTAAAAGCCCTCAATGAAGTAATGCATTGAAAGGCATGATTCAGGATCCTTAATAGTTCAGTTTGTAAAGGGCGGAAACTGGTATCGGAACATACAGTTACTAATGTCATGATTGCAATCTTTAATGACATCCCTGGGACCATTGCTGAGGGCAGAAGTGCCTGGAAAATAGCATGGAAGTTGGCTTTGAATCTTTTAGAAAGTTCTTCACTTCTGTATGTACAAGATAAGCCATTTGCAGGAATTGAAACTCAACCATTTTGATGAATGGGTAGCATGTGATTTGACAGTTCTCGCCAGATTAGAGGTTGACGATTCTTGGCCATGAAGAATTTTGTGGGAAGATGAGGCCTATTTTTACCTAAATGGGACTGTTAATTATTCACAGCTCTTGAATTTGGGCATCTGAACAACTCCATGCAGTTCAGGAAATTCCATTTTATTCACCAAAAGTTACTGTTTGGTGTGTCTTCACTGCAGATTTCTTTAGGGGACCATTTTTTTTAGAACCATTTCTCTAGCAGGACCACACCATTTTTTGTTAAAATGCAAGGGTATGATATGCTGACTAATTTTGTGATTCCACAATTTCAGCAGCGGCTGTTGCTGTATCAGGTAACTTTTATGCAGGATAGAGCATCATCATACATTGATCTATTGATACAGTGACTTCTGAGCTATCACTTCGAGAAGAAAGGATTCTAAGTTGCTTTTCTCCACTTGCATGGCCACGTCACTCCTCCAGATCTAACCCCATGTGTGATAGCAGTACACTTGGGGGAATGGTCACTCAGACCTGGCTTTGCTGAAGCAGCCTTACACAGTTAATCACCCCAACCTTTAGAAGTGGCCCAAGGATGCATAACCCCTTGGTCAATCCAAGGAGGCAATTTCTGTTTCACAAAGTCTGGGTTTTGAATCGCACGTCAGTGGTGCATGTCTGTGCTTCCACCAAAAGAGCTCAAAGTACAAAGTTTGATATTGACTGTCCCCTAGTGTTGACCAAAGGGAGCCAAATCCGCAAGGACAGCCTTTGATATCAAACCACATAGCATCTCCTCAACCAAGGGGCAGACAAGACAGTACTATACAGTCGTTGCCGAGCCTGAACCTACCACCGAATTAGTGATTGTTCTAGTCACTGTGAAGACTGTTAATTTTCCCCCAGAAGTCGAGTCTGTCTAGAACACAGTGATTGCTTGGAGTCAACCTCGAGGGGAGCATGTGGTAACAGACATTCGGCCATCGAGAAAGTTGTGTACAGGATACAAGTGTGTGATCTACGAGAAAGAGGCCACATAGTAAAAGGTGTATGTCCTTGTCAAGGAAGTGCTTTTATTGAATTAAACGTTATGATGCACTGAAATATGATCTCTGTAACTCCTTGAGGCAGTTCATTTGCTACATTAAAGTGGTGTTTCACCGACATTTTTTCTTTGTTTTTGATTTGGGTAGTTCTCAGCAGTGTAGACTAGAACAGTGCCATATTTTCTCTTATCAACAACTTTTGGAACTAATTTTTTTCACGAATCTTTTTTCATATGTCGTCATTAGTCTCCCTACTAAATTTGGCTGCATTCCAGCTGATGGATCGAGCTACAGATGACTCTGTAACTGAAATACCTGATATGATATGAAATGAATTCTGATAACTGAAATATGATCTTTGTAACTCTTTAAAGCAGTTCATTTGCTGCATTAAATAGGTGTTGCACTGAAATTTCTTCTTTATTATTGATTTGTCTGGTTCTCAGCGGTGTAGACTAGAACATTGCCACATTTTCCCCTATTAACAACTTTCGGAGCTAATTTTTTTCCCCTGTTGAGTCTTTTTCCCCATGTTGTCATTAGTCCTAATTCCAAATTTGAGGCAATCCAGCTAAATAGATCAATCTACAGATGATTCTGAGCAGTATCAGTTTAAAAACAAACACCCTGTATATAGCAGTAAATGCTATTATTTTTATCATATTACATACAAATATAAATTTTATTTTCTATAGTTATATATTACTTCATATAATTACTAGTTAATTTATCAATCTTTCATTTATTTTTCACTGAGATTTCAATGTTTTAACTTTCAATTTTAAGTTTATACATTTAAAATTTTGTATCACATTGGCTGCCACCATATTAACTTACTGTTAGTTGCATCTTTTTCTTGATTATTTCAGCTTTTAGTCAGTCTGATGATCCTTCCAAACTGGTTGCAATTTGCTGCTCTATGCGATATATAGTTAAATGAGTAAAATAAGTATGCAAGTAAATTACAGAGCAACGTATTTGCAATTTTTATTCATAGATTCTTTAAATTACTCTTTAGTTATTCCAAATTTAATACTAAACGCTTTATGTTCAAATACTTACTAAGCATTCGAAATATTGGTTTCCACGTGTAAGTTAAATCATAAATGTTCTGTGTTCAAGGATGAAGCTGTACAAATTTCATTTTATGAAACACTTTTGAGGTAAACCATTTATAAAACATTTTGTAAAGCTTAAATGCTTGCATATTTTGGATATTTTATTCATATAATTATTTTATTTACTGTAAGTCTTTAACATATTTCTTTTAGGATGGACTGCGTGTGCTCAATGAAGAAAGTGATGTTTCAAGTGATCGGCTGCAAGGGCTTCATCCAAACAATATAACTGATTATTATATTTTCATTAACCTTGTTGATTTTTTAAGGTATTTTTAAAATGTATAGTTAATTTATTTTTATATTTTTTGTCTTGCAAGTAGAAATACGTGCATTTGTCATTTTTAGTTTTATTACTATTTATACATCTGTATAAAGGCTGTGAGAAAAGTTTCTGACCTGACACATACACACAAACAGGGAAAAAAAAGAAAAGAAAAGGAAAAAAAATTCTACAGTTAACCTTTATTTTTTATCATAGTCTCCTTGTAAGCTTATACATTTCTTTCAGCAATGCTTCCATTCTTTTAACCAACCCAAATAATATGTGGAATCTTTCCCTGCAAAGTAGCTATTAACACAGTTCATAGCATCCTCATTTGATAAAAATCTTTGTCCTCCAAATGCTTCTTTTAGCTTAAGGAACAAAAAAGTCACTAGGTGCCAGGTCTCGCGAATTGGATGGCAGTTCAAACCGTAATTCATGGATTTTCGCCATTACAACCACTGAGGTGTGAGATGGATTGTGTTGGTGAAACAATTTTTTTTTTTTTTTTTTTTTTTATATGCAAATGTAGCCATTTTTCCACAATTTCTGCCTTTCTTTAACTTGTCAAGTAATGTTGCATAGTATGCTCCGGTAATGGTTTTTTTCTTTTTCAAGATTATCTATTAAGACAATCCTATGGCTGTCCCAGAAAACTGCTGTCATCACTTTACCAGCAGAAGGAACAGTTTTTGCCTTTTTTTGGAGCCTATTCTCCATTTGCAGTCCTCTGTTTCGATTCTGTTTTAGTTTCTAGGCTGTAATGATGAATCCAGGTTTCATCTACAGTGATTAATAGTTGAAAAAAACTGCGATTTATTGCACCAACAGAATGGTGCAATGGTTTTAAGTGAGGCACTCAACATGCAGCCAGCTTGCACATATCTAAATCTTGGTTCAATACATGGCAAACACATTCTTTAGACATGCTCATAGCCTCTGCTATCTCTCTAACCTCGATTCGAAGGTCGTCCAACACCATTTGATGGAATTTAGTTATGTTTTCTTCAGTGGTTGCTGTTTTAGGCTGTCCTAAATGTCCATTGTCACTCAACGACCATATTTAAATTCAGCTGCCCAAAATTCACAGTAGTAAATGATGGTACAGAGTCTCTGTACATTGTGTCCAACTTCTCTTTAATCTGAATAGGAGCATTGCGTTTCAAAAACAAGTATCTAGTCTAATGGCAGCATAATACTCAATTTTTTCCATTTTTGCAAAAATGATGAAACTCAAAAAGTAAACTCACAAAAGTAATTGTCAAACGAGAAATTCATTCAAAATAGCTGAAATTTTGATTGGTAGTTATCAAGTGACGCCCAAACAAATTCAACCACTTAAGTGGATTTGAGCTGTCATCTACATATGAAGGTCAGTAATTTTTCAGACCACTCTTATATATGTCGATTTGTTAATATTTGTGGCGGCTCATGGATTATTTAAATGGAGGTTTACAAAACAAATTTCGAAAATTAAATATGCGGATACAATGTAACTTACAAGTTAAAATACATTCGCATTGTCACAAAAGAAAGGTAACTAAAAAAAAAACAAGTTCTCACCAATTTAAAAAAAAATACAGCATTTCATTTCTTACAATGGAATGTAATAAAACTATAATGTTGCTTACATTATATCTTTGAATGCTGATTACAAATAGTCGAGTGCAGTTTTTGTAAATTAAATCCACTCTTTTTTTTTTTTTTTTTTTGAGGCAGATCAATAATAGTTTCTTTGAATTTAGGTATGTCATTTATCATGATTTGAATAATGGTATGTCATTTATCATGTTTTTTTTAATTGAGAGCATAGCTAGTGCTTAGCCTGCCCTCGTTCACAGCACTTCAAAAAATTTCTTAACTCGTTTTTGGAACTGAGAAGCATCTCTCTGCTTCAGCAATGGTCACTGGAGTAGTAGCAGTAATTAGCAACAGTTTCTAGGTCCCCGAAAACTTACTCTGTAAGTTGTTTTCTGTAATAGATTGTAGAAGGCTAATGGCAACAATCATATTTCTGAAGTTTGATCTTCTGATAACAATAAAAAAATAATAAAAAATGGAAAAACGAATTTACTTACTGAATATAGCAAACCAAGAAAGAATTCAGATGAGACAACTCGAAACAGTGCAAGCTCCCACGCACTGAGGATGTGCGAATGGAATGCTATTAGTAAAGCCTTTTCCCTCCCACTGATCTGTCTGCTTTTGTTCACATGAAATGGTTTTCAAGGGAATTTCTTTGGTTGCATATATGATCAAGGAAAAAAAAACCAAGTGCTGTAGGCTATAATAACCTACAACACAGTTGCATTAGCTGTGTTAGTATATTAAAGGAGGGTACTCACCCTGAATATTGTCAAAAATCTGAAAGTGTATTAATATTATTTTATTAAATGTATTTCTTTGTTTATCTTTGGAGTTGTAGGTGCTCATGTGCACAAATAGAGGAGTTGCCACTGATATTGATTGTTGCTTATATTGCACAAAACTAGATAGATAGTCAGCAAAGTGTTTTAGTTTCTAGCCTTAGCAATGAGACATTTATTTTATTGAGATCTTTAAGAAGAATTCGCTTTTTTTTAATTGCTGAAAATTCTAATTATTCAATTGGAAGAATTCCATTTGGTAAGAATTTTGGGCATTAAAATTCATGTGTAGATTTCACCTCTTAAGCTTAGTTTCTGAGATTTCCAGTGTTAAATGAAGTGGCATAAATTTAAACTAAAATATAACTGTGGTGAAGATAGGTTTTTATTTGGATAAAAGGTTGGTTTTCGGTTAAAGAAAAATGGTAAAAAATTCATTGTTTTACAAATCAGGAAATGATTGAATTTCTTATTTCCTGTCATATATGGATGGTTGTTACATGTGCTGGTGCTGAACTAAGACATGACTCACATCTGAGTTTCATCTTTACAGTTCACCAAATAGCTTCTTCTTCTTCTTTTTTTTTTACTTTTCTTGTTCAGACGTGCTTCATAATAGCATATTTTTGGTATTTAATGGTGATATCTGAATATATTAATTTTAAAAAAAAGTGAAAATGGGCTGTAATCTTATGAACACCTAGAGGAGCTGAGGTGAACACAAATGTTTGGATAAATCTGCACCCTGTGGAACCTATCTGAAAAGTTTTGCATGAAACTAGATTATTAGTCATCAAAGTGGATTATTCAGGTAAAATGATTTATAAGGCTAAATTTCTCTAATTATCTCTAACATGAGATGCATGTTCGTTAAGGTAACTCAAATTCCTAAGTTCTGTGATTTTTAACCCATTAATTTTGTGGAAGTAAATGCAGCTTTTTATGTTAGGAAATAAAATGTTGCATATGAAAAAGTTCTCCTAGAATTGAGTTCTGCCAGAAATAATCAAATCTCAGAAAAGAGAAAGAAAGCATTTTTTTAAAGGGAGTGCTAAGTAATGCATCAATAGGATTAAATGTATTAGAAAAGATAATAACACTTTAAAAAATTATTTCAGTGTTAAGACAGCTTATGAGCTTTAAGTTCTTCAGGCCCACATGACAAACAAAATTTTCAGTAAAAAAGAAGGCAGAGTGATAAAGAACGTGATCAAGAAAATACTCAAAACATTGGGGACTAGTTTATACACATTCCATACCAGATTTTGTGAAGATGATGTAGATAGTTTGATGATATGTTAAGAAATTATTAAGATTTTGGATATTACCTAGTTTTGTCTGAAAAAATTTGTCAGTTTTTTAATACAATGTTTCAATTTTTCAAAAGAATTGGTAGAAGCCAAAGCAAAAATCAAAAGAAATTAAAATCAATCCAATGAAGCAGCAAAGTTAAAAATCTGGGTTTAATCTGTTTACTTAATTCATTCTTAGTATGAGAAAAAAAGAAAATAATATATTCTATAAAAATGTCATGTAAAAAGTAAAAAAAGAGAACTGAAATGTGTACAAATAAATATACACCCATGAAATTTTTAACTTTTGTTAAAAATATATGGTGTTAAAAATTTTAATGTTCTAAGTATTATGCAATGTAATTTAATGTTAAAAATTTTCACAAGCGTATATAATTGTTTTTTAATACAAGCTGTACTTTATTTAATAAAGAAGTTAATTTAGTTTGCATTTGTTTGTAACATATATTATCCATGTATTTTAAAGGGATTTACTGAATGAAACTTGTACTGAACTGTTTAGTAAGTGGGTTTATGCATTTGGCAGTGAAATGATTTTCTGTGTTTCAAAGTAAGTGTACAGATGATATCTATCTATCGGTTGATATCAATTGATTATATATACTTGTAATGTTGTGTGCATTATACATACGTGATTAGTTTTTCACTGTTTAACTCTACAGTAATACCAGTTTTGAAAAAAAAAATATTTTTTTTGGTTATCCCTTTTTCCCCTGAAGTATTGTTATTTAATCATTTTCTTCTACATAAAATATATACTTCCTTCAGTTTCTTGTTCTCATTTAATGCAACATGATTTGAGCATTTTGACACTGTTATTTACTGTGTGTTTGAATGTATATACATATATGATATTTTAGTAATACTTTTGGATAACAATCAGTGAAGAGGAGCTAGCAATCATAGCTGTAGTGATGGTGATTGCAGATAGTTTGACTTTGTTGCACAGTAGATCACTGGAAGTGTCGAACCATTCTGGTGGCATAATTTTAGAAAACTCCAATACTTTAACGATCACAAAAAAAGTGTATTTTCATGAACTATCTTATGGTCCACATCATTCTTGTATATGTGATGCAACCCAACAGTTTTTGCAATTACATTTTTAAATAATCAGGAATGTAACTAAGCAAAGAGACTTCATTTAGTATGCAAGTTTAGATGGCAAAAGAGGATGCATAGTTAGTCGCAGTAGTTTCCATTTCTGGCCAGAATAAGTGTGAAAGAGAATTGGTTATGTAAATGAGGTTGCAAACTTTAGAAGTATTTAAGGCATGGCTTTTAGCCAAGAAGCAGTGAAATAGCGATTTTTTGTGGCCTTTATCATGCGTGTGATTTTTGTTGTCTGCCTTTAAGGCCAGAATTTAGTTCTCGCTGATATTAGAAGATGTATTGTAGTCTTTGCACTCGGCTTGCTACATACGTAATATTAAAGGGCCGTGTTACTAGTCTCTGTAAAGCATCTTAGTTCTTATTAAGTTAGTTCATTTCCTTATTTTCTATGTTCTAGACAAAAGTGATGGTCTTTGTATCCCGAAGTGTGGGAGCATCTGTATGCTGTGGGAATAAAGGGTAAATTTAACCCTCCTTATCTTTGTTTTATTTTCTACATACGCATGAACATAGCTTTGAGTAAGCTCTCTGTTCTGACTCAGGACTTCAGTTATGTTTGCAAAATCAACTAGAAGAAACAGTAGTCCTGACAAAGCTAGAGCTTTCATAATGCAGAATACTGCAGGCATCAATGCAGATGCGAAGAGGGTTGTCTTTAGATGGAAATTTTGAATTTAAAGGTCAGTATGCAAATTAAGTTAATGATTGATTGTCTTTCATATTTTGTATACACACTCACTTAATTGTTAATTTTCTATTTATGACTATCTCCTAGGAAAGGAAGTGGAAAAATGTTATAAATTGAAATTAGGAAATGCTGATTTTTTTAGGTCTGGCATTTGATGTCTGTAACATCCTTAAAATGTCAAGGTTTCTATTACCTTATACTTTTTCCCTTTCAAAAAGTTCTTTGTTGTTTGCAACAATGGGCTTTTTAGGGAGTTTGATTCATCCTGAAACAGGTGCATTCCAAATTACTTAAAATTTCTGGACTGATTAAAAAAAAGAAGTTAATGATACATAAATGATTAAAAACTTAAACTGTATGAAAATGTTTAAATTTTACTTCCTGTTTGAAATAAATGTTAAAAAATTAAAAAATAAATAAATGTTATAAATGTAAACAAATGTTGAAATTTTGTGTGAATAAATTGCATTGATTTTTGAGATTAAATTGCATTGTAATGATGCATTTTGTTTTAAACTTTTCAGTTTTAGTGATCATTCATTTCCTGTGAATTTTGAATACTGCATCACATGCTTAGTTTGATAATGACAACATACGTTGTACTCTTCTCGCACAGCTATTATCTCATTGCATGTTAAACATAAAATTTTTTCATTTAATTCTGAGACAAAATAGTTGGTGCTCATTCTGCTTTAAAAGCATAACATTTGAGGTCTACTTTTCTCTTTGTATTTGATTTTGAGAGTGACATGGTAACTTTAGGTAATGATTGGTAATGGATAAAATAAAATAAAAAGAACAAAATATCGCTTAGTACTTTAGCAGACTATACTATGTGCACTGCTATAGCAAAACTGTCAGCATGCTTGCACGGTCTGCTTTTAAAAATGATGACATATGAGAGAATATGACAATAGTGCCACTCATGGTCATTATTCACAACTTTTCAACTTAATTATAAGCTGTTGCATAATAGCGCATAATTAATTTTTCATATAAAATAATTTAACATCTCGTGGGTAGCACTGAAACGGCAGGCTGGACTTTTCCTGTGGGCTGTAATTTGCCAACCCCTGTGTTAGACCACCAATTTACTGACAATGTACTGATGGTCTAACCAGGAATAAAATGATTAGGCTAGAAGTAAAACTTCACTAAAAGTTTCAACTCCACATAAAATTCACCTTGTATATATTGTTAAAAATCTTTGTTAATAATTCAGAGAAGTTGATAGAAAATATCATATTGTTTATAAAGAATAATAAATAATGTCACTTTTTTACTCTTAATTTCTTCCCTTCTTTTTTCAAGGTACCCATACCATAGTGGATTTTATAAACTCACAGCTTTAACATTATCTATATGTTCTGAAATTGGTTATTTTAAGGTATGTTGTCATTTTATTTTATTCTTCGTGATTATGGATTCATTATTATTTCTACTTAGTTAAGAAGTAAATTATAGAGATCTTATTTTTTAGTATCATGCTTCCTGTTGTTATTGTAGCATTAAATGAATAAATTATTTATTTAAACTTTAAAGAACATTAAACATTATTTAGTACTGAGACTTCTAGTGGTAGAAATATAATGTCTGTTGATTATTTCATTTAATTTGCTAGTTAAAATATAATTTAGGTTAAAATAACATGCTGAACAGTGTTTAATTTAGAAGTCAAACAACAAAGTCAGCGTTATATTTGCAAATTTTCCGTACTAGTTTTAATGGTTTGGAAATGATGAAACAGCTTTTCATATTATTGTCTAAAATATTTGAATTTCTTTCTCTTAATGGAATATTATGGCTTGTAGAAAAGTAATGGGTTTAAATAGTAAATTCACAAAATGTTTAAAAATGAGTACATAGAATATATTTTTAGGGAGGGGAATTATGATTTTTAAATACAGATATTTTAATTTATTTAATTTCTCAAAATATGGTTAAATTAAAATTTAGTTTAGTTTGGAAAAATGTTAATTTATGACAGTATGTGAAATTTGCTGCTCATATACAAAAAATTGTATTTTATGCATATGTATATTCTATTTATGCATTTAATCTTATAACACAATAAACTGCATTGGAAACTTATTTAAGCATTGGAAAACAGTATTATAAATCTAGTCTGAAATTTCATGTCAAAAAGTCTAAATGTGTGTCAAAATCATAGTCAAAAATGTACTTTGAAATTTTTAAAATGAGTAATATCAGAGCAAGCAGAGTTAAATTTTTGTTTTTGAAACTTACAAAGAACAAATGATGAATTTTGTTTTTGAAACTTACAAATTAATGATGAAATTTAAAATTTGGTAATAAATATAAATTAAATGAATTACTTTCTTGGGATTATGTTGTCAAATTGGAGGAGGAAATATTAAATTCTACAACTGAAATTATGATACATGATCAAAAATACTGAAAGTTATTTTTTATTTCTGTATTTAAGATATTAAATTATCGTAGGGAAAATAATATGTTGTGCTGAAGTAAAGTACATTAAATAAAGGATTTTGTGTCTTTTGTTAGATATTGGAAAGTATTGAATCTGTTATCTAAGTGTCATTTTAACATCATTGAGTTTTAGCTGAAGTATTATTTTAAACAACATGAATCAGGCTTAGATTATCGAAATTTCTTTTTATAGAATTATGAAAGAAATTCTTTAGTTCTTTTTATATTGCTCCTTGATTTCGTTTTTGTTGTGATGTAATTTTGGGTTATAATCTCATAGTTTCTTTCTTATTGTGAAATACAAAGAGAAGGGAAAAATAATTTTTGTATCTTAAGTTTTCTCTGTTATTTTGTTTCAGAATATTTCTTATGAGTTAAAGGTGACCTCATTTGAGAGAGTTTGTGCAGATAAATCTAGTTCTTGGCGGAGTTTCCAATTATTTTCCAAGTTTGTTAAGGAAGTTCTAATTCGTCAGCAGCAGTTCAAAGATGATTTATTAGCATCTTGTCTGGAAGTTTTACTTGTTTTGCCAATAGAGATTGTTGTTCAGGAAATAAATTCTTTAGTTCCAGCTTTAGAGGTAGTTTTTACTTATTCAAAGAATTTTAATATTCTTTTTTTAATATATTTATATTATAATTAAGATATGCATTATGTTTCTGATCTGAAATTTCTCTGCTTCTTTTCTTTTTAAGATATATTTCTTATTAAGATTATATTTAACATTATTATTCTTAATTTTAAGAAATAAAAAATATAGCACTATCTGGCTGGGTAGGAGAGAGTTTTGCTTTATTTTTTGGTAAAGTGCTAATAAATTATATTATTAAAATACTCATAAATCAAATTATTGTTTAAATAAATTATACCTTTTATGTTAATACATATCTGTTTAAAGTCATTCTATAATCCAAAAACTTGTGCACTTTAGTATATTTTAAGAGTTATTTCTTGCAAAATTTGATTTTAATATGGAAGTATTCTTATAACTATGAAATGAGGTGCACATGAAACTTTAAATATTCTTTTTGATACTACTTGATTTCCATGGTCTCATGATAAACTGCCAAATTATGTGAACTGCTTGAAATCATAATAGTGTTTTTTTCAGTTTAAACTTTTATGTAAAAAATAGTACTTTCACTTTTGATTAATATTTGCCACATAATATTGTAATTATATATAACAGCATAATATTGTAGCAGTCGTTTTTTTTTTTCAGTCTAAACATTGTGAAAAAAATTTTGACAATTTTTAATTTACCAAGGAAATGAGGAAGATGACATATTGCTTTTCCAGAAAAATGTTACATTATGTTGCAACCGAATATGTGTAAATGGCCACGAAATGAAATTGTTTGTAAATGCATGTAAAATATAAAATATCCAATATGTAAAATATAAAATCTAGCTTTCAAATAATAAATTAATAGCTTTTTAACTCCCATTTCATTCTAAAAATAACAGCAATAAATTTGTCTCCCTGCAATTCTGATGCTCACTTACTGATGAAATCTGAGCTCAAAATCCTGTACATTAAAGTGTCATGTGATCTGAAGGCAATTCATATAAAAAGCTTAATTACTTCACAACTCCCTCTCTTTGCTTCTTCTCTTCTGCTGTTTTCAGTGTGTCACTAAATGCAGTAAGTCACTAAATGTAAGTTTGTTTCCTAAATTTAGTCCATTCTTTAAGATGTAAGCTAAACAAAATTGTGGGGTGCTTAGTGCACCCACAGTGATAATGTCAGTCACTAAAAATAAAATCATGTGTGGAATTAACCGTTATATGTGCTCTTAGAGTGTCACTTGCTAACTATGCAGCAAAGTCTTCAAGTTATGATGCAGTCCTCTCCAATATTAATCCGTTGCAACTCTCACCAAGTCATCTTATTTCAATAATGGCACAATTTTCTACAATAATGCAGTTATATCACAATAATAATGTAGTCTTACTACAATAATGACCCAGTCTTCTTACAATAATAGAGCAGTTTTACTACATCAAATGGAGCTATTTTATTACATGCACATTTGTGGAGGTGCAACGTGAAAACTTGCTAACAAGAAAAGAGCATTCGATGTGAGACTTGATTTAGGGTTTCATTGGGCCATTTTTTGACAATGCCATGTCTCATTTACTGTTGGAAAGAGGAACTAACATTACTTAAGTTGTGTGATGAACAGCTCAACATGTATCAAAATACAATGATGGACTGGAATAATTTTCTGAGACAAGTTTGTTCACAACGTTTACTTTGACAACCTGAAGGATGAATAAGTGGGGTGGAGAAATAGTTGAAATTGATGAGAGTTTATTCATGCAGTGAAAAAACAATGATGGCAGGATACTTCCACAGCAATGGATATTTGGCATGTTATGCCTTGAAAATGGGAAGTGCTTTTTTGTTCAGGTTCCAAATCAGGAAGCTGCCAGTTTGATATCAACAACTGTTGACCATGTAGTGAGAAGGATTGACAATATATTCAGATTGTTGGTGAGCCTATAAAGCAGACAAGCTTGAAAAGGCTGGTTACAGCCATGTAACTGTGAATCGCAAATTTAATTTTGTTGATCCATCAAGTGGTGCTCACATCCAAAATGTGAGAAAATTGTGAGGCTTTGTTAAATGGCGAAACAAAAGCAATCGAGTATGCGTGTATGGCCATGAAATGAAATTATATATAAATGCAAGTATGTGGAAGTGCAACATGAAAAGTTGTAAACAAACAAAAAGCACTTGATGTGACAACTGGTTTAATGGTTTCATGATACTATTCCTAACAGCACTACATTTCACTGCTGATGGACAGAGGAAATAACATCACTTAAGTGGTACAATAAATTGCTCAACATGCATCAAAATACCATAATTAATGGAATAATTTTATGAAAGAGGTTTGTTTGTTAGATTTACTTTGACAACCTAAAGGATAAATAGGTAGGGCTGAAAAAATAGTTGAAATTGTCGAGAGTTTTTTCATGTAGTGAAAAAACAACAGTGGCAGAGGACTTCCACAAGAGTGGTTATTCTGTGGGTTATGCCATGAAAATAGCAAGTACTGTCTTGTTCAGGTTCAAAATTAAGAAATGAGCATACTGATATTGACAGATGTAGGCCATATAGTGTAAGCGATCAACAATATATTCAGATTATTCGTGAGCTTATAAAAACGAGCTTGAAAAAGCTGGTTACAGCCATTTAATTGTGAGCCATAAATCTAATTTTGTTGATCCATCATAGGTTGTTCATGTCCAAAATGTGGAAAGATTATGAGGCTCTGTTAAATGGTGAAACAGAAAGCAAAGGGAAATGGCTCAGCATTAGCTAGAGTCGTGTTTTTCGGGATTTATGTGGCAGAAATCATTTGGGAAAATGCCATATTAAAAGCAACTGTGGAGATATTGCAGCCACAAACTGTATGCGAGTAGTTTAAACTTGGTAATAATCTTTGCGCCATTTTGATAACAGAGCCATGAAAATCAAGTAGTGCTTTCTTTTTTAATAAGCATTCAAAATGCATATTACATGGATAATTTAGAACTGATTTTAAGGGGCAATTTATTTGGTTTTTTGTCATATTGTTAGTTCTGAGCTTGCATTTCACCTCAATGAAAAAAATTATCTGTAACTGTTTGTAGTTTATTTTTTTATTATTATTTCGCTTAACACTGCATGGCAACTTCATAGTATAACTACTTCCCCAATTCAGTTGGTTGAGTTTAATAGTTCCATACATCTTTCATTACTAATTCAGTCATGCCTGATTTTAGGTTTTCATATGATTGCCTTATATATTGTCTCACATTAGATTAATATGAGCAATGTTTCTAAAAATTAATTTAGGTTTTTAAACTACTTTACTTTTTTGCTGATTCCTTTACTTTTAAATGTCTTACTAGAATGCACTGAAACTTGGAATGAGTTATTTGCCTTTAGCTAAGAGTGCTGTATGTGCGTTAGAAAAGTGGTCTTTGCATGTGCCTTTGGATACTATGAAACCTCATTTACCTCGATTATTACCTCATTTGAATTCTTACATCTCAGCATCTAGAATAAATGGTACGTAATTATTTTACTGCTGCATGAGAACATTAAATGGTTGCATGTATATTATTTTTAAATGTGTTCTTAAGTTTAAATAAAAGTTTGTTTTGCTTTCCTTAATATTATTATGAATTTGAGTTTGTTACATAATCTTCACATTTTTTTTTAGATTTTAGTAGTATTAATTAATCTTATATTAAGTAAGTTTTATTGTGGTTTGAAATTTTAATATCCTTTTAATAGAAATTAACCATTTTTCTGTAATCAATTTTTGCTTATTAAACTAATTTCCTTTGTTTGAACCTAAATCGTATGAGAAAATTTCTTCCAAGCTCTAGAAATTTTATTCACACTTGACTTAAATATAGTTTTATGATTTAATTCATTTTGTGTAAGAAATGTGCTGATGCCTAACAGAAAGGAACAGTGATAAGATTTTACAGCTGTATATTAGAATACAGTAAATGCTAGAATCATGTCATTGAATGCAAAATAATAATGTCCATTTAATGAGTCATTAAAATTTTTTGTGCCATTTTGGAGGAGGAAGGCAATTTAACTGTGAATTACAAATTTAATTCATCCATCATGGGGTGCTCACACCCAAAATGTGGAAAGCTTGTGAGGAAGGGGTATGGCTCTGTTAAATGGTGAAACAAAAAGCAAAGGGGTATTGTTTTTGACATAATAGCTGTTGTCAAATTTTGCTTGAAATGTTTGCCATTAGTTCAGTTTTCATTGAATTAGTGTTTCCAGATATGTAGTTTATTTTTCACTTTATTTTGCTTGATCATACATTGCTTTGTGGTGATATAACTTAAAATAATGAACTTCATATATGTACCATATAGTATTAAAGTATTGAAAACAAATGTAGCATGGTCAAAAGCAACTAAGTTGATAATTTTATAGAATTAAATCTTATAAATATTGAAAGTTCTGTGAATAGTATTAAATATTATCAGAAGCATTTACCAGAAACCTTTAAAAATTTTCAAATGCTGTATAATATCAATATTGTTAATGATCTTCTTTCATGAAGTTACTGCTAATAAAGTCAAATTTTCTTAACAGACATTCCATCTTTAATCATAACGGGAACGTTTGGTAATGTGTAAAATGTTTTAATTGATTAGTATACAGCAGTGTCACATATGAATAAATTATAAATATACTGATGAGCCAAAACATAATGACCATTCCCACATTTTTCAACGAACTCATCGAGATTGTGTGGAGGCCACTGTATTAAGTGGGAATGGTATTTAACTGCTGTTAGAGAAGGTAAGGAATCATTCTTGCACTTACTTCTGTGAATGGTGGGAAAGGCTGTTGATCTAGGCGAATTTGATTGAGGGTAGATTGTAAAGGCCCAAAGACTCAGAATGAATATCTCTGAAATTGCACGACTGGTAGGTTGTTCATGACCTGCTGTTTTTAGTATTTATGCAGAGTGGGTAAATGACTGTGAAACCAGCAGTAGATGCCAAGGTGTTATGCCAATGTGTTCTGCCAAGGTAGCAGTAGATGCCTATGTGTTATCTAAGAAGAAAAGATGGAGACTGTACTGCTTTATACAGCAAAATTGGTGGCAGACAGTGGCTTAACTGACAGCCCAATACCATGGAAGTCCAAATGCAAGTGTTTCGGAACACACAGCTTAGCAGACACTGTCGGAATGGGAGTGCGCAACAGACATCCCACTCGTGTGCCTCTGTTAATCAAGCGTCATTGTTAACTATGCCTACAGTAGGCCCGGGAACATTGAGATTGGATCATTGAAAAATGGAAGACAGTTGCTTGGCTGAATGAATCATGACTTCTCATTCATCACGTTGATTGTCATGTCAGGTTCTGCCATCTTCTACATGAACAGTGTCTCCCCCCCATACACAGGTCATACACAGGCTAGTGGTGGCAGTATTACGCTTTGAGGAATATTCTCATGGGTGCCTCTGGTACTTTTAGTTGAGGTAGAACAGACCATGAAAGCTGTGGTCTATCTGAACATAACTGCAGATCAGTTGCACCCTTACATAGTGTCTGTCTTTCCCAACTGAAAATGGAATCTTTCAGCAG
>KK115747.1:128856-164667 GCA_000611955.2 Stegodyphus mimosarum
TTTCCGACATGAATTTTTGGGTTTGTGAAATGTAGACTGTGTAGTCCATAAATCAGTAAAATCAAATTTCTTTTCAGATTTTGTTTTAGAACAAATATATCATTCAGAGGTTACTTAAATTTAAAACTTTTAGATTGTATAAAGTTGAGTGAAAGGTTAAACTTCTTGTTAGAACAAACTAAGTTTTTATATAAAAAAATTATTTTGTTGTTTGTCCCATACAGGATAAAGGGCAGAACTGATATTGTAAAATTTTGGTCTGAAAAAAGACAGAAAACACAATTATCTAATATTGACAAAACTGATTAAATATCTTTTAACTTGCTTACATGGAACTATTATTTGAAGTTTAATTATATGGATGATATTATGTCAGAATGAGGAACACCTTTGAACAGTAGTGGCATAGATGCTGCATAGACTGAAATGTTATTTATTCTCAGTATACAAAACTGCATATAAACATTTTTCTGATGATAAAGGTTTAGGGATAATTTATTGGATAACTGAACTATTTATTAAAATTTCTTACACTCCATGAACCATTCTTTTTTTTTTTTTCTAGTATTTCCTTATCTCCAACACCTACAAATAAGGAAGTCACTCAGAAATTTTTTAGATATGCGTAGACGATAAGTCACATAAAAAATAATGTTTAGATTTTAAAATGTGAACTATTTTAGACTAGCAGACTATATTATAGTGGGCAGTTGCTAGTAGTTTAGCATAAAATAAATTTAAAGCAGAAGGAAAAATGGAGTTGATGAGAGAACATTATCATGTTTTGACTTTCTGTGATATTAAATTAAGAAGAATGTATTCAATGTCTGCAATTAGCATTTGGAAATGAAGATCCATCTCATGCTGCTGTATTCAGGTGGTTTAGAGAATTTCAGAGGGTCACAGCTCTCTTCAGGATGAAGAACACACAGGAGTCAGCAGTAATACTGGATAATGTGTCTGCAATATGGAAATTGTTAATGATAATTGCTGCACCTGCCAAATGATACAGAAGGAATTTAACATTCAATCCGCTGTCATACATAAAATTGTTCATGAACAATTGTATATGTATGAAAAAACTAGTTTGCTGTTGTGTTCCACATAACTTAACTGAGCACCAAGAGGAGCATGTCAAAACTAGTAAAGAAACCCTTAAATTACTTAAAGATGGTGGTCACTGCATTATTTCTAAAATCATAGTTATAATAATTATAATCATAGTTATAATAGTTATAAAAATTATAGTTATTTTTTGTTCCCATTAATGATTGTCAATAAAAATAATATGAAAAATATCACATGGACACTGGGCTTCCCTAGAATTTGAACATTTTAGTAAGGGTTCCATAGGAGTGAAGAGGTGAGGAAACACTGCACTAAATAACTCAATTTGACTAAAAATAGACAAATTACAAAAACTTTCCTCTTGGGAAAAACAGTTGAGAACATTTAATGCCAAAATATTCTTTTTCTCATACTGATTAAATTTTTTTTTGATGCATACAGACAAAATACAGATATTTGTATGCAAATATTATAAACTTCTTTATTTCTTACTACAACTTACTGCAACACCTCATCATGTTTCAATTTTTATAAAGTTTGTAATCTTGGAGAAAAATTACTAGAACTCTCATCACAAATGGTAGATATGCTCATCAGTCATTCTGGTTCTTTTTGTAGATTTTCTTATTTTCACCTGCATAAGACTTCACATATATAGCATGCCTAAACAAAGCAGTTATTCTTATTGCAAAAATTCATAACTGAGAACATTTATATTTTGTAAAGTACGAAAAAAAGTTAACAAACCTGAAACATAAAATTTTTGAATAAGATTTACATCACAGGGCAAATTAGTTAGCTGCATTTGTAGATTTTCTGAGGTGTTAATCACATTCTTTTTAATAATGTGCAAGTATTGTAAAATTGGCTTCCAAATCGGAAAACCATAAATTCTTCAATTTCTTGTTATAATAATGCTAATTAATTTATGGGAAATGTGTTTGCAGCCTACAACAAATTGCTTCTAGGGCTGTCAGTCTGAGACCCATTAAGTAGACATGTCCATATAAACAGAAAGAACATTTGTGCAGTTTAGTTTTACATTCTAAAACTGGAAAGGTACAAACACTCTTGAAAGCCAGAAGATCTGGAGATGTAAGCAGCTTAAGATAATACATCATTAGTGATTGAAAAATTGGAGATACAGTGAAGATTACTGACATCTTATTGTCATTTATATCCATTAAGTCAACATGTCTACAGATTTTATATCTGTCTGTTCCAAACTGAAAAGCCAAGATTAGTTGTTTGCTGAGGCTGATACCAAATGTTACATACATGACAGTATTTTTGATTGTTTAGTTTTTTTTTATGGTGCAGTTCTTTGTAAACAATCAAACATTCTGGACAGTTATCTTAAATTTGTGCATATTTACACAAATGAAATCATACTTATCTTTAATCACTATGTAAAACAACCTTTGAAAACTACTTTTCCTTTTCATATTATACCTTAAAAACAAAAATCTTTGCATTTCCATACTAGAAAGGGTTGTGTTTATTGCAGAAAGCAGTAATCAAAATTTTTATTCAAAACTTATTGAAATACATTCTGCATGTGGTTTTCTTTCAATAAGCTAATTAAGGTGTTTTAGGAAAATAATAAGGTGAATTTTCAGAAAAGGGATAATATTTAAATTTCAAGTTTTTGTAAAATTTTCAATGTGATTATGTCAGTATCATTTCTTTTTGTTAGAAGACAATTCAGCTTTTGTAGCTAGGGAAGTGAAACGTACCACAAAGAAGGTTCACAAGATGTCGGCAAAAACTTTGAAAAGGCCTGACCATTATGCCTCAAAAAATGTAAGCTATTTTATATTTTTTCTGTATTTGCTATTTACTAGTTTTTTTTTTTTTTTTTTTTTAAATATCACCACAAACTGTATTGCTCCCTGTGAAAAATAAAGTATTGTCTTAGTACATTTTGAGGAAAGACATGTAATATTCTAGAATGTTTGTAGTGGAACAGAAGCAAAATGCTGAAGTATGCATTATGCAATCAGAGCAGAAAAGTTTTGTTAGGAATAGCATAGTGCATGCACATTAAGCTGTCTTGTCTTTTATTAAAAATGTTGAGAAGAAAAACTGCAAAGAATGGGGTAAAAATCCAGATCCTTGTATTTGAGACTATTAAAAAGTTAGAAAACCTGATAGCATTCAAATGGTATGAAAACTAGAAAAAGCTGAAATGAACTGGGAAACCCACACAGGTAATGGGAATGAAGGTAATGTTGATCAAACTGAAAAGCTCAATTCAGGGAAAGCTCAGAACTGAATCTGTGTAAACAACAAAGAAAAGAGAATCACTTGGAGAGTAAATTTGTTACAAATGTGAGGAAGAAAACTGACTAAATAAAGGAAAGAATTGGTAAATATCAGAAATCGGTATGCAGAGTTACCAACTCTCCCGATTTAGGCTGGAGATTCCCAGTTTCTGACCACACTCCTGCCAACCTGATTTTTATCATATTTCTCCTGACTTTCTCTTATTTCTCATGATTTTTATGTAGCTTGGCTTAATACTTCGTTATTTGCCCTCAAAAAGTGATTTTTGTCTTCTGAACATGTTTGTCTTTCTCTAGATGCATATGAAATAAACCAAAGTCATTTCATCACTGAGATATAGTGCGTTTCTACTTTGTGTATGGGAATCCAAAACACGTATCCGAACACATGTTCACAAAATGTAAACAAAATATAAGTGTAATGCTGTCCCAAAATAATAATAAAAAAAAAATGCTTGACAAGGGACACATTTTCCGATCATTGAAATTTTATCTTATGAAGAACGAATATTTATATTTTTGTCTTCAGACCTTGACAAAGCTTTTTGATTTTTCGTGCCTTCTATTTTGTCATCATAACATGTTCTTAACATTACATAAGATGTTCTTAACATAGAATTACATTAATTCATGTGTTGCAATCAAGGATTAGTGATCTGGTTAAAGTATTTAATGATTAGAGAAACTGATTAAAGTATTTTTCTCTTATTAGAAGTTACAAGTAATAAAACTGCTTTTTTTTTCTACATGTAAGTACTTTTGCAGTATTTGTGTTTAAGAAATAATAACTGAACTTTGAGATATTAATTAGTTACCATTTAAATTTAATTCATATTAAAAATATATTTTCTTCATACATATTTTTATTATTTAAAAAATCTTTTTGTAGTTCAGAAAATTCTCGCGATTTCTTAGAAAAATCTCCTGTTTATTGACTATTATAGCTTGGCAAGTATGGGTATGCATACATTTAAATATATGCCATGCATTTTTGAATGCTTCCATTGTTTGAGAAGATTTGACTAATTTTCTTTAAAGCATTATTATATAAAATTTCAGTTGAGGTCCAGTTCAGAGAATGTGCACAATTTAATGGATGTTCATTCAGTTAAGAATTGAAGTTACTTTTCTGTAAAGCAATTTAGTGCTTCATTTTGTGTGCTTTTTTGTTGTAGTTCTTTATTTAACTTGATAATCAGGTAATTCATTGTGATACTCTGTTGATTTCACAAGGGTTGATACTGTTTTCGGTACATATAAAACTCAGATGAACAATATTTATCTCAAAACTCCTAGTTTTATACTGTTTTGATGTTTTAAAAAGAGAATATGGGTTTATAATTCATGCTGATGCTAATTTTGTTAGCATATGTGATTTGGTAAATATACATCTTATAATAAGACATAACTAGAAATGCATTATAAACCAGCTAACATAACTGAACACAGAATAGCAAGGAAAAAATGAATTAAGATAATATGAAACTAAGGTAAAATTTTGTGTGGTAATTTTTAGACATTGGGAGTGAAATTGAACTAAACTACTTTGTTCAGTCATTTACTGTGTCTGATCTTGAATGTTTTGGTAACGAAAGCTTTGTGAGAAGCAGAATGATGTAGTTCAAATTCTAGATATTTTTCAGTATACATATGTTTTCTATATGTATCAGCTAAAATGAAATAGTGCTATGAATAGTGCACTTATATAAAATGGTATGTAAAGCGAAAGCCTTTTGTCATGGAAAAATATTTTTTGTAAGGGGAAAAAAAAAAGCAAGTTTGACATCATGTGAGAATTTGTGTCACATGACCTCATTTGAAAACAGTTATGTACAGTGCAGGTTACATGGTTTCAGTAATAAAATATAACTTCCCACTCAATTAAAAATCATAATGCTGTGTATTTGGGGGAAAAATGTAGAGAAATCCACTTATAAATTTTTTTTGTCATGCTTTTTTAAAATGGTTGGTTATATAACATGGGAAAATTTCAATATTGTACAACAGATGCATTTTTTGGATGTTGAAATTTTAACAATAACACATCAAATGATTGGAAAAAATTGAGGAATTTTTTTTTAAATCGCTCAAAATCAATTAAGTTAAAAGATCTGTAATAAACTTTATTTACAATACTTTTTATGTTCTGTGTAATGGTGCAAACTGTGAAATATTGATTTTATTTTGTTAAATAAAAATATTTATATTAAAAAAAAAAACTGAAATGTTTCAGATTTTAAATTACATCCAGAGGGACCTTTTTTTAACATTTTGTGTGTTACCTTTATTTATTAAATACCATGTTCTTCGCACTTAAACCATAAAATTCAGTTAAAGAACAATATAATAATTTTTAATCACAAAATAATTTTAAACTGAGCATATCTTTAGGATTTCCTATACACAGTCTCACACGCTGAAGATAAAAATGTTTTTTCTGTACAGCATTGCCATTGCTTGCTTTGAAATCCTTGAGTTTGTTAATCAAAAATTCATTAAAATTTTACAAAATATGAAGTCGATAATAAAACAAATTCCAAATTTCAAATTTGGGCTTCCAGATGCCAATATTCGCAGCAGGATTACGTCATTCAAAATTTGATGTCTCTAGGTACATTCGTTTTATCGCAATGTGAGAAACATACTTACATACGTTTATTCACATTCTTCATTATTTAATTTTTTTTTAAATATAATACAGGGCTGCAATATTTCGTGGCATCAGTTTGAAAAGTGAACCGACATTTAATGTTTCCAGCACAAAATCGCAAAATGAAAACCATAATCTTTCAGGAACAAAGCCCCTTTGGACTGAAAAAAATTTAACATGCTTTTAAAGCACCTCTTCATTTTCCAGGTAACCTGTGTGACAGTTAAACACTCTTTGTTATTATGGCAGCTCTGTTATTTAATTTAACTTAAATAGTTAACAAATTATATTAACTTGTTGTGTTTCAAAGTTCACTGTCAATCACCACTTAATAAATTAACCTGTTTCTACTGATAGTCTTTCTGAGGTGCAGAGAGCTAACTTAAATGCAAAGGGCAATATTTTTGGAAAGAATTGCCTTTTGTATTAAATACTGTTTCAAGAACCGAGATCAGCCTTTTCTTCACTCTTTTAGATACAATTATGTATAAAATTATAGTGATGCCATGTGATATGCTAATTTTACACATTGAAATATTATACAAGGTTCATCTGGAAAGTAAGTTTCCCTTGGATCATAAAAAGAAACAAATGTAATTATGTGGAAAGATTTGTTGCAAAAGATACAGCAATATTTCAGCTACTTCTTATCACAAGAGCATTGAAATTGTTAACACTTACCTTGGAATAAGTTTTTGTAGTTAAGTGTCATAGAAGCCTGCCACCTGGGAATGGAGCCAGTGTGTCACAGTTGTCTGCATGTCTTCACCTGTGGGACCAGACAGACATTTCTTCAGGTGTTAGAATAGGTGGAAGTCACTGAGAGCAAGATCGGGATTATAGGGTGAATGGTCAGAATTCGCTGTATGTGGGCAAGCATTGTCATGGAGCATCACTACACCAGTGCTGAGCATGTCACACCTGTTGTTCTGAATGACTCGTAGCAATTTTTGTAGTGTTGCACAGTAACGTTCAACATTCATCATAGCACCTCTCAGCAAAAAGTCAATGAGCAGACTGCCTTTTCTGTCTCAGAAGATGCAGATGTCTCTTGCAGATACAGTTTGCTTGAATTTGTTGCATCATGGAAATCCACTGTGATGGCAGTGTATCGATTGTTGCTTGGTTTGTGAAGTGAAGTGAGCAATCCACTGTCCATCATCTGTAACAATTCTATTGAGGTCTCATCATCCTCATTGAATAGCTGTAGAAAAGTCAATGCTGTTACCATTTGTTTTGTTTGTTGTCTGGTGTAAGTTTCTTTGGTATCCACCTGGTACACAATTTCCAGAACAACAAGTGTTTCATGATGATTATATACACCACAGTTCATGAAACCTGAAGGAAATGGCTACTGAGTACCTTAACCATAAAGCAATGATTCTGCAGAATGTACTGCTGCACCTGCTTCACAAGACTGTCATCGATAAGGGATGGCCAACTGCAGTGCTGATCTTTATGGGCATTTTCCTACCTTTGGAAAAAACCTAACACAAACAACAGATTATCTGCTTGCTCATCATATCTGGTCCATACACTAAACACATTTGATGGTGGATTTCAATTGGTGCTACCTTCCATGCATTAAAAAACTTTATCATAGACCTCACCTCACAGTTGGCATGAGAAGAAATAAGGGCGGACATCTTTGTGCACTATAATGACGTTAATGTAAGCAATCATGAAATTACAACTGCTGCATATGATAACCACAACTACAAACTACCCAGTTTGTGCCCTCACATTTTGCTCTTTTTGCAATGCCATCTTTTGGCGATTTAGAAAACTTACGTTCTGGATGACCCTTGTAGGCAACTATTATCATTTACTAATTGTTAAAATTACATTTATTCCTCCCTACCAGAACAGTTATACATGATATGAAAAGACTGTTACATACCAAATTTTACAAATATGAATGTTGTTTATTTTTAATATGCTTAAATATAATTGTGACATATATTATATTTTTATGTTTTTTAATGCATTTTAAAATTTTATTTGAATTTAGTTGATGGAAAGGAGGTAAGAATGTGAAGTACTATTGAATGTCGCAAGATTTTATGTATTTATTTATTATTTTCCTCATTTAGCTTCTTGAAGACCCTGCACTATTAAAACTACAGTTAAGAATATTGAGATTCTTGGGTCGATTAGGTGGGCATAATGTAGCCCTTCTTGAAAAGGCTTATGAAGAAATGGATGAACATGCAATTGCTTGGGATACTTTGCATCGAACTCATTTAAAATATTCTGTTCCATTTATGGATATGAAACCTGATATTTATTTCGGTAATTATATTCTTATAACAGAATTTCACTTAAAATTATATATATATATGACTTTTCGAAAAGGATGCCACTGGTTTTACTTCGAATTACAAAATTTCATACATTAAAGAGCAGAAATTTATGGAAATACTTTCAGTTCTGTGAGAGGAGGATTCTGATAAAGCATATATTTCTTGTATGGTTCCTAGAGAGAAATTTTTTTATTAATAGAATATTCACTATTCCTAAATAAATAAAAAACAATATGCTGTACTTAATGCAAGTAAAATTCTTAGAGATATTCGAGAATGAAATAACTAACTTCTTGATTTCTACTGCTGATTATTAGACCAAATTTAGTATACAAAGAAAAATTTCTTGTTTTGGTGATTAATTATTTTGCCTTGGGTAACAACATTTATTATTAAATATATTACTGTAACTTTGAAAATAATTATGTATATTTTTGTAAATTTTGAATGTAAATGTTTGGCATTTTTATTTTCTTTAGCTACAGTACTGAAACTCTTCTTGTAAAATTCTGCACTTTAAGAATCTCTCTTACTGAAAGTACATAGTTAAGAAATCAGTAGTTCTAGGACAGTAGTTAAGGAAACAAAGCCTACAGCCATATTTTTTCATTATCTTGTGTACTAGTTATGCAATTATTATGTTTATGTAACCAATAAAATGCATATTTATTTCTGAAAGTTACTATGAGAACTGGAAATTTAGCATGAACTTTCTTGTAGTTTTCTGCAATAATATTGAAAAGATATTAATATTTTTTGTGGGAATATTGCCTTGGAATTAAACTTAGTAACTCAATACTTTTATCTTCTGTATAAACACACTGTCACCAAAGCGTTTGATTGCTGGTTTCTAATCTTTTCATGAAATTTCACGGACTTGTGTTGTTTTGTATGCTTTTGTATATGCCTAGCCATGAGCAACAATAATGAAATGCCTTAGCTATTCTTTCTGTGTTTCATATTTAACTGAGTGCTTTTGCAGAGGTTTATATTTCTACAATTGCAATTGGGAATTAAATCCCATTTACTCCGTGTGTGCAATATATCCTTTCTGTCACACCACTGGAAAGCTGTTGACTGCTGTCTCTTAACATTCATTTGAACTTTTGTGGCTGTCCTTTGTGCACTCTTACAGTATCATTGTATTTTTTTTTCTTCAGAAGATAAGAGATCCTCAAAGCTACTTAAAGAAGCTGTTCGTTCGTTCTTTGAATGCTGTTTGAATTTTGCACATAAGTTACATATAGTTACTACTTCTCCTTAATATCTCTTTGAACTTACATAATTATTAATGAAAAGTTGCTTGGATAATTGTAATTTTCTTAGACAGTTATGTTTTGAATTTTATCAATTTTAAGTATGTTTTGAATTTTATCAGTTATGTTTTGAATTTTATCAGTTATCTTTTGAATTTTAGCAATTTAATCTACAAGCACAAAGTAATTTCTGCGTGTTGTAACCATTTCAATAACCTAACCTTTGTGAAACGAGAGGTGTACCCTTTGACCCTCATAATTGAGAGTGATTCAGTTAAATTAAAAGTGAAGTGGGAAAGAAACAGGATATATTACTCAACTAAAAGCTTACATTTTTCATACACTATCCTGTATTTAGCCCAGTTTTATTAAATAATCACAAGTTAGAATAACTATGAAATCTTTATTTAACAAGTTAGAGAGTTTGCTTAACACAAATAGAATATGTGTCAAAGTTAACAGTCTTTACAAACATTTAAATCGAAGTGTTGAAATAAAACTTACAAGAGATTCATCTATAAGTTTTACTTATTAGGCAATATTATCAGGAGTATATTCCATAAAAGAAGATAACATGCTGAAAAGAATGAAGCACAAGTACAATGTAAACACAAAATCTTTCTAAGACTTCTGCATCTAAAAAACATAGGTAGAATCCTCTTTTGCCAGTATATTGCTTGGTGCTCGTTTTTTGACATTGCCTAGTTTCGTTCTGCAAAAGTGACAGTGATTTATTCTAATACAAAGTAAAAATTCTGGATCACAGTATGAATAAATCTCAAATAATGTAAAATACTTTTTTGCATTTAATGATAGTTTAATAGGAATTGTTTAGCTCCACACAGCATCATACATACTTCCACACACTGAAAATAATTTCTGCTTGTATGACAATTTAAACTGCTGTATTCATAATACATATGTTGATAACAGTTATGTTATTTATACATCCTGTAATTAACATTGCCCTTGCATTTATTCAGCTCAATTAATAATTTTTTTTGAAAAATTCATTTACACTCAGCAATAATTCACAATGAAAATTGTTTTCATCTTATTAAAATGATATACATATCATTGATAGCATGTTGCAAGCTAAGCAATATAAATGTTAAAAACTATAATTAAAAAATTATCCAGTCAACTTTAAATAAAATTACGATTTATAATTGTAAAATTTTTTAGAAAATTTTAAAAGCATTATCAATCAATTGTTGCAGCAGTTAAGTATCTGAGAAACAATAGTAATGAAAACTGTTATTTAGACAATGAGTTGAAGTTCTGGAGAATCCTTGCAGTTTTGTAACTGATAGGAGGATGAAATAGAGCAATGACAAGATTATTAATGTTATGAAATGTCTTCTTTCATGGCAACATGAAAATTTTTTTAAAAGCTTTATCAGTGACTATGACAGAAAAACCTCTCTCAGTGGTGGCTAATTTCAAATAATTGAGTTCATTAGAAAGGAATGATTCTTAGGAGCAAACTTTATGAGTACAATATACATAAGATTAAAAAGAAGCTTCTTCCCCCCCCCTAGCTGGATGGCATGACTTAGCATGAGGAATTTTTAAGTCATTTTCTCATCTATCAATAAAATCCATTGTTTGATTTTTAATAATTCCATCCCTTACTTCAGTTCTTGAGAATATATATCATATCTTGTCAGTATGGTTTGAGATATATCGACTAAACTAAAAAAGCTTGAAAATTTCACATCAAGGAACGTGAATTTTATATCAGAAAAGAAGAAATAAAGGAATCTTCAGTAACTAATCATAGCTGGAAATTTAATCACAGTTTAAATTTGGGTCTGTGAAAATTATTCATAAAACTTCTTCATACGGTAATATGAATTTTCTTGAAGCTTTTCACATTAACAAAAACTTATCTTGGTTAGTTAATGACATCAATTAAAATCAAGTCCTTCCTAATGCTTATTCTGATATTTTAATTTTTTACGTTTGCTTACTGTTTCTAATGACAGATGGTGCTATACTCAATTTTGCTTTGTTTCAGCCATTTTTTTATATAAATATGATTGTATCTCTCTTCTTTGCAGAATTTTTTTGCTCCTGACAAAGAGGTACCTGTACCTGTTTGCCCTCAAAATTAATAAATAGAGTTTCATATAAATACACCAAACATAAGATTATTCATTTGCCTACTTTTAAGTTTTACTTTAGCTTGTTTCTCTTCTCTCTTTAACTGAAGTTCTATTAATAAACTATTTTTTGGATCATCTTGAAAATTGTATTTAGTGTTCTATAAAATACATTAATTTGACTAAAAGCATTAAAACATTTATTTTGTTTAAACGAACTAATCAGCCATGTGTCATCTAAAGTTAAATGAATTATGTCAGTGATAATTATAACTAACAGTTTCATATTCATCATTTTCTTTCTAAATAAGCATAAATTTTCATTTTATTGTACGTTGTCATCTGTTCCAATAAGAGAAAAAGTGCTGCTAATCATGTAGAACTTCATGTAGGCAGATATTTGACTACTAAAATTTATTGAATATGTTACCCAAATTCAGATTGTGTAATGCTTCCCAAAATGTTTGAATGTGCTACCTTGAATTCAGGTGATGTTTTCCCTTTAACTTTCAGTATTACATTTCCAAATGTCATGTTTTATGTTAGAATTGACTTTCACATATTTATTATGTATATTTTGTGAGTGATCTAATTACTGTATTTGTATTATGCACACAGATGATTTTCTTCCTCGTATATTAGAGATAGCAACAAAATCTAGTGTCCGACAAGATAAAGTAGCTGCATGTGAAGCTCTTCATTCTCTGGTACTTTACTTGATTGGGCGGGGTAGTCAAATGCCAGAGGATTTCCAAGTAAAGGTGTGTGTTTGATTAATATTATTTTTCTTCAAAATGACAATATTCATATTTGCTTAATTATTCATATTTTTATATTTGCTAATATTTTTAATGCATTTCATTTTCACCTTTTGGTGAAGTAATTTTTATTATATAGTTTTACTATAAAATGTTTGATATTTTGAAACTGTTTTTTAATGTTTTTTTTTTTAAACTGTCATTAATACAAATATTAATGTTATTGATATAGATCTTTCATTCGGGATGCCTTTTTGTAATGACTAATGATGCTTGACATAGCAGTGCACACTCTTATGCAAGTCAGCTGCTGTTTGAAAATGAAAATTTCAGAAATGTGTATTACGGTGCCATGGCCTAAGCGAGTGTGCATAAACTTAATATCATTTCCTCACTTGAAACTAAACATTAGCACCCTTACGCCAGTCTGGTGTTTTTGATAAAGGTGCGTGCACCCTTTTGCAAATAAGATTTTAATTTCATTTACTGATTAATTAATTAAGCAAGGGATGAAATAAATCTTTGTTATCTTTTGAAAAATGGGGACTTCGCGTAAGGGTGCTAAAGTTGTAGCATTCATTATTTTAACTAACCAAGTTATTTTTAGTTTGAACTTTCCTATCGATATCTCAAAGTTTCAGTTGCTGCCCGAATTTAGCGCGAGCGAGATATTTATGCAAATCGCATATATCTGATAGCAGTTTAAAAGGCAGGAGTTAACGAGTAGAAGAGACAGAGTCTTGGATTTATCGCTGTAAGGCTGTGCGCGCAAAGATTTCCTCTGTCTTTTGAAAGTTTACCTTCATAGGCAATTGCAATTACTAGTTCTTGCTCATGAAATTCGCATTATTGCATTTCACTGAGAGTTAGGCTTCCCTCGCCGTCCTACTTAAGGTTAAACTTAGGTATTTGAATTGTTAACACACTTTATTTCATATTATTTTAGTTCAGCCCAAGTAGTGGCTTACTCTCAAGTTGGAGAGTTGTGATTATTTGAATTAAAGGGTCCTTTAAACCCTCCTTCTGACTTTGTAGTTCTTCAACACTAAAGGACATAGCCTAGATTTGCTCACTGTCCTCCATGTAGGGTTTCACAGCATATGTTTAGCAAGAAGATTAAGAGATTAGAGGTGAAACGCTATAAAGTTTTCTTCATTAGGAACAATTTTTCAGCTTGTGCTTTTCAGTAGAGGACTTAGGAATTTCAATGAATTAAAATTGATTTTAACTGAAATGGCAAATTGCTATGCATATAAGGGGTGAAAAGGATACACCGTATTTTCCAGCATATAATGCACATCTATAATTTCAAACTAAATTTTTTTTAATTTTTAGGTATATTCACCGTATAATGTGCACCCAATTCTTCATGAAGAAACCTAAAAGATGCATGTGCAATGCTCTAATCTTTTGAGGTAACTTATTCAAAGATTTGTCGTAGCCTTTCGAACAATGGTATACTAAATTCACAAGCGATAATGGGAACAATATGTGTATGGTTTAAATGCTTTAGGGCATAAATATTCCTGCAAAGAAGGCGTTCAAAAGAATGCTGTTGTAGGGTTTCTAGAAAAAAAGAGATATAATTTGGAGTAAGAATGCACTTTAACCTAAATGAGTTTGTGGAATTGAGATTTAGATGTTTTCTCTTTCTGTTGTCATTTGAAGCTGTGATTCTGAAGTAAAAATCGAAAGCTTTAGTAAATCGCATTTGCTTTAGTTGAAATACAGATAATCTAGTGTTCCTTTTAGTAGAAAATATGGCTCCCACAAAAAGAAACAACCACTGTGCTGGTTTCAAATTCAAAACCATTCATTTTGTGAAACAAAATGGAAATCTTGCTGCAGCAAGGCTGTTTGGTGTTGGTGAAAGATGGAATGGATGATGGTGATTTATTTATGGATCAGAGTAACAATGATGGTGAAAATGAAACAGAATTCAGTGATGTGCCTGAAGGATACCAGAAGACAATAATGGCAAATAATGACGGATGATGAAGCTAGAATGGAAGACGAAGATGACTAATAACTTAATAATGAAAATTTTTAAGTTCATAAGGTATGTCATTTCTTTTAAATGAAGCAGCATTTAGGTACATATAGAAATCTGATTTTTTTAATGCTCATTCTTTATTTTTAAATCTATTATAATTTTTATACCCGACGTATAATGCACACCCGTTAATTTCGATCTTATTTTTTATATCATCTCTTTTTTTTTTCAATGTAGCATTGCCAAAAGAAAGAAACCTTAATCTCATTCATTGTTGACAACCAAATTAACAGTAGATGTTTTGTCCAAACTACTGCCACTATATCAAAGACTATCCAATAATGAACTTTTAGCAAGATACATATCTGGAAAAACACAAAACACTAATCAGAGTTTATATAGTGTCATTTGAAAGAACTGACCAAAGGAAATATTTGTTTAGAAAAAAAGACTCGAAGTGGCTATTATTACAACAATTAGTGACTTTAATTTTGGATGTTTAAATACTTTTAGGTATGGAAAGGGAAGATATAAATTCATGTTCAATATCTGTTGGGCAGAGTTGAGATAAACGTCATATAGACCAAAGCAAAAAAAGGTGTTCAACTAAAAACAAGAAAAGGAGAATTACCAAAAGTCTGAAAGCTGTGTAAAGTAGCCTAAACATAAGGAAAATGTAAATAAGGATGGGGTGCACAAAGTTTTTAAAGTGATTCTTAGTTTAAAATAAATATATATTTAATTGAATTTACTTGAAAGTTTCAAGAAAATTTCTAAAATAATAAGTATTTCGTACCGTTCTGTAATTTTATTAGTAGAAAAAATGTTTAAGCATAATGAAATAATATTAAAATATTTTATATTAAATAAAAAATCGTGTATTAGGACATTCTGAGAAGTAAGTATTAAAGTATTAAGTGTAAAAATACTCTTTAAATTGCACTTTTCTCATAATGAAATTTTCATGTTTATTGTATTTTTTAAACGCTCCATGCACTTTAGTTTGTGTTCAAAATGACTGTAATTTGTAATTTAGATTCCTGTTTACACGTGTAACAAAACTTGGTAGGCATGTTTGAATGCAAATTCATATAGGGGATAAAAGTCCAATTAAAGTGTATTAAAGTGCAAAATTTTATCCAAAATTTAGGTATATGTAAAAGAAATATTAATATAAAATTAACATTTTATGCAACTCACTAATTTATACCAAATTGTGTTTGTAATGCATTTTCAATAAAAAATAAAGTAACAAGAAATTTTAAAAAAATGAAAATGCATGGAGCATTTTGAAAAAAAAATTAAAAAATTTAAAGAGAAATTAAAAAAAAAACTAATTGCAATGAGCCAGAAATTTGTTTAAAGATATCTGATATAATTATGGTAAAATATACAGGCATGCAAAATTTTATATCTCTATGACAGTAATTAAAAAAAATATTTGAATGGCCTTTGTCCCCTTAACATATTTTGTGTTTTTTATTTTGCTGAAAGGATATGAGTGATGTTATGCAAAAAAGTTTTACAACATTTTGTCTGAATCTATAAAATCATTAGCACGATAAGAGCTTTTGCTTAACAAAGGAGAAATACACTTCTTTAATAAACAACAAAAAGAAAGAAGCAAAATGTGTGAAAGAAAAAGAAACAGTTCATTACAGAAGGTTGAAATGTTATGATATTTTAAATATTGGAGGAGAGGACAAACTTATAGCACATTACCTGTAGAAAAAGCAGAAATCCTGTATTATGTTGCAATTGATGAAGTCTTCAATGTCATACATGATGCTCATACCACAGTTGGCCATGGTGGAAGAACCCACATGATAAAGAACTGAATCACCAAGTGCAAGAATGTAACAGTCTATTGTCATGTATTTGAGACTATGTGAACAATGTCAGGGAGGGGGAAAGAAAAACTGTGTAAAAGGGGATTGTATTTAATTCACCTGTGCATAACAAATTCTTGATGCCAAGTCAATCTGATAAATATGCAGTCCAATCCTGATCGTGATAGGAAATTCATTTTAGTGTATCAAGATCATCTTACAAAATTTGTCCTGCTCTGAAGTTTACATGGTAAAAGAGCTGATGTAGCAGCATATTACTGTCTGGATTTTTCACAACTTTTGGTCCCTGAACATTCTCCACTTTGGATTTTGCAACCAAATCCTAAACAGTTTATGTGCGAAATGTGGAGTGATTTAAAATAGTTCATGGTAAACGAAGACACAGTCAGTCGTAAGGTTCTGTCAAACAGGTGAACTAAAACATTGAGAATATGTTGGCAACATGAATGGAAATAAATAAGACAGAAAAGAGGTCGGAAGGATTAAAATTTGTTCAGGCAATGAAAAACAAAGCATATCATGAGGGAATCAAACCTTCACCTCATGAAGTTATGTTTGGTTGTCCTATGAAGCTGGGACTTGCTAACTCAATTTTGCTGTGTAATTTGATTAGTAGCATGGCCACTGAAGAGATCTTCGAAAAAATTTTAAATAGTAATAATGAATGCATGGTTAATACAGAAGATGAAGGCACTAATCTTGAATCAACAGTTGATTTAGAATCACAAGATAATACATGTGAAAAAGAATCATACATAACGATGGAAGTAGATACTGAAGATCAAACTGGAAAAAAAAAAAAAGAAAAAAGAAAAGAAAAAAAGAAACCAGATATATACTCTGACACATTGAGTGCAATTATTAAAAAATGTGATAGTTTTTTGAGAGACACCTAAGAAAGGACTTGAGAAGCAGGCAAAGAAGATAAAGATTGCATCTACTAAAAACTTTCCGAAACCTTCTCACGGACAAAATGTTAAAATAAAACTGATATTGATAGATCGAAAATGGATCAAAATCAGTAATAGCTGTTATTACAGATGTTAAAGATGACGAGTTATATGTTCTTGGTACTAGGTATGATAAATTAAAATCATTATACACAAGAAACTAGTTTACTTTTTGCAGAGAAAATGTTTTGAACATCGAAGAAGTTGGTGCAGAAGAAATAGGTGTATATGAAGTATCAAAAGATTTTTCTTTAGTTGGGGCACAAGGACTTAGAAAATGCAACGTTCAAAGAAGTGTACTATGAAGATGTGTTTGTGCAAATCAGCTGATGTACTTTGCAATTCAAAATGCTATAACAGTCAACTTTGTAGTAACAGGTAGTAAGAAGTACTAAAATAGTAGTATTAAAGGAAAACATATTACATTTTTCTTATTTTTTCAATTTTTATTTTTTTTTCGAGCTATCAGTTCAATTTTTTTAACTGTTGCCAAAATTATTTTTAAAAATTATTGAAATCTCTTCAGTAGTTATCAAGAAAACTGTGCATTAGTTCAACTTTTTCACATGGGATTTTATTTGTGAATTGGCATAAATATTGCATTTTTTAAATTTTTATTTTCTTTAACTTTCTGAAGAACAATTGTAAGACATTTTCATCGACATAAGCTTAAGTTATACCTTATTTTGATCACTTCTATAATTTATATTATCAATTAAAAAGTTAAAGTGTGTTTTAACTTTTTTGGGACACACTTTGTATCTGCGAATGGAAAATCCTATCGAAAGTAATCCCTCATTTTGGGCTTTTACTGGAAGGCGTTGTTAACTCCTAGGATTTACCGCAAAGACTTGGGAAAAGGCTGAAATGGAATCATATTAAAGCGTAAATATAAATAAAAATATAAAGGAAGAAATTTAGAACCAATTTTTCACAAAGCCCAAAAATTGAAATTCATAAGTAATAAATTTCATAAAATCCTATAAATGTAAAAAAGAATTTAATAAATTTTAAAACTAAAATACTTCAAACAAGTAATACCTTAATTAAAAAAGTCAATGAAATTTAAAGAATATAAAAGAAGAGGAATTCAATCAACTTCAATCAACTGTTATTTCATCAGGAGGAGGAACACTGAAATAAATTAAAATCTCTCTTCCTTAAAAAATCCTTCTTTTTCTGTGTCCAGAATTAGCCAATGAACCATTCCAATGTATTTTAGTTATGATAATTCACCTGAAAACTCTGGCCGCTTTCCAAAGCGAGGAAATAAAAAATATATAAATCAGCTTTATAATTTAATTTACTAATAGCCTTTTAATTCCTATTTTTTAATTTGGTTATTTCTTCTTTATACTAAAAAAATTAATAACATTTCTGGACTGCATTATTTCTAGATAAATCTTTGTTGCATTGCTTGCGTAATGCTGATGATGTAGCTGATTCGAAACTTGAACTCAAAATTTTGAGAACTAAAACCTTTCTAACCAAAACCTTTCTCTTAATAGACTGCTATATTGGATAAAGGTGCACATTTGGGTTCACCTCTGTGCTGGTTGGATGGAATTTCACTGTGCTCTCTTCCTATTGCAATAGTATTCAAAAATATAAATGTTTTGGAAGTAGGCAGGGTTAGAGTGCCTAGTGAATTGTGGCCACAAATGTCAATTTAAATAAAAATGGAATTTAATCCACCTTATTGCCAAGTTTCCTTTTCAGGATGGATCTATGTTCTATGCCAAGCAACATTTGCTATGTCTTTTCTCTTTTTCATCATATTACACACACACACACACACACACACATATATATATGGAATCACTATTCTTGCATAGTTAGTGTTTGAAATCTGCATTTCCAGAAAGTTGGGCCAGCTATTTCTGCAAAAGAGTGCAGATCTAAGGAAACATTTCAAGGCCCCATACAATTTTTTCAGTGATGGAAATAGTTAATGCTTTTTAATGGAAAGGGGGGAACATTTTAACAGCAATAATAAGAGAAATAAAGCAAATATCAGTATACGTTTATGGGATGATGTATACCATTAGTAACATCACAAAAATTATATTATTCAACATCTTTTTGGAAACTTCATTTTGCAAGTCTGTTTAAGCATTCTGTATAAAATATTGAATGAAGGAAATTTTAAATAACTTATATTACTAAAAGAATATTCGGCATTTGCTTTGTGGAAGATAAAAACAAATTTTTAGTTCATCTTAGAATATATCTTACTCATTAAGAATACCTTTTTCTATTTAAAATAAGTTCTTCTAATTAGATAATTTCTTGAAATAATTATAGCTTTATAGCATACTACAAGGTATTGAGATTTTATTTTCCTAACCCGTTTTATAATTTTTAATGTATTATTAAATCGAAATTGGAAATAAGTTTAGTAATATTTCAGAATGCTTTTTTCCTTTTGGGAAATAATTGTGCATTGTAGGAATGAAGAAATTTATATCTAAAATTTTGATTCAGACTTTTTTGAATTTAATTTTCAGCTAATTCAGAAAATAATCCTCCACCCATTTTCAATTTATTTTTTAAAAAATCTTCTTGTAAATGTACTGTCATAACTGTGCTATATTTTATCCTTCATCTAAGAATTTGTTAAATTAGGATCATAAGTTCCATCTTTCATTTAGTAAACTGAAAGCTACATCAATGGTAACTAGCTCTATTTGCAGTAATTTAATTATATATTAATTTTATGCAATATTGTAAATGAGAATGTTAAACTAAACTGTAATTTTTGCAATGAATGTAAAATATTCATTTTTTGAGGACCACCATCACTTATTACCACCATCATTTATGTCAACATCTTCAAGAGCAATCAAGACTGTTTAAATTATTCATACATATCTTAAAATGAATTTATTATGGTTAATCAAATATTACCATGCAACGTTTTGCAAATGGTATCTAAATGCTTTACAATAATTTCCCACCTTTTCTTAGATATAAGAAATAAAAAGCATGAGAGCATATCAAAATTTCTTTTTGTGTTTGTTATTTATACTGTTGGAAGAAGCATCAGAAATCAACTAACTAAAAGCAAGGTACACGATTTGCATAATGAGGTAAAATATGAGGAATATTTGTCAAGTAAATACTGGTTTGAAAATCTGATGCTGGGGTTCCTAATCCGTGTGTGTGCACTGTTTACCTACATTTGTGGGAAAGCCACAAGCACCATTACAGAAATTTTTGATTGTATTACCATTTATTTTTGAATATTTAAAATGACTCCGCCAACTGAGAATACCTCTGACTGTGAAACATGATCAGCGATTCGTTTTCTTAGTGCTAAAGATATGATAGTGGCTGAAATTCTTCGTCATATTAGTGAAGTGTATGGAGAAAACATTATGAGCAGTGAAATGGCTTAGAAATGGGTTTGAACGTTTAATGATGGTCACAAGAATGTTCATTATGGTGAATGAAGTGGGCAACCTTCTGTCATTACTGAAGATTTAGTGCAGAAAGTTAACGAATGTGTGAAACAGAGCAGATGCTTTTCAATTTCATCATTATCTGATGACTTTCCTCAGAATTCACAGTTTTTTTCTGTATGAAATTGTGAGCAAGCACTTTAATTACAAAAAATTGTGTGCATACTTTTTACAAAAAATAGGTTGACAGAGGTGTGCAAAACCAAACATTTGGGTAGTGCTTTAACTTTTCTTCAGCAGTACAGTGAGGAAGGTGATGATTTTTTAAGCCAAATTGTCATAGGTTATGAAACCTGGGTGGCTTACACTACACCAGAATCGAAGCAGCAGTCCATGGTATAGCGGCATTTATCATCACACAAGAGAGTGAAGTTTAAGCATACAATTTCAGCCTAGAAAATGATGTGCACTGTATTTTGGGACATGAGGGTGGGTATTGCTTGTAGATTTTTGCCTTATGGTCACAGATTAAATTCTACAATATTTTGTGGTACCTTGAAAAAAACTGTGTTGTGAAATTCAAAACAAAAGGCATGACATGCTGAGTAGGAGCATCACTTTGCTTCATGAGAATGTCTATCCACGTACAGTGAAACAAACTCAAGATATCATAGCTTCATTTCACTGGGAACAACCTGATCATTTTCCGTACTGTCCTGATCTAATGTGCCCTGACTACAACCTGTTCCTGCATTACATTAGTTACAAATTCAGTTACAAAACTCATTTTCATTCTTATGCCACTCTAGTGGTTTTCATCAAGTTGTGATTAGCTGAGTAACAATTCAGTGTTTTTCTTAAAGGTTGTGGGTACCTTTATCCAAAGTTATTGTTTTTCATAAAGTTGCTGAAGATTTATTTTATACCTGCTTAATTAATTGATTAGTAATTGAAATGATTGGATGCATAAGGGTACTCACACTTTTATGCAAAACACCAGCTTGGGATAAGTGTGATAATAATCAGTTTCAAGTGAGAAACTGGTATTCAGTTTCTGTTCACTCCATTATGTTTAATACCATTATAAAGATTCGGTCTTTTCAAACAGCAGCCAACTTACATAAGGAGGCATCCCCATTATGGAGCAGTTCTGTTTTTACCTGTCATTATAATTAGATTTCATTTAAATACCCATATGGTTGCTCTCAAAGTGAAATCAAATCTCTGATTTTAAGTAATTTATTATATTAATTTTGTTTGGTTGGACTTACATATTTAATGATTTTTATTTCATTTGCATTTAGAAATATTTTAATAGCTATTTTAATCTTTCACTTTGTATTTTTTGAAGTGTTGATCATCAGTTGATCATCATAAAAGCATTTTAAATTAATTTCTTTATCATTCTATTTGCTTTTATTTAGTCTGGAATTCTTAGTATGCATTGGATAAAGGTACTTTGTTCAATTTCATTTAATTTTTCATTTACATAAATTAATATTACAGTTTTCCATGGAAGCTTTATATGAGAAACTGTTTCCTGGTTTGTTGGAATTAGCATGCGATGTAGAGCAGGTAAAGCATTTGAAGAATTTTTATGTATTTGTTTACACTATAATTTTCTATTCTTGCAAAATGGTTTTTATTTTTATTCATTTAACATTTTTATATTTGAAGGGTAAATAATAAATATCAATTATAAATAAATACAGCAGTAATTAAAATTGCTAAATCACATAATATTGTGTTATAAAATGAAAAAAAATTTTTAATAGTGATATTAATGTAACTATAAAAAAATTTTTTTCATTGATTTTAGAATAAATTCCTTTTGAAATGCAAGCTTCTGTGCTACTTTCCTATATTCTTTAGTTCTTATTATATAGCATATGTTATAACGTTTGTCAGTTCTTATGCTTTGGGAGCACACAAATAATTTAGTAAATAAGTTTTTCACTGTCAGTTTGTATGATTTTGATTCTTGAAAAACATCCTTTTGCAAGGTTTTTCTTATATGTATTATTAATATAAACCACTTTCCATGAGAAAGTTCTCCAAAACAGCAATTTTCTTGAAGGAAATAGCCTTTGTTTATTTTTTCATAATCAATTAATCAAGCTTTGGCCTTAATACAGATAGATGTGCAGATCATTAATAGCAAATAAAAATATAAGGGGTTAGAAAATGATAGTTAATATAAATAACAGTTAACTATATAATAGTTATTGTTTTATATTAATTTTTAAATTTTCATTATCTGAGTTTACAATTTAGAGTTCAGTAACTCTTTTATTTGTATTTATTTATTTTCATTCCAGCTTAAAGATGGTGACTAAATTTATAATTATAAAATACCACATATGTAAATCAGACTTAGTATCAAAAGTAATACTTGAATTCTCTGTAGGCTTTATTGAAGATATTTAGGAACGTTTAGGAACTCTGGGCAACTTTCAGTGAGTTGATTATTTAATTAAAGAATAAAAGGGCAGAATAACTTGTTGATTTATTTTTTAGCTGGAATTTTGTTTTAATATAATTATTTTAAATTTTACTTCCAGTTTGATATTTCTTTAAGCACTGTTAAAGCAGACCTTATTTCTGCAGTCATTAAATTTAAGACTTTAGTAAACTGTTTTTATATTCCTTTGACATACCTATCTTCTGATTTTTCTGTCAGTATAAGTCTGTTAATGCCCAAGAATAATTCTAAGCAATTTGTTTTAAATTCTGATTAGTGTTAGCTTATAATGAACATTATAAAAAATTTAAAAGAATTTAATCGTATTCAAAATTATCTTAAAATATTAATTTATTAATTGAAGAATTATGAACCTTAATCTTTTATTCATTCCATTTCTGTCAAAAAGATACATGAATGTAACTCTCCTTTTAACCATAAAGGGATTTAAGCATGCCATATCATATTTTTTCTTTTTGTATGGAAGTTTTCACCACTGCATTCATTTTCAGTGGATTCTTTATAACATTTACCATTATTTTTTATTATTGCTTATTAATATTACTGTAATTTTTTAGGTAACAAAACAGCTTTTTCATCCTCTGGTACTGCAAATTATTCACTGGTTTACTTGCCGAAAGGTAAACGAAACTCCTGAATCAGCAGTGATATTGAATTCTTTATGGGTATGTGTAAAATGTTGTTGTAATTAACATTACAAATGTATGTATAAATAATATTTTAGCTAGAATTTTTTTTTGGGGGGGGGCAGCCAAGTCTGCTGAGAGATTTTAAGGTTTTCCTCACATGAAATAATACAATTAGGAAAACAATTTTCCTTCTGCAGGTTTGCTAACTCTGTTTCCTTGTAATATTGTATTCTGATCAGTTTATCACATACAGGATGGAGTAACTCATCAGCAGAATACAGCACTTCGTGATTTCAGTGCCTTATGTCTGAAAGAATACTTTTTGTGGTCTCTGAAGCAATCATCAAGAGTAAGTTATATGATGTGATTTGTGAAAAGTTCAAATAATGTTTTGATATTTCAAAATTTTTGTTTTTCAAAGATTTATGTAATTTGCATTAATAATTAAACACAGAGGGACAATGCTTGTACTAAACGATGTGTATGTTGAATGAATCTGATATTATAATTCAGCTTGAAATTAGTCTTCTGTCTAGTTTTTAAATATGAAATATTTGAATCTCATGAGTTATTTCGTATTTTATGTTTAAAATTTGTCTATATTTGTAAGGCACGTTACACTGCTCTGCATTAACACTTTTTTCCCCTCTTTTTACTTACATTTTAAAGCTTTTGTATTACTGAATATAAGTATAGAATAGAATAAAATAAAGGAATAAAGAATAAAATAAAGGTATATTTAATTTTATTCGTCAACCATTGAAGTACAGCAGTAAAAATTATTTAAAAATTAAAGTGTTTTTTCTTTCTTTTTTCTTTTGATTATAAATTAAGAAAAAATCAGATAAGGAAATTTAATTCATCATAAGTACCATTTTCTCACTAGTTAGATTATAAATAACAGTAACTGTATTTGTTGGTCAGTCTTTTTCTTCTTTTTCTTCAAGATAGACTGTAGTTAGGATTTCTTTTTTGAAAAGTCAGTATTTGTAAGCCTGTAGAGACTATTGGGTATTTTATTTTGGAGCAAGAGATATGCATGCTTCTAATTATATCACAAAGGCACTCTGTAAGGATGGAAAAAATACCTTAATGAGCCATCATTTATAAATCTCTTATTCCACTTTATCTTTCTTATGTGGCTAATATTTAGATAATTTTACTTGTTCTGGTCTGAGTGAGTTCCCATCAAAGGAAAATCTAAATGAAAGCAAAGGAGTTAGGTCTTACTGTTTAAGGCAATCAAAGGTGGAGGTGAGGATATTCCTATGATAATCCTCACAGTTTTCAGATATCTTATTTCCCAAAACATTTCTGCAAACATTTTTACATGTATCATAACTTCTTTTCTGTGTTTCATTAAAACTGTTTTCAAAATTAAGATTTCAAGATTTCAGTAAGTTATCTAATATTGTTCCGATAAGGGTTATTTCTTTTTTCCCAAATAAGTTTGTGGTCGGAAAATTTTTATGAGCCATGTAAATTTGAGTAAATGTATCTTTCTGTTGCATTCAAGGTTTCATTTGCTATATTTTTCTCTGTAATTACAATATTGTAGTGCTCAATATCTGTGACTAATATATTTGAATATTGCAGATATATGCAATTTGCAGATGATACCAAATATACAATATGTAAAATGGGATATTTATTTAAGGATAATAATAAAAATACTAAAGTTTAATAGATAAGTCATGTAAATAAAGCATTAACAATATGAAATAAAGTTTATTTTACTCTGCATTATATTATGATTATATTGCATTATATTGTGATTTCAGTTTAGTTGATTATGCCAAAGCACATTAGGGCTATCTAAAGGGAGGGTTGCCTTTATGGAGGACTTTCTGAGAGAAACTTTCTTATATAGATGTCTCACTTCGGGAAAAAACTATGAAAGTGCCCATGCAGGTAATCTGTTCTTCTGGAATTGAAACCAAGTCAGAACTAATGATGTTCAGTGATTTCACTCTCGGCCATTGGTGGCCACGTTATATAATGTGCTGCTAAAATAATTTAAAATATACTATAAGATACAAAAACGTTTCTTGCATACATTAACACGTTGACTGCCAATCACGCGCCAGCGCATGATATGGGGTGATGTCTCAGTAGCCAGTCACGCGCTGGCGCGGTAAAATCCTTCACTGATTATTCATTCTCCAGTTCAGTTGGCATTGCATGCAGGGTTTTTCTGATGGAATTGGCATGGAGTAATGATTAGAAAGTATGTATAAATAATTGTGGTTTCGAAATTAATATTTTATTTTTTTTATTAAAAAAAGTATTGTGATATGAGTTGTTCAGATGATGATGCAGGGCCTTCGCGTCCCAAAAGAAGAAAAATTCAGAATAATAAGGCTCTAACAAATGAAGAAATAGTAAATTTGTTGGCTGAATTATCAGACGAGTACCCGAGTGATTTTAGTTATAATAGTGACAGTGACGAGGAATTCTTTCTTCCCACTCATGGCCATGATATTTCGGATTCGGGTGGTGGTGGTGGTGTCGCGGTCGCGCAAGAGGCTGCATGTCAGCAAGATGATTCAACTATGGTGGAAAACATAGTTTGGGAAAATGATTCTACATCTATGAAGCAATTCCCTTTCATGAAATCTGAGTGTTTGCTCCAACCTGTTTCAGGTAACAATCCTATAGATTTCTTTTGCCATTTTCTCAGTGACGATATCTTGGAGCAAATTGTTGCTGAAACGAATGATTATGCTCAGAAAGTACTTTTGCACCGTGAAAAAAAGAAATGTTCTGGCATTAATGACTGGAAGGACGCCACAAAAGAGGAACTCTTCATTTTTGTGGGATTAATTTTACATATGGGAACTATGCGAATGAACCATATACAAGATTATTGGAAAACAGATTCACTGTTTGGTTTACGTGCATTTGCAGAAAATATGAGCAGGAATCGGTTTCTGTTGTTATTGAGGGCTGGAATACTTATTATAGATCGCACTTCACAAAAATCCCAGAACAGAATACAGAACCTCCAAAGGACCGACCGTATAAAATAAGAAATATGATAAATTCATTCAACTCACGAGTATCTCAAATATACTATCCAGGACGAGAGCTTAGTTTAGACGAAACAATGATATTGTGGCGTGGACAGCTTGTATTCAGACAGTACATACCGAATAAACGCCATAAATAATGTATCAAGTTATGTATGGTCACAACCTCTCATGGTATGATTCTCAAATTTATGGTGTATACAGGTATGTTGGATGATTCTGGTGGGAAGGGTCATTCACAAAAAGTAGTCATGAATTTACTTGACGGAATGCTCGATATAGGGCATAATGTATTTATGGACAATTATTATAACAGTTATGAGCTTGCAAAATGTCTCGCTGACAGAAAAACCCATTGCACTGGGACAATAAAAAAACTCAAGAAGACATTTCCAAAAGAGGTAAACGAAAAAAACTGAAGAAAGGGCAAACTGTAGCAAAGTTAATGGTGTGATGATTGCAAAGTGGAAGGATAAGAGAGATGTCACTTATATTTCCAATGAATATAAGAATGATATGATGGAAAAGGCAAACAAAAGAGTTGAAATTAAATCGAAACCTCTACCTGTAATTCAATATAATAAATTTATGATAGGTATTGATAAGCAAGATCAGATGCTTGCCTATTATCCTTGTGAGAGAAAAACAATTAAGTGGCCCACGAAAATATTCTTGCATATTTTGCAAATGATGATGCACAATTCCCACTTTATCTATAATAAGTATTTCAGTGGAAATACATCGCTGTATAACTATCGTTTATCTGTGATACGAAGTTTACTGAAAGAGCCATCTGTTCTTAGTGCTCCTGTGCATAATCAATCTGAATCTGAACATTTGCTGAGTACACGGGAAGAAAAAAGTGCCGGAAAGATTCTAAGAAAGCAATGCAAAAGTTGCTATTCCGAAGGGAAACGTGAAGATACAATATATGTCTGCCAATTTTGAGAAGGATCTCCTGGTTACTGCTTAGACTGGGCAAAGATAATAAATAAATAACATTCTAAATATATCCTTTGTAATAATGCGACTGTGATTTTCTTAAAATAAATTCATTTGTAATATGTATAATTGTTGTGATACAGTTTTATATAAAAATAATGCTTACTGTCACTTATTTTTCTTATTTTGATTCACTTTTTACATGTCCCGCACCAGCGCATAATGTGGCTTTTGGCGAAAAATTTGACATGTAGTGCCAATCACACGCTGACGCGTAATTATAAAATTCTTGAGTGAAAAGCTTAAATAATACTTAGGTATCACATATTTATCTTTTATTACTATTTTTAAGTCATATTTCTTACAATAAATATGTTGGCATCTGGGTACAATCTACTTCCATGTGAGGGCATTAACTATCAATTTAACTCTAAGTAACTGGCAGTCAATGTGTTAAGTAAAGGGATTTTGATACTTTAGGGAAATCCTGAAAAGATGATGGAACCGTAAAAAAGGGCTGTATCTTAGAGCAATGCTGGGTCAGCAGCGTGGGGCCAGCAAAACAATTTATAAGTGCTCACAATTAGAGTATCTAAATTCTAATTTTTTTATACTTGTACAGTAAACATTTGCTATTGTAATGGACAAATTTAGTACAAATTCATAATTTATCTTCTCCATTTTAACTATTGTACGAATTGTTCAATTAAACTTTTGACAAAAAAATGAATCTTAGTGACATGTGGTACATCAGAGGTGGCCAATTTTTGTGTACAAAAAATCTACTTTGTTCTAAAAAAATGCATCGTGATTGACCTGTTGTCACAGGTGTATTGTAAAGAGGGCAAGAGGGGTGTAAAGTACTTAATATGTCAAATTGTTATAAATGTATTTTCCGTTACAAAACAAAAGTTTATGGTCTAAAATTTAAATATCCGAATAAACTTAAGGAACAAAATTATTGATTGACAATATTAGCAAAGAATTTAAGAGAAATATATAAAATGAATATATTTTATTACTTTTATTTGATTATAATAATGAGAAGATTGAATTTTCATGTCTTTAACCAAGGAATCATAATTAGATGTATATTGTGACATAACTAATATTAAAGAGTCTTCAGTATGTGTACCATTCAACTCAGAACATTGTTTAGTCTTCGCTAACTTCATATAGGAAATTGTCGATTCACAGAGGGATGTGGATCCAAAACAAGAAATAAATATATTTTCTACATTTGGTGATACTTGGATATTTTTTTCAATTAACATACTACCAAAAATCATCTTCAAATTTTCATTTTCAAATACCTTGGCTGCCAGTTCTTTACCAATTCAAGAGGCTAGAGTTTTGTTTTTCTCTTCAATTAAGGATTTTCCTATGTGGTTATGTACGCATGGTTTTCCCACCTGGGGATTACTTGAAGTGTTGGAAATAGTGGGATAAAATTCACGCTGATGCTGGTCTATATTAAAGAACAAAGTATCTTTGTTGCCAGAATTGCTGAATAGGAATTGCTATTACGCTGCAAGTTTTCCAGAACACCTTCTTGCGCCGTATTACAGGAGCTCCCTGGTTTATCAGAAATAAACAATTACACAGAGACTTGAAACTGGATGACCTCATCACCTTCATCAACAGACTCAACAGCAAATTTTACCCCAAAGCTATACATAAAGAAGATGTCCATTACACAGAAAACTTTAAATATGAATTAATGGAAATGGACATTAACCTAAGACCATATGCCTCCCATGTACTCAGAAATCCCACCCTGAACAGATAACCCTTCCCAGCTTACATTCATCTTATTCATGTTATATTTTAGATTTCCTTCGTATTTTCTTATTATATTACAATTTAATTGCCTTGCTTTGCATTCATCTAGATCCAACATTGTAGCGTAACATGTCTCCCAGGTCTGAAATGCTTATTTTCATATTCAGATGTAGCATCTGACTCACCATTCTACACCTCCTAATCATGCCTTACTCCCGATTTGCCATTTCTAGTCATTAGAGACTACTTTCTGCACCTGCTCCTACTGCAATCTTTATGTTTCTGAGACTTGGGTCTCTATTTTACTGAGCTCATTTATAGGTCTTTCCAACTGGGAAGTCCCCTAAGGTTTAGTACATGTGGGAACCCCACCTGGAGATTATCTGAGGTACCAGAAGATGTAGTTCTAGCTAATGCCAGCAAAGACAAAAGTATGAAAGTATCATGTTGCCAGAATTCTGTACCTAACAAAAGCATGGGTTCCTTTGTACAATAATTGTAGTTGCACTGCTTATTTATATCTTTACTCTAGTGCATTGTAAACAAACACAATAATGCCTCTCTAATTGTAATTGAAAACTTGGTGTTCTATGGATCATGCCGTGTAATCAGTTTCTGTTTTTAAAATTGCTTATGATCAATTAAAATGGGCTTTGCGATTGGCTAGATGGCCATCTCTGATCTACAAGACTAGATAAATAAATTTTTCACTGCTAGAAACATCTGATTCCGAATACAGGGAATTATATTCATATACTCTCTTCAACCATGGCATGCAATGCTTTACATCAATAACCTTTGTCCATACATAAATTTATCATTTCATGAATTTGTATTTTGAGTAGTAAGCATAATGGGCTGTCTTCACTTCAGATTAATAGATAATAAAAAGATATGGGTACTATTACTTTAGCGGTGGTTGGTGCTAATTAAATAATTTCATTTCACCTGATTGTTGTTTGTCAACATATTTCAGTTGCACAAGAACAATTTGCAATTTTCTTGTTTGATTAGCAACATTTATGAACAATATTCTATAGCAATAGTTTTGCCCCAACAAAACAATTAACTCTATTTTGATATAATTATATATTTTTTATTATTATTTTGTATTTGTTATTATTATTGTAGCATTCCACTGTGTCCACTGAATCCTTATATCTGAAATATGTCCTCCTAGTAAAAGAGTTTACCAACACCTGTCTTAGAGCCTAGTATGATGTAAAATAATCAAATTCCCTCCCTTTGTTCTTCAAGATTTTGTAATTCAAGGTGCTTCGTTCCATATAGTCTGTTCAATTTCGAAATGCATTTTTTCCAATTAAATCATATGCAGAAAGTTAATTTTATCACTGCTAAAAGGGTAGGTTAGATTATTTGAATATACAAAGCACTCAAGGGTTACTCTCCTAGGAGGAGAGATGCTTTCATGGAAGAATTTCTTAGGGAAATCGGCTTGCATTGACATTACACATAGGAAAAAATACAAAAACCAACTATGCAGCCGACCCATTTGCCTGGGATTGAAACTAATCAAACTGCCATCAAGCTTAATCCCTTTGTCACTGTCAAAGTGACTTATGGAAAGGATATCACAGCTTCTGCTAGGCTTAGAAATACCAGTAATACCACTTGTTTTACACTTTTAATTATTAATACAATAAATAAGAACTTTTTAAGCATGGAAGCTGCAGTAATACAGTATTAAAGAGAGTAGAGAAAATGCTAGAAGCAGGATTCAATAGTGAAATGTGGTAAGAGAAGTGGTGTCTAACTGCAGATAATCATGACCACCTGCCCTCATATTTACTCCCAGGGAGCCAACATCTGGTCTTAATCGAGTAACTATGGAAGCTAAAAAAATTATAATCTAGAATAGTGCCTTGTAACTTATGGATATACGTAGCTTTCTGTAAGCACCATTTTCCTGGGGCTTGAGTGGCTAGCATGCACGTCGGCAGGCGGTGGGTAGCCGGATGTCCTGTATTATCTGATAGAATAGCTTTGAATAATAAATAACAAGCAGTGAACCCCCTCCCATAACCCTGGCATTATGCCAGCCCATGCTAGGGTGAATGACACTGCAGTTATAATGTTTGAATGGAGCCTCTAGAATGCCTGGCAACTTCTAGGATATTTTACCTTATCCAGCAACAGGCAATGCTAGGTGGACATTTTTATCCTGTACTTTCATTTTAGTTATATATAGCTGAAAATGACAATATAACTAAAAATTCTGCTTTTATAGGCAAAACCTCTGAGGTAGACTTTCTTCTCAAAACCAGGAAACCCAGAGGAAATGAATTGAAGGAGCAGAAATGAATTTTTCATTGAGCGAGGTAGAAATGACCTCTACTCAAGTTACTCAATCAACATCTGTAGAAGGAAGGAAGCTATTAAAAGCATGATTGCTCTTCTAGATAAAATCAAAAAGAGAACATTCGGGGCACACGCACACAATCACACAAAAAGTCCATCCAAGAAATGAAAATTGCCAAAAGTACTTAGGTTGAAAAACCCAAGGGGAAAGGTGAAATAGGCAATTTAAAAGGCTGGGGCAGAATACAGCCCCGAAGACTGTCAACAGAGACAGACCAGAAGGTTATACCTTCAAGGAGGCTCTTATGGTGGTCAAGATGGCTGTACTCATTGAGGGACATTCTGAAAAATGTTTATTAGAGGAGCAGGCTACTGACCTTGAAGTTCTGATAATGAATAAAGTAGAAGAAAGAAAGAAAAAAAAAGTGGGCTTTGCCCCTATTTTCCTATCTACCTGAACTATATTAAGGGACTCTCAGACTTTATAAACAAAATGGGCGGCCATAACAAACAGAGCTAAGAAACGTTGGATTTAGTATGTTTGGCACAAAATGCTATTTAGTACAGTTGCATGATACCTGACAAAACCTAACTTAAAGAAGGAGAAGAAAGCACCATTTTTATCCCTTCTGTTTGTTTACACCCATCCAACAATGTAGGCATTCAAAAACTCTTTACATTTTAAATATTGAATAATAAACTTTAAAATCATTCTAAAGATGTGTAAACACTCTCTGTATTTTTACTTAGAGACAGTTTATGGTGTAGTAGTTGTCCCTTGTTGAACTATTAAAAATGCAACACCATGAAAGCAACAGAAAATCAATGCGATATTTGCTTAGTAGATTGAGCATAGTAGAATAAGAACATTATTAGCAATGCAGTTCATATGCAAATAGTGGACACTTGAGCCCATCTAGAATCAGTTTGAAAGAGAACAGAAACTGGGCATTACATATACGAGCTGTGTTTCTTCCTTGTTTTATTTGATTAGAAGCATTGGTTTTGAGTAAGAAAACAGAGCATATAGCAGCATACATCAGAATTTGATCATAGGAAATTAACAGCTTACTGTGACTGTGAATTACTGTACTGACAAACTGCTGCTTATGTTGGTCAATATCTGACCATTATTATGCAACAAGTACAGGAAAGACAGATGGAGCAACAAGAGGATAGATGTCTTGTGTGATTGTTCAGTTTGAACCATATAGCCACATCACACATCTAGAGTAGGAAATATGATGTGTGGCAGAGTAAGAAATGTTTTTGCACATAGTGATACATAGTTTTGAGATTTATGGATGGTTTGCCTAGCAACTATTGTTTTATTTACCTTTAATCATATAGCACAAACATCTGAGGATTCATTTATTAAATTGCCTTATCTATCAGCTAGGATTGTGAGTTACGAGTCTGATTGAATGAATGCAAATCCCATGCATATCTGCCACTCTGACTGATCAGTTACATTTATGACATGTTATGATGGATCATATTTTTAGAAACAAAGCCATCTTCTAACAAGATAGTACACAGTTGCATATCACTCATAATATCTGATACTTTCAACAAATGAGAGGTAATGGTTCTGCCTTGTCCAGCGCATTCATTAGACCTTTTTTTGATCTTCTCCACAGGGTTATGACAAAGACCACCAGTAACTTCAATTAAATGAATTTTAGAAAGTGTAAGCAAGTATTGCTGCTGCAATTTTGGCACCTTAGGCAATCAGTACAGCTGGCACCTTATGTAATTAAATGTAACTCATATTATTAAATGTATTAATAATTTAATGCAAAATCAATACAACTTTATTTAATTTTTGCTTATGAGAAATATTTAGGTGCCCCTTTTAGAAAATCCACATTATAAGCAGCAGCATATGCCATCTGTGCTAGGAGCTGACCTTATGTATGAGTACTGTGTGAAGCTGATATACAGAGGATGATTAAAAAATATCTGTGAAAAATGTAAAGACAGGTAGAGGAGACTGAAATGAGCAAATTTCGTAATGGAATATGTATGTGGAAATGGAATGTTGCAGTGGTACAGGATACTGTATAGCAATTGATCAAAGCATTCTGCTGGCATAAATCATCAATTTTGATGCAAATTTTGAGCAGTATGCATCGCTGTATGAATGTGGAGTTTGCTATCATGCATTTTATCTGTTTTGTGCAGAAAAAAATGGAGTATTTGATCAAAGAAGGTACCTGGGAATTGTTCTTTGTGCTTCCTTTGAGTAACTGTTTTGTTTTAATCACAGCCCTATAGATAATATTCATTTCGGTGAGCTCTGCACTAGTGTAGCAATGCATGTTGGTCAATGCTTATTAATAATAATTTGTACCAGTAGAATGCTCTTACCTACCTCTGAACAGTGCTTTGTAGCACCTCAACAAATCATTTCACATGCACATTACATTACAAAATCTGTTTATTTTAATTTTGCCATTGCATTTTTACTACATATTTTTATCACCCTTTATAGATATATAAATTAATATAGTTTTTTTTTTTTTTTGAAAAATTCAACATTTCTTCAAAAAGCAACTCACATACTTAACAGTCTCTCTATTTAAATAAAATCATCTCTATCTTCTGCAACTTGACTTGGTTATTCATGTAATAAATCTTTTAGAGAATGTTTTTGAATCCATGGAATCAAGATTTTAAGAAATCTCCCATTATTTTGAATTTGCATTAGCTAATTTATGTCAGCTTCTAGTATAGATGACATATGCTGCTGCTTATAATGTGGATTTTCGAAAAGGGGCACCTAAATATTTCTCATAAGCAACAATTAAATAAAGTTGTATTGATTATGCTTTAAATTATTAATACGTTTAATTATATGGGTTACGTTTATGTTGAAAAACTAAAACAGGTGTTAATCCAAGAAGCTGATTTTATGAATAGGCTATTATAGTGTACTTGATTTTCTCATCTCAGAGTGTAAATGACATGATAGCTCTTCTTTGCAGTATAAATCTGAGCATTATCTTGTTGCAAAGTCTTTTTTTTTTTTTTTAAAGCTCTCAACTGATTTATAATATTCTTAGTGTTAAATACGTTAGGATGAATGACTCTGTTGTAGTTTTGTTAGGATGCAGGAACTTTTTACATCTAACATATAAGCCATAGGATTTGCAGATGAATTCAGGCTTTGGGATCTAAGATGAGAGTTGCAAAGACTCTGATATTTTTTTTCTTCATTTGGATTTAATATATATAATCATTTTTTACATGCACATGGGTTTTCACTGAAAGCAGAGCACTAATGCTTATTTCATTAAAAGCAATTTTTAAAAATGAAATGCAAAAAACTTAAAAGTGTGCCTCAAGTATAGTTTTTGGGGTTTCAATAGGCCATAATATTTTTATTCTGTAGGTAGATGAAAACCAATTTATTATAGTAATTTTTTTTTAATTGCCTTAAGTATGTTTCAATTATTAATATAAAAATACTTGAAGTAACTAATATGTAAATTATTCTGTTTGCAGGGAAAACAAATATCAGCTGAGAATTTATTAAAGAAATTACAGAGTCTCTCTATTCATCCTAGTCCTTTCAAAAGAATGGGTGCAGCTCTAACTTTTAATAATATTTACACTATATTTAGGTAAAAACGGTTTTCTTTCTTTACTCTAATTTATTATTTTTATTTTAAATAGAGTTGCTTTTTGAGTCAAAACTGTTCTTAAATGTAATGTTTATTGATTGTATTATTATGTATAAATGTTTACTTTGAATTAAAATTTTAAAGATTAATATTAATTTTTACTTTGTTGTACAAAAGGAAATATCATAATTGAAAAAAAAACGGCAGTCATATTTCGATAGAAATATTAATTTTGACTGTTTCTGAATCTGTTCAGATGATTTTTTTGTATGATGTCTGTACAGACAGAAAAAAGAACTATTTTCCCCAAAATGTATTGTAAAGTGGATTCAATGGGAACTTTTTTGTGACGTCTATATGTATGTATGCATGTATATATTCCT
>KK115747.1:164785-181339 GCA_000611955.2 Stegodyphus mimosarum
TATATTATATATATATTATATTACTCAAAACTCTTGCATTACTCAAAAATGATTAGCTATAGAACATTGAAATTTTGTTTCTGGGGCTGCTGTAACATCTACGTGTGCACCTCCATTTTTATTTCAAATGAGAAAATTTAACATAAATATATAAACCCACCAAAATTTTGATGTTTTTTTTACAAGCATGTTGACATTCATAAATATCATAAAAATAATGATAATACAGGGTGTTTATAAAGTCCCGGACCCATTTTGATGTTTAATAACTCATAAAATAATGAAGATATAAACAAACTTATGGCATTTATTAATGAAATAACTTATATTTTCCTTTTCAGGTTTGAATATCTTTTATTTTGTAAATATCATCTGCACATGGGGTTAATTTCAGATAATTTCATTTTCCAGTCTAAATATTGTCTGCTTATTAATTGCATTTTTCTCTCTTTGGTTTTTGGCATATGGGGATCTGAAAATCCCCATGAATACCGTGAGGCACAAAGGGATTCCCCAAAGGTTAATGTGGGGTGTGGACTAATGCACGACCGAGTCATTGGGCCTTTCTATTTTACGGAAAAGACGGTCTCATCAGTCGTATACTTAAACATGTTGGAAAACTTCGTATTTCCACAACTAGAAGAGCTTCAGTCACATGTCTTTTTGCAACAAGATGGTACACCACCTCATTGGGGTACCGTCGTTCATAGTTCTTTGAATGACCCGTTTAGGGAGAAGAGTGTCGATTGATAATCTAAAAGCCAGAATTACAACTGCAACAGCCTCTGTGGATGCCGACATGCTTGCCGGTACCTGGCGTGAAATTGAGTTTACAGGAGGAGAGTGTCGAACATTGATGACCTAAAAGCCAGAATTACAACCACAATAGCCTCTGTAGATGCCAACATGCTTGCCGGTACCTGGCGTGAAATTGAATACCGACTTGATATTCTCCTTGCGACGAAGGGGCCACACGTGGAAGTTCATTGACAAGGGTCATGAAACTTTCTGAGTCTAACCATTTATGTTGTTAATTTTAATCTATCTGTATTATTTTATGAGTTATTAAACATCAAAATGGGTCCGGGACTTTATAAACACCCTGTATATTAAAATTATAGGTGTTCCTCGTTACAGCAGCTCCAAAAATTTAATTACTAATCAAGCGGCATGTAACATGTATTGAGGTGGCGAGATAGCTTGATTGATTAGTGATTCAGTCTTGGCGGCTACCATAATAAGGAAGTACTAATGTCGGGCAAATAACATTAAAATAAAACATTTTTATCTTGTCCCTGCCATATTTTAAAATGATATTGCTTTCAATTTGGTGAATTAGGAATATTTCGATTTTTGAAAATTAAACAAGATAATAAGTGCTATAAAACACAATTTCCAAAACACTTCTTAAGGGGGAAAAAATCTACTGTAATTATTTAAAAATTCTTTTCTTTTTTTTTTTTTAATATTTTTTCTTGATAAGAGTTTTTTTTTCTACGTATTTGTTTCAGAATATTTAAATGTGTATCAGTTTGTGAGGTTTATATATTTATTTTTAACTAATAGTTTATTTTAAGTTCCTATTTACTCTCTTCTCACCCACACTTTTCATGCCAAAATTTAAATGAGATAGCGAGAGTTTATTCAGATTAAAGTAGAATGAAGTGCTATTTAAGCAAGAGTTTTGGAAGTTAGTTTTCAGAGTGTATTTGCCTATTCTAGGCCAAGTTGTGCTGTGATTATTTGTGACTTATGTTAGCAGCATTGATGTGCCTTCTTGCCTTTAGGCTTGGCTTGCCATTTACTTTAACATACAGGAAGAGCTCTAGTTTAAAGTATTCTGTGAGCCGTTAGGTACCTTGAAATTATTATTTATTACATATTTCTGTTAAGCCAGAAGTGTTGGCTTCGTTTAACCCAAGTTGGTCATTTGTTAATTTTATGATTGAATAAAGGGTCTTATACACCTTTCTTCTGATCTCTGTTTAGTTTCGCAAGTCTAACGAAGATAATTCTTCAAAAGACCTTAAAAGTTTATGTTCCCAAAGAGGCACAGACTTTTTTCTCTTGAAAATTCACTTTACACTTCTTTTTTCTGAGTTTTGTTTTTCAACAGTCTTCTGGCTTTGCTCTGACAGAATTGGTAGGAATAGTTTTCTTTTGGATTTAAACCTTGCATTTCAGAAGGTCTAAAAAATAAGATTTATAGATATTATTTTGAGGGCAATATTTATAGATCTATAATTTCCAGAAATATTTGACTAAATTCAAAGTGTCTTCATGGTATTAACACATAATGGACGTGCTTTATAGGAAATTTATGATGAATTTCTCATCTTTTGAAGAATTTGTGGATGACCAGTGAAACAAAATTATTTGAATTTTCTCATTTTAATCCCAGAAGCCTTTCTCTTAACATGTTTATCTTCCCTTTATTTTCTTATCAAGCAATGAAGGAATAATAATAATAAAAAAAGCAAAGAACCTGGAAACCAACAATTTATTAAAAGGTTCATCATATATGCCTTAGTGCACCATACATACTTCAATGCTTGCCATAAATTTTGTTGCTCAGTGCTTCACAAAATCCTCAAAAATTCTGCCAGACTGTCTGTGGCACTGGCCTTGACCTTATATCATTTCATATTTATTCTGTATACTCATATCATTAAGGAAATCGAATTAGCAGTTTCTTCTGTACATTCTAAGTACAAGCAGTTCTTTAGATTAACAGAAATCTTTAATTAAATCTGAAAATTCTAAAATAAAGAAGAAATTTTTTAAAAAAGAAACTGATTTTATGAAGAGAACATTAATCTTGAAAGGTGGTACATTGTTGAAACATTAGCAAATTAGGAATGAAGCATAGATTAGTGGGAATATTGATTTATTTATTGAACCAAACTTGGATGCTAAAGAGAAGGAAAGTTACATAAATTTGCTAAAATATCTAGAAAATTTTCAAATTAGAAAGATGCATAAACAGACAAAACATACTGTTTTTTAGCTTTTAATGTATTGATGTACTAATATAATTTTAGAATTAATATCATAAATTATAACTGCTGCAAAATGTTCTTAGTGTTTTTTTAGGTAAATGCATGATGTTCTTTTTAAATTTGATTTCTGATTCATCACATTTGGTCAAGGAAATTGTTCAGGAAAATCAGTTCAGGTCATGAAAAATCAGGGAAATTAAAAGTAAATTTCAGTACGAAATCTGTTCTAACAATAAACTGTCATGATTCAGTTAAGTTTGATAGACATTTAGGCACATTATTCACATTATGCATATGTACACATAAATTATTTTTAAACAATTTTGTTTGCAGGGAGGAAGATGCCCTTATCAAGAAGTATTCTCTTCAACTTCTTGTACAGTTTGTTAACAGTCTAGCTATAGCTGATAATGATGATAAGTCTCTGGGTATTAATTTAATTTTGATACTTAAAAGTTTTATTTCTTTGTTTTGTGTCATGTGAAAATACTTTTTAATTAATGACTGTGGTTCATTAATGAGCTGGTATACATGTGATCAATTTTTTTTTTTAATTTTCTCTCTTTTTCTTTTCTTTTTTTTTTTTCTGGCAAATTGTAGCTGAAATGGGAAATTTAGCGATTTAGATTTATAATAATTTTTTTTTAATTAGTGAGGGAAAATTTTTCAGATCAGAGATTCAGATTTTTCTGTACTGCCTTTCTATGTTTGCTTAAAAATTTTATTTTTTTACTTATCATTATTTGCTGTTCTAACATTCATTGTAAAATTTTAAGATGTGACTGTGTTCTAACTTCCACTATTTTATATAATGTCGGACTTGAAGTATGTGGAAATAAATTTATTGCAGATGTTTTTTAAATTGATACTAATAAATGCATATTTACTTATTTAATGTAATTAGTTACGCATACGTCTATTGTAACTAGTGTCTTTTTAATTTATTAGGTACTCAAAGTATTTGTGTTAGTGCCCTTAATCACATAGAAAATATTCTTTGTGGAAAATACAAATATTTCCTAAAAACTGATGCTTCAAGAAAAAAACCAGTGTAAGTGAAATGCATTGTGTCAAGTATTATGATATGTTACCTATATGGTCATACAAAGCTTTAAAAAATATTATTCAGTTTTTATAATTTTGAACTATAATGTTTTAAAGGATAATATTTTGAATTTATTACTAATGTACACAGTCCAGTCACATTAATGTGACCACCACGTACTTTCCATGTCAGAGTTAAATAACCAATCACAGAGGGCAGGTGGCAGCACAGTGCAGTTGAGCGTATATAAAGGGTGTGTGAGGGCTTCGGAAAACATTTCAATCGTTGGCGTAATGCAGAAACGAAGCGATTTATCCGACTTCCAAAAGGGCATGATCATTGGCTTTCGGGCCAAGGGTGGAAGCATTTCCGAAACGGCTGAGTTTGTGAACTGTTCGCGTGCCGCCGTGGTAAAAGTGTACCGTGCATGGCAAAATGGGACTGTCCAAAATCAGCGACGTGGCAAATGTGGTGCACCACGGGCCATAGATGACAGAGGCGAACGACGGTTGCGGAGATGCGTTCGGGCAGATAGACGGGCTACCGTTGAGCAACTGACCACCAAAATGAACCAAGGGGCTACCAAAAGTGTCTCCCAAAGTACTATTCAGCGAACATTGCTGCGTCTGGGCCTCCGAAGCAGACGCCTGGTTCGTGCACCTATGCTGACTGCTGTTCATCGACGGCGAAGGCTAGAATTTGCACGCCAGTACAGCAGCTGGACGTCCACTGAGTGGCGACAGGTTGCGTTTTCGGATGAATCGCGTTTTATGCTCCATCGGACAGATGGACGTTGGCGTATAAGGCGTGAAACCTCTGAAAGGAACCACCCTGCAACCATTGCCGGAACGGTCCAAGCTGGAGGCGGGAGCATTATGGTCTGGGGAATGTTTTCCTGGCATTCTCTAGGTTCACTGATCATTGTGGAAGGCACAATGGATCAATACAAGTACGCATCTGTCCTTGCGGACCATGTTCACCCCTACATGCGCATTGTTTTTCCTCAGGATGATGGCATCTTCCAGCAGGACAATGCGAGGTGCCATACAGCTGCCAGTGTACGTGCGTGGTTCGAAGAGCACCAGGATGAGTTTACCGTCCTCCCCTGGCCAGCAAACTCACCTGACTTAAACCCAATCGAGCATCTGTGGGACCATCTCGATCGAGTTGTTCGCGCCATGGATCCTCAACCGCGTAATCTAGCGCAGCTGGCCACGGCATTAGAGTCGGCATGGCTCAACATCCCAGAGAACACCTTCAGGGACCTATGTGACTCTCTTCCTGCACGTCTCGCAGCAGTCCGCTCTGCGAAAGGTGGTTATTCTGGCTTTTGACAGATGGTCACATTAATGTGACTGGACTGTGTATTTCTTATCTCTAAAGCTTTAATATGAAGTTTGTTTTTCTTAATAATAATATAATATTTATGTTATTAAATTTAAGGACTATAGTAAGAAATAAATATTAAATTAAATCCATTTTTTAATATATTTTTGATCAAATTATCTTTTGCTTAAAGTTGTCTAAAAGAAGCAACTTTAGAATCAGCTACAAACTGGCTTTTGAAGCAATGTGGATGCATTCAGAGTGAGTGTAGACACAAGTGCATGGATCTAGTGGTAAAATTTTGTGTGTATTTGCCAGGTATGTATTATAATTTAAATTTGCTTTTTTTAAAATTTTTAAACTTTTATAGATTGGTTCATTTAATAAAATGATATTTCTGTTTTAAAAGATTTATAGTAAACCTAGAAGGAGCTGAGTACAGTACAATCATTTAACATTATTTGATGTTTTTCTCATTGCTTATGTTAGGAACTTAAGAATGTTAAATTGATTCTTAATTTCAGTCTGTAGAGCTATTAATGATTTAAATAGATTTTGCAAATATTGTGTTAAAAATTGTAGATACTTGAAGAAAGTCGGGATTATTTCAAAAATATGCATGTTTTCATATTTTTTCTGATGAAGTAAATTTTTTGTTTAGATGAGTGTTTCTAAGAATATGAACAAACTGTGGTATTGATGAATATAGAAACATTGATGACTGTTCCCTAAACCTATCTAGGTGATGAAATATGCTAGTTGTTTGACCTGGGTTTGGTTCAAGGTGAATGGCTAACAGTATAGGAGTTTTGCCCATATAAAATGTGGATAAGAGTCAAGATTCCCTTAAAAAGATCCGCAAAAGCTCCATTCCCTTAGTCGAATAGACTTCACATGCCTTGCAGCAATCAAATAAATCAAATCATTCCACTTACTGCTATTTGGAAATCCTTCATCATGAGAGAGCACTTTTAATAAGGCATTTAAAAAAGGAGGAAGATATTCTGGGGAGGGAGGCTGCTAGAATTAAAATAATCTAAATCTGGAGGGAGCCACCTCATTTATGTAGAGAGTTCATCTGCTTCTGCTTCAGCACTGTTAGAAACAACGAAGACGGTCTAGAACATTTTTTTGTAGGAAAAAATGACAGTCGAATAAAAATAAATCAATAAAATAAAACAACAAAATATCGAAATAACACTGGTTTGCAATTGAGATAATTTTTATGTCAAATTAAAGCTTCTAGCAAAATTTAAAGCATATCTGCTGATTTTCACAAAATTTTCATAATTTTTTTAAAAAATGCAGTAGTTTCAAGATTTTATGTGCAAAATGAATTTTTTTCGAATTTAGCACTCCCCCCCCCAAGACACTAAAGTTTTTTACTACTTTGGTAATTTATCACCAGATTTGTATTTAAAGTACATATTTATACCAGAAATTCAGTTTAATATTTTTTTTTTATTTTGTGTGTGAGGTGGGACTTTCTCTTTTTGCTATAGTGTGAATCCCTTTGCTGTGCATTGTCAAGTTTGGTGATTAATCGAGAATTTAGCGATTTTAAAATTAATTTGTCTGCAAAAACTTTGATTTGGTAATTTTAGAATTTCGTGAAGATTATCCTATCAAATATAAGAAAGTTATTAAGATGTCATAAAAATAACAACGTATTAAAAATTTGTTTCTTAGAAAAATAATAGGTACTCTTGTATCATCTGCTCAACCCTCCTGCAAAGTTGGCAATTGTTGGCAACTAATATTTCATCAACTTAACATATGAAAAACAGTAACTATTTATACCCAGTGGTGTGCTGAAAATTGGATAAATTAACAAAATTGAAAATGCAAGAAACATCTGTAGTGAAACACTAAAAATTGGGCAAAACAGACATCTATAATGAAGCAGTCAAAATTACATAAAGCAGCTACAAATTAAATTAAAAAATCTACAAACATCCATAATGAAACACTTAAATTTCTTTTTTCATGTCTTCTGTCCATATCCACAATGGTCTGTTTTCACTAAGAAAAAAAAAAGTCAGAGAATTCCGGAAATCTTGGCACTGCAGAGCAAATTGGCACTTCTCTTCATGTATGCATTGACTTGTTTTAACTTTGAAAATCATCAGAGAATCATAGAAATTAATTTCATAAAACGCACATTCCTACAATCTCTACTACTAAACAAAATGACATATTTCTGAAAAAATTGAAAACTTTCTTTATCAAAGAAACTTTACAGAGTATTTATGGTTTATTATAAGAAGTGAATCTTCACACACATAAAGTTACAACAAATGAAAACCACAAATATGCCCCTCAAATTTCAAAACCATGCACACATTACCACCCCTATGAAGATAGATGGTGACATTACGCACCTGCATAATGCATATGCAGCCATTAGTGGGCTTAGAGATAAAAAATAGATTTTCATAAAATTCTGGGTTACCTACTTTGGTGACATGGGGCTTCACCCAGTGATTCTTGTCAAGATTGGGCACATAATGCGACAGTACCAAATAATATCAAATTATTTTTATATCTGTTTGTTACATTTTAAATCTTTTGGAACTCTCAGGTATATGTTAGCTGCCTCTGCAAAAATTCATTTTATGCTTTTTTTCGGAAATCTGATTTTTATTTTCACAAAGGTAACAGATTGAAATTAAAATCCAGAAAAAGGTTGTGATAAAGTGAGAAATGTAATAATAGTATTATGATAAAATAAACCTGTTTTACTGGAAACTTGTCATGAGAGGTTTTTTTTTTTTTTTTTTTTTTTTTTTTTTAGTCCAAAGGAGTTTTGTCCCTGAAAGACTCTTGTTTTCGTTTTGCGATTTTGCGTTGGAAACATTAAAAGTCTAAATCACTTTACAAACTGTTGCCACAAAATATTGCAGCCCAGTGAGAATAAGGGGCAAGGCTCCAGCCCTCCTAGCCAGCAGAGCTGGCCATATGGCTTAAGAGGGACCGACCCATCTAACCAACAAAAATGCAACCCCCCCAAAAAAAACAAGTATGATGGTTGCAAGCTGCCCAGAAAAACACAAAAACAAACAAAAGAAAAATAAAAAAAAAATGACTGGTTAGTAAACTAAGGAAAAGACAACACGATAAAACATATAACATAGAAGCTGTGGTTCGTCGTATATTCATATTTCATATCCTGTACATCTTCCAGATTCCAAGAGCTCTTGATTTAAAAATAGTTCTTCAGTGCATAATTCCAATATATTCTTTAATTTTATTAACTACCATCATAATTTCTGTAGATATTTTATTCATAGTTCTCTGTTTATATTATAGATCTAGAATATTAATCCTTCCATATTTAGCCCTAACACCCTCCATCAGGACACATTCTTCTACAAAATGTTGTGTGTCACCATGTCTGCTGCAGGCCATGCATAAATCGCTACCCTGGAGGTAGCGATTTATACACAAAATGTTAAAAAACACCCCTTTAGACATAATTTAAAATCTGAAGCCTTTCAGATTTTTTTTTTTGACTCATGAAAGTTTGAAGAATACTCGAAAAAGGGTGTGAAAACAAAGTTATCTCAATAATCTATTATATTTCCCTGTTATTAAAGCATCCTCTATTTAAACAGAGCCAAAAGTCCTCTTGTTCATAGACTGCTCAAAGTGGTAGCCATACTCTTAGTTCTTCTTGTGACTGACTGTGTTTAGAATATCGGATGTTTGGGGCACCATTCATGAAGCAGAACTGCCATTTGTTCTCTTTCATGAATGGTGTTAACTTGTTTTCCCCCTATGAATTGTGTAAGAAATATTTTTTAATATAAAACATGATGTATACATATGCATATGAATTTGCATATAAATATTTTTTCAGAAATAAAAAATGCAGCAACTTTTTTGTTGGCATATGAAGATCTGGGAAAAAGTATTTTTGAAGATGTGTAAGTTTTCCTCTCTCATTTATAAGGAAATTATCTCTGTTAAATTTTTTAGGAATATTTTAAGTTTAATTTTATCTATTTGTAGGTTTGAACAGTATTTGTCTACCTATTGTGTATCAAAGTCAAATGTTCCCTTGACATATAAGCACCTAATTCTATGGTTAAAAGCTCTTTTGGCTTCGTTGGATTGCTATCATTGGGCATTTTCCGAAAATTTATTTTTGGATCCTGCTTTTAATGGTTAGTAATTATTTGGTTACAGTTAATGTTTTAAGGATTTTACACCTACTTAATTTGTTATAAAATATACTTTAAAATTCCAACAAGTATGTCATTTTGCAGTATAATGCATTTGTGTGCAAAACATATATTTTTGAGAGAACTCCAAGTTAAATAGGGAATTAAGATTAGTTAGAAGATTTTCATGCCAGTAGCTGCATTCTGATGAAGATTAAGTGTTCATTTTCTCTTCTGAATAATAATAACAAAAAAATTACACAGCTTTTGAATGAATCTGTATTGTTCTGTAGTAATTAGAGAGATTTTTGACCACCTGAAAACTGATTAACTCTGAAGCAATATTAGAATGCAGATTTACTGAGTTTTAAAAATTGCAGTAAATTTCTGAAATTTTCAATACTGAATATGCCCATTAGGGATTACAACTAAGAAACTTATCTAGTGTAAAAAGATATTATTTCATTGTCTTAAAATAAATAAATAATATTATATTTTCTATTTTAATACTTTCAATTTATTTTTTTATACTTCTGTAGTCAAAAGTTTTGCACCCAACAGCAGCAAAGCAGTAAAATCACTGAACACTGGTAGTTCCAACCTGGGTTCAAGTTCAGTGCACAGGCTGGTTGCATGGGTGTTTAGATTGTTTTTCCCATATGTAACATGTGTGCAAGCCAGTTTGCCTTAGAAAATTTTTTTTGAAGTCATCCCTCTCTTAGGCAGATACAAGTTTTTCTTAGTGTGTTTTGCCATAATCAATTAAACCAATCAAAAGTTTTACAGAAAATGTTACTTGCTGCAGGGTTCCTGTCATTTCTAGAAATATTAGGAGAATGACTATTTTGGTATCTCTTATAGACTACTCATCTCATTGTTTTGCATGGGTTGGATTGTCTGAAAATGTTGATTTTGCAGAACTGTGCTTATAACTTAGAATATTGGAACCAATGGAAGAGAAATCAGAAAATTAAAATGATTTATGGTATAATAAATATTACTTTTTTGTCGGAATAATCCAAATTTCGTAACTGTTTTTGCACAAGCCACCTATGGCACTGTATAAAACGATCAAGACACTTTTTAACTTTTATTTGCATTATATCACAAATTAAGCAGTCTGAGGTGATATCACTTTATACATTTCTTCTGTAGGCAAAATGCTACTAACTTCTAATAGGCAAATTCAAGTTACTTATATGCAATGTTTATTTAATTATATTACACACATAGCCAATGAATTAGAAACCTTTGAGATTTTCATTTGAATGCATGTTAGGGATGAAGTATACAATTTTTTTTATGATGTGGGTTACACATGGTTAGATTGCTAATATAAGTAAGATGTAAGAGTGCTTTTCATGATGAATGAAGTAAAATTAGAAAAAATCTTACTGGGTTCTCAAAAGCAACCATATCAAAGGTTTTTGAAAGTTGGAATCAGAACCCACAGTCCTTCCCTAAAAGATGTAACTGCGGTTCGAGCACAGTTTTCCAAGAGAGTGATCATCGTCTCCAACGAATTTTATGGCAGAACATGGCTTTAGAGTGCTTCAACTGACACAGAGGCTCTTTCCAACATATTTCAGTTCGAACCATACACAGAGAATTGCAGAGGATAGGAATGCATAGCTGAGTGCCTGTGAAAGCCGGGTGCCTCATTTCTGCCTGACATGCAAGAATTCATTTGCAGTGGTGTCAAGGAAAGAAGGCAATCAACATCTGAGGATTGGGATTGGGTAATGTGGTCGGATGAGTCATGCTACAGCTTATTTTGCACTGATGAAAGACGTCAAATTTGATGAGAATTCCATGAACTCATGAATCCATCTTGCCTTACTTGCACTGTGCAAGTGTTTGGTAGAAGTATCATGATATGAGGCATGTTCTACTAGCATGGAAGTGGTGTCCTGGTGTTTCTCAAGGGTAAACAAACAGGCATGAGATACCTAGATGTGCTGGTAGATCAGGCGCATGCTGCAATGTTGCATTTTTACTCTGAAAGTGGTGGATACTTCATGGAGGATAATGCAACTAAACATCATGCTGAAAGTGTTCAAATTTGGTTTGCTGAACATCAGTCTCATTTCCAATACCTTTCGTGGCCACCACATAGCCCAGATCTTAACCCTTAGAAAATGTGTGTGATATGGTGAAAGGACGCATCCAACAGCTCTCTTCTCTTCATCTAATTTATAAGATCTAAAAAGCTGCATAGTCAATGCATGGTATTCTCTGGATATAAATGCACTCCAGAAGCATGTAGACTCGATGCCCAAATGAATCAGAGTAGTTATCTGTACAGGAGGTGATCCAATAAAATATTGATCTTGGGTTTCTAATTCATTAGCTAGTGTGTGTATATGCAACATTAATATGCTTTAAAAAAATTAAAAGTAAAATGTTTATACATTGATGACTTAGCATAGCTTGATATTCCAGAGTATTTTAATTATTTAATTCTGAAAGTTATTATGAACCCATGTATATTTTTATTCACAATCATTTAGTATGTTTATGGATATTTGTTTGAAACATTATATATACAAAAATTCAGTCTATAGTAAGAACAATTTAAAATACTCTTGTCTACAGTTAGAACATATTTGAACTACAAAATTTTGGATGTGTATGTACAAATGCATATCATCCACATGGCATTGTAATCTGAAGTATTTACACTACTCTTTAGTGTTGAAATGATTAAAAGAAAAGAATTTGATAAGATTGTTAATTTAGTAGAGTTTATCAATGAAAAGTCTCAAACACAAGGATTCAAAATCTACATTTGAAGTTTTTTTTCCCTTTCTTTTTGGTAGAACTGCCCTGATTTTTCTAGCTGACTTTTGAGTAAAGTAATCTGAGTTTATACGAGACTATTTTAATGTCAAAATATGAGTTTATTGAAGGAATTTTTTTTTAAATTGAGGAAGTTAGGGGACAAATTAATTCATTGCTTTTAGCTATTAATAATTGTTTGATTGATTTTTAATAACTGGAGACTCCACAACTGCCTGAGTAAAAAAGACCACTAAATATGAGTAGTCTAGCTTTGGATCTTTAAATGGGCTCACCATACAGGCAATTTTGAGATTTTTCTCGTTTGTAATGTGAGTATCAACAAGTATCCCTAAGTATTCAATAAAGGTATCCTTTCTTTGTAAACATGTTCATGCTTTGCTGTAATCACTTAAATAAACTAATAATTCTATCAGGTGAAAATTTCTGCTGAAATATTTTAATGCAACAAATTTGGTGGAGTGATAGCACTGCTTTGAAATTTCTTTTGCATTGACTACAGAGATAAAAACAAGAAAACACAGTAAAAAGTTGCTTTTACATTGTATGTTCAGAAAAGGTGCACAAATACTAACCACAAAACACTCTGTTGAAGTGCCTGAAACCAAAATAATTTTTAAAACAGAAGATAAAGTAATAATAAACTAAGTGCATCTGATTGCAAACTTTTATAATAAAAATCACTATGATTTCGATTTTGTTTCTTTTTATATTGAAGAAGCACAAAATGTTACAAAACATATTTGTAATCTCTTAAGACCTTGATATTATCTGTAATAATTATTATTATTATTTAGAATGTGGCAAAACACTCTAGTTCCATTTGCTTTTATAAGACCTTGGTACATATTGAACCTTAGATATCCATGTACAGATTATTCTTTTTGCATTTTATTCATTCATCATTAGAAAATGCTTGCAGTAATCATTTTAGATTGCACTTGAAGATAAAAGTCTTTAGAAATTAGGAAGAAGTAATTTTTAAATCTGTAAATCTCGTTGCTTAAGTTTGGAATGAAGTTATTAAAGTATAGTGCTAGTTTAAATCCGAGAAAAAAACTGATTTCTGACATTGTAAAGCAGAAAAATTTTGCTGATGAACATCAGTCACAAAATTGAGTTTTGCTGAAATCATTTCAGTTGTTTAGAACAGTGAAAATATTAGGGTGGGGGAAGACTTGAAAGACTGGCTAGAGAAATTAGAAAATATTAAAGGTTAGGAGATTTTATCACACCAAGGTGATTAAAATGCAGTGAAATGAAAAGCGGATAGGAGAATAGGGGGAATTAGAAAATGAAGATGAAGATGACAGAGCAGTGATAAATTTAATATAGGTCCCTGGAATAAATAGTCAAGCTGTTAGAACATCTGACTTAACAGATTGAATTCAAATTTAATTATTTTATAGCTGTGTACTATATTCACTCTATTGTCTGAAAGGAGGTCATCAAATCTTCTGCAACCTTTTCTTGTGGGCTATTAGGACCAATTTTTATCAGGGTCTTACACTTTCTGCTGCATGTTAAGCATACATTTTAAATCTTCATAGTTTACTGAAATTTGAGGCACATTTAAAGTAGTGAATGTGGGAGAGATGTATGTCCAGTCTGCAGAAAAAGGTTAAAAAGGAGCATAATTCGTTTTAGTGAACAATATACAATTTGATTAGAATCTACATGTTTTTCAGTTACATGTTCTTATCCTGCAATACAGTTGATAATCTGAAGTTCATCATTGGTGATGCTTTATTGATTCATCATTAGTAATGCTTTACAAAAGCACTACAACTAATAAAAGTATCTAATTTTATAAATTTGATTTAGATCTCACAAAAGGCACCTTCAAAAATATTCACTATTAAAGTAAAAATAGACAAATTAATATTAGTTAGCCTTTTATTTAAGCGAAATTAAAACGTATTTATTTTTTCCCTGGAAAATTAAAGGTAATAATAAATGTTCTGTATGATAGAGATGTGCTAGTTCTCTAATCTGTTGGGATTTACTCAGGTTTTGAATGTAAAAACACTGAATTTTATTGCTTTGAGATTTCTGTTCTATCTCACTGCAAAATTGCTATTAAATTATATATGTGAAAAATATAATTTATAGTATTTAATTTTGATTATGATTAAATTTTAACAAAATGTATTTTGATGGAATTTCTGAAGTTTAGTGTGCATAAAAAATTTAAGTGTAATGTCTAATGCTGGATAATTCAGCAATGAAAATATTAAATATTTACTAATGTATATAACAATTTTTTTCAGACTGGGAAATTTATGAAAGTCTTAAGTAAATACAAAGTTTATGCCTTAAAAAACTTCACTTTTAACCTGGGCAGGAGTGGGGTATCATATTATTATTATTAGTATTAGTATTTTGTGTGTATTTAGAATATAGACAAATGCTACATCTTTAAAGAGTTTTCTCCTGCAGTTCATTCTGACATTGCTTGATACCTATTGCACAATTCAAGTTTGACGTGATGATCACTCTGAAATTTTTGAGATACAGCTAAATAGTAGAAGTTAAACTTATCAAATCATGTATTCAAAATAGTTTGCTCCAACATCAGTGCTCCTTTATACGTGAATTTTCTAAAGATTCAATCCTTAAACGTAAACTTTGTTTTAGATTTAAAAAAAAAAAAAAAAAACCACATAGAAAGATTAAGAGAATAGGGTCGATGTAAAGATTAAGAGAATAGGGTCGATGTTCTATCACTTTAATGCGTTTTTTGTTCAAGAAATTGACCTGTAAATCTTGCTGCATGAGAGGATGCATTGCCATAGAGAAGTACAAGTTCCATAATTTTCATTTCCTGAAGAATATTTGGGAGGCACTGGTGAGCCAGTTAACTGTAACTGTCTTTTGTTCGTTTAAATTGAGGATTTTGACCAATCAAGTACTTTCGAGGAAAATGGCATATTACTTTTTTGATTGCTTTTCTTTTTACAAATGTTAATTTCGGGTCATCTTCAAAGACTGACACTTTTGTTGGCATGTTTGAATGTCAAGAAAAAATATGTTTTTTTCATTACCAGCCATGATTTTAGAAATATTGTAGTATCCACAATCATTAGGTAATTTTAGGATTTCTTTTCTGATTTTGAGATGCTCTGTATTTTGTTTTTCTGTTAATGTATGGGGGACCCAAAGCCAAACTAATTTTTTCATGTGCAGTTCTTCACAAATGATTTTATGTATATCTACAGATCTAATGTTAAGTTCCTTCCATATCATTTGGTAGGTTTCTATCATTCGTTAGTTAGCATTTTTTGTATGCTTTCTGACAGACAAAAAATTGACATAATTTGTCGATCTGCAGTTGGCAAAGGTCTTCCTGTATGTGCTTCATCTAAGAGTTTCAATCTCTATAAAATTCTATAAAACATCTGAATAGTGGCATGAAATGGTACTTCATTTCCATATGCTAACTGTAGGTATTAAAGACATTCTTCTGGATATAATCCACTTTAAAATCACAAAGTCATAGTAATGCTCTTGCTTCATCTGTCCATGTTTCTTCTAGCATTTATTCTATGATAGATAAACTGCAATTCTTATCACAAATTATCATCTGTGGACATGAGAAGGGTTTTAATTTACATAACTAACAAATGATTTTCTTTTAGTGCATAATGTTAGCCCCTATCTGAAAACTTTCAGAGTTACCTATATATTTTATCTGATGTGTCTTGTTAAAAAATGATGCAACATACTGGAGTGATTCTTTTAAACAATTTTTATTTAAATGAATTTATTAAACAGAATAGTTTATTTAAAAGAAATTAAAAAAAATCAGTCTCTCCATAAGGGATTTTCTTATGCAAGATTTTAAATGATAGTTATATTTGCCAAATGGAATTCCATCAATGAAACATTTTTCATTGTAAATTTTGAATGTGAGAGTCATCATTATCAAACATTGCCTGAGTTAAGATATGTATAGCAAACAGAAATAACATTTCTGTCATCACTTGATATTGTTGCTGACACTGCATGATCTCTGTTCCTTCTTGACTTTCTGAATGGCATCATTCTTCTTGATAGTCCCATAATCTAAGCCGTAGGATTTCATGTCTGGGAAATTTGTTTGAACATTCATAATGAAAATGGCATTACTCCATTTTAGCTAAAAGTTGATATTAAAAAAGTACTCATAGGACAGCATAAAGTAGATAAAGAAGTAGTATTCGTATTGGATGAAGATCTCTAT
>KK115747.1:189841-273063 GCA_000611955.2 Stegodyphus mimosarum
TAAAGAAAAAAAAAAAAAAAAAACCCCCCCCCCGAAAAAAAAGCTTAATTATGTGATTGAAATATTATTTATTGCAACAACTTAAACTTTTATGACATTTTGAATTGCCCAAGAGTCCTTGTTTTTACAATGGCATTTAGTTGTGGAACACTTCCTTTTGCAGTAACAGTGTGTGTAGCTTTGCCCTCCAATTCTTAAATTCTGCTTCTATCAGTGACATTTCTTAAGCAGAAATCTCATCTATAGAATGTAACTTTTCTTTACAAATTACGAACTGATTGCAGGTATAAAGGTGCTTGAAGGTGCCATTTTTATTTGCTAGTTTATAAAAGTCGGAGGCTTCTATTCCAACAACAACTGCCAACATATTTTAGCCATCTGTACGTCCATGGAGAACATCAGGGATTTGTATTCGTATGGTACCTCCAATTTGAGGAGGAGGATTTTTTTTTTTTTTTGAGGTTCATTACATTCTCGTTGCTTGCAATAGAAGATTCTCTTTCGCGGCCAATTTTTTTTTTATAGAAATAAACTCGTGTTCTTCAGCCAGGGCTTGATATGAAGACATGGTAGGTTACAGGTCCTCTTCAATATTTTTCTTTGGAATTTGGTTTTTGGTACGGACATTGCTCAAATTTTCTTCAAAAGTATTAACAATTTCTTGAAGTTATTCTTCATTTTCAAAAGTATTAACAGTTTCTTGAAGCTGTTCTTCATTTTCAAAAATATTAGCAATTTCTTTGAGTTGTTCTTCGGTTTTAATATTTGCGATTTCTTCAGCAGGCAAAAAAGATGAGGATGTCCTTCTTCTTGGTTCAATACCAAACATGGCTTCATAAGGACTTTAATGTATTCCTTCATGATATGTAGTGTTCTTGGTAACTTGAACAAAGAGCAAATAATTATTAATAAAATAAATAATTATTAATTTTGGAACACACAATACATCAAAAGTTCATGCATGAAATATGTACATTTCTGTTCTAATAGTTCTGCTGCTAACACATGTGAAATGTTTATAGGTTTGAGTTAAATGTATCTAAATACTTTTTATAATAATGTATTTTTCTCTTTGTCTCGTTTTAGTTATATTTTATTAAATAATTTTTGTGTTTTTATTTTTATGTGATATGGCTTTTATTTATTTATTTTGGTAGGCTGATGCTTTAGCTTTAAGGCTTTTGTATCCTTCAGAAAAAGATGACGGCTCAAAAATATCAAAGAATAAAGGATTGATACTAATGAACATTTTTGCTAACACCATCTGCACATTTGTATCTCAGTCTCCTTCACAGTTCGTTGGAGTTTTAGCCAGTTATATGCATAAAGATTCTTTCTGTGAGGTTTCCATTCTCATAAAATTTATTGATTATGTAGCTTGCACAAAATTATTAAGGAGAAAGTAAGTAGTTGCTTGATGTAAAATAATTTAAAATTTTTGTTGTTATATTTAAATATGTTGCATGTTAATTAATACCTTTCTGCATGGTGGTTCATATCAGAGTCAAACCATAAATATGGTGTTTATGTAGTATTTCAATTTATAATCTTTTCAGCTTTGTCAGTCTAGAAATGGACCTATTCTGATAGGCTGTGACAATGCTGCTTCTGGTTACTTACTGGACAGTTCACATCAAAAGTTTTTAAAAAAAGTATTGTTTTCATTGATTTCTGAAAATCATGCAGGAAAAATGAATATTATTTATATATAGTTGTGCAAGTATTTGTGCAAATTTCATTAACTTTTAGTTATTTTGTGTTTTAAGGGCATATAAAGTGTTATCATGATGTACAAACTGTACTGACCTATTTTGTCTTTTGTGTCCAAAATGTTGTACATCATAATTAATGTGCATTTTTGATCTTGTATATTTTATCTTTTTTTTGGGGGGAAGGGGGAGAAAATTTCAAATGTTTGTAAATGCTTGTTGAAATGACAGTGAATACTTCTGAATATGCTTATAAAATAAAATGGTAATAATGAATACCATTCTCTGAATTAATGACATTTAAAAGATTAATTCTAGAGTAAATATGTGAATATAAAAACTGTGGATGAAGGCATTATTGTAACAAAAGGAAACTGAATTCATTAGCTACTGACTGTAGCATTATAAACGCTGTGAAATATCGATGTGAAGCTTGATTCAAGCCTCATGAGATTATTGTGTTACTTTTTTTTAAAAAAATGTCAAATGCCTATTTAATTAATGCTAAATAAAACTAGAATGAAAACTTAAAAATTTGCACGTAATTCAAATTACGATTAGCCTGCAGTTTACGTACTTACATAACTGAATTTTATTTTCATTCTTTACTTATCAGATATATACAGGCTGCATCGAAAATTGCTAGGTTTTTAAAGAATTCATAAAAAATGAATGAATTGTCTTAGAGGAATGTAGTTGGCACTTAAGTTCATGTAATTAATTCAGATTTTATTTTTTGTGCTGTAGAGTCATTAGGAAATTTTTCTGAAGCAGGAAAGTTGAAAAATGAACAATGCCCTCGCCAGGACTTGAACCGGGACCTCTTGAATACATGCTGAGTGTGCTAGCATTACACCAGGAAAGCATGTGGAAAGGAGGGAAAAAATACCTTATATCGCAACAAAAACTTTATCCAAAATTTTGCTGATACATGGTGCACTATCATCCTACCCTTCAGATGATATTTAACAAAAGGAAGTTTAATTAAATGCTTTACGAGTGCTTCATTACTCAGTGTTTCGCCGCAGCAAGTATTTCATATGTGCCTCTTTACAGAAGCTTGTATTCTGCAAGCATGCAATCACACCATTCAGTGATGTATTAAGCACATGTGGATAAAAACTTTGCAGTAGGTAATGTCTTTTAATTATGTTAGAAATATTAAGTCACTGGTGTACACTCAGGCTTATAGCTCCAAAGCTAAATAGGTAATGAGCAATTAATCAGTTGTTTGACACTAAACATTCTTATGAGAAATTACATCACAAGAAAATATTAATGAGAAATTACATTACATGTTATATGGAGAGATGTGCTATCTTATATAACCATAACATTTCTCTCAAACTGGTATCAGTTCTTGCATAAAAATTTCAGGTGGCATTGTCCTTTTACACAGCATGTGTTTCAGTTTCTTGTTGCACATGACTTAAAAAAAGAATGGGCCAGTAATGATAGAACCAATGAAACTGCACTATGTAGTGATTTCTAATGTGTTTAAATGGCTCTGTGTGTATGTGTGGGAGTTGTTCTTTATTCATATTGGGATATATATTCTACTGTGGATCTTCAGCAGTTTTTTTTAATGCCTGTGTAGTGAATTTTTTCTGTGTCTGAGTATCATTTAATTGCAGTTTGGGGGATAAAATTGTAACACACTGTGCAAAATCTCCAACCTTAAAAACTTTAGCAGATGTATAGTTTTTTTTTTAATTTCTTGAGCATTGCTATTGCTGCTGATTGTGCAACTAAAATCTGCACCTGCACTGCATTGTTTGTCAAATCTGTTGCATGAGATTTGAAAAAAATTGTGGTCTGCTGTTGTGATTTTGATAAGGCAAGTCCCAGGTTCCATGAAATATTACTGAGATGTTTTAGTACTGCTATAGTCATTAGCTTTTTACATATTTCTTCTGCCTCTAGGTGTCATAAAGTTGAAGTGGCTTATTATTTGGTCAACTAGAGCAAGTTTACCAATAGTACCTTAACTGTAATTCATCAATTAAAGTTATTTGTGACCAAAAATCTATATAAAAACTGTTTTGAGGATGAACAGCTTCTTTTGAAGCTAATCTTGTTTGCTATACTTGCTAATCTTGTTTGCTATACTTGCTAATCTTGTTTGCTATACTTGCTAATCTTGCCAATCAGTTCTTTCTAAGCAGTCCCATTTATCAGTGAAATGTTGAATGTTTTGGGAGGGAGGTAACAGAGGGAACTTGAATTCATTGCATAAAATTTGTTACAATGACATCCTCCTGAAATAATTTATTTTCCATGAATTTTTAAAATAGTTTTATGACTTTTGGTGCACTATATATGTGTATATGTATGTGTGTGTATATATATGTGATATTTTAATGCACATTCCTAAATCAGTCGTAATGGCTGAGTGTAAAGGCATGGAGACAACTGACAAAACTGAATTTGAAGACTCACAAGATTTATTTTTCTGGACATCAAATAATTTTTTGTAGACAAGATATTTCTAGATCATAGCTAAGTACAATAATTTTTATGTATATTGATTAAAAACAATATTACATGATCTCAGATAAAGAACAAAGGAGGGCAATTATGTATACCAGCGCAGGGATGTTTTGCGAGTAGGAGAAGCTAAGAAAAGGAATGACTGTTATTTATACTAAGCATGTCTTATATATACATGTTATTTATACTAGGCAAGTTCATATGTACAGCTAAGCTTCAATTGGTTAATTTTAGGTTTTTTACTTCTCTTTTGCAAGCAGCGTTATGTAAGCATCATATGATTTTGAAAAGATCTCGAATTTGGGAGGAAAGATGAACTTATGGGAAGAACATAAAATTTAGAATAGTCAATTTTGAGGTTGCCCAATTATTTCTTAGCATACCATCATATTTTATTTTATCTTACACATATATATGTAATATATGCACTGGTATGCAAAAATTAAGCAACAATGTAAATTTTAATCATATAGCCATGAAAGGAGAAACTGATTGCAGAAAAGGGGTTCTTGCAATCAGTATAATGAACACGCAATTCAGTAGAAAGGTCATGCATATGCAAATGTCAGGAACAGGCGATGTGAGTGTACACAAAACGCGTGCGGTCGGCACGCTCAACTCGAGACTTCAATAAAAGGAAGAACAGAGACGCAATTAAAGACATTTGCTTCAAGTGCAAGTGAGTTCTTTTGTGAAATATGGCTAGAGGAAATCACCTAGATGACTTCACACATTGAAGAACGATAGCTGGAAGAGGTACATAGTGTGACCAGTGTAGCTGAAGAGTTCAGCGTCAACAAAAGGGTTATTTCACGCGGGAAGTGTTCCAAATCATAGTTACAGATGTTAGAAAGGTTGGTGGTGGCCGCCCCAGGAAAACAACTGCAGTGGATGACCGATATATTGTTCTATAGGTGAAAAGAGCATGAAACCAGTAAGTAAGTGTATAGCTCAGCAACTGTGTACAGCAGTGGGGGGACAAGTGTCACCATTTACTGTGTCCAGATGCTTTCACAAAGATGGCCTATTCACCCCCCCTCTGTCCTGCACACTGCATCCCTTTGAAAGTTGGCCATCGGCGCCACCGTTTAGAGTGGTGCAAGAAGCACAAAAACTGAACATCTAATCAATGGAGCCATGTCCTCTTTACGGATGAGAGTCATTTTAGTGCCACAAGCGATTCTCAATGCCAGTCTGAGAGACTTGAAATTTGTGAACCAGTGACTTGGAGAGAGGTAGGGACATGGTTTCATCCCAGTAACATCACACGGAAAGAGACCGTTACTGTGGTCTTGGAGTTCTCATCTGGGGAGGCATTATGCTGAATGTACATTTTCGACAGAGTTTCTTTAACCGGAGATCTCTATTGTCAGGAGGTGATCCTTCCCCATGAGCATCTGTTCTGAGGCACCATTGGAGCAGACTTCATTTTTATGGATGACAATGCACAGCCACACTGGACTCCTGCTGTTCAGAACTACTGAAAAGCGAAAATATCACTCAAATGGATTGGCTAACATACTCCCCTGATTTAAATCCCATAGAACATGTGTGAGATGCTTTGGGGAGATGCTTTATTGCAGGATTACATCTTCCGGGGAACACCCAACAACTGAAACAGATTCTGATTGAAGAATGAGCACTCTTACCTCAAGATCTGTTAGACAAGATCTCAAGATCTTTGGTGCTGAATATGGACAGACGGTCCGAGGTAACCATTGCAGTAAGAGGAGGGCATATCCCATACTAAAGAACATCTGCTTGTTGTTCTTCCTCCTGTACAGATAATCATGTATAATGATATTATGAGTTCAATGAAGCCTCTCTTGTTTGATTACGTACTGTATGCATTGTGTTTATTTTTGCACAACTGTGCTTTTGTCATCGTTTAAATACAAAATGCTGTCTCTCAGTTTTGAATTTTGAGTCTCTCAGATGATTTCTCGTGGTGTTATGGGAAAAAAAAAAAAAAAAAAAAACCTGTTGCTTATGTTTTGTACACCAGTGTCTCTCTCTTTCTATATATATAAGTAAACATTTTAATTAATCATAATAAATTGCCTAATACTAATGCAAAAGCTAAAAAGTAATAAAATACTAATTTATTTACTAATGGATTATGGAAACTTTTGAAAAGATATTATTAAAATTGAAAATGTAATCAATAAAACAAGTAATTATCGTCACTGGCCGGAAATTAGTTGACTTTTCAAAGGGAACAAACCAAATTCCATTTTTAACAATGATTAATAAATGTGAAGGTGTTTCGTCTTTTTCTCAAGTAAGAATTCTTATGCTAAACAAGTTTTTTATTTTGCTCTGTCCAGTTTTACAAAAAACTTTCAAAATCATGACATATTATTGTAAGAGTGAGTTGTATATTCTTACTTAAAAAAAATGCCCCCCCCCTGACAACTTCGCCTTTAATCATATTAATTCAATGTGAACTTTGTAAAAATAATGAACATAATGCAATTAAACAAATAAAAAAAGGTGAAGAAAATTATATTCACATAAAACCAAAAGGTGAAAGGGAAAATTATGAAAAGCAAATGTACATAATATGCAGAAATTACCAGAAGATGAAATAATTAACTTACATGTTTGCTAGGTTATAAAGCAAGATAGGTCCATTACTTTCTTCATACTCAGAATCGAGTTTGGAATTTGAACCAGCATGGTGAATAGAGGGGCAGAGAGAATGAGTCAGGGTGTAGGTGGGGACTTTGGGAATCTATTTTTAGAATGCAGAAAAGAAGTGGTTGTTTAACTCTCTTTCGAGTGTATATCTGTTGAAATTTTAACTTTTGAAAAACTGACCAAAGAAAAGAAAGAAATTAATAATCTGGCTAATTTTCATAGCAGAAAAATAAAAAAAGTACTAGTAATCTTCACTTCTCAAGAACTTTTAAGCAGGCTTAGAAAGTTTGGGAACAAGCCCATTTTTTTAGTAACAGCAATAAAGAAAATGTCAGAAATAATGATTTTTACATTAAATACAATAACTTCAGTAATTACATTATTTACAGATCTTTAACCGATAACCATCCAACATATACTGCCTTTTAAGGATTAGGAATAAACTTTCATATCCCTTTCAGCCAAATGATTTAGATTGAGTACTTATTGCCTGCTCTTTTAAGAATTTTAATAAGTAGTAGAATTTCATGTTGTAGATTTACTGTATTTGTACAAATACTTTTAATGAACTCTATTTGATTTAATGTAGTATTACTAATACTTTCCTTGGAAATTAAGTCCAATTTATTAATTTGTTAGTATTAAAATTAAAGTTGCGTGTTTTGTCATACAGTACAATCTTTTTGTAGTTAATTATTTTAAGATCTAGATGCTTGACTACATTTTTGAAGTATTTGTTTTATTAAGAATAAGGTACTCTGAATAAATTTCTGAATGTTCGATCTTGTTAAAATTTTTAAAGATTATAAGATCATCTATATAACTGTAAGTATGGACATAGTAAATTAAAGAATAAATAAAACGTGTTGCTGTAAATTTTTTTGGACAGTAAATTCTTTAATGAATAGAAAGATATTACAAATGGATGCACTCGTGTGTGCAACTATTTTGATTCCTCAGACTTGCTTAAAAGCTGATTTTGAAATTTAACTTGGTTATTAAAAATAGTGCATTTAAGAAAGGCTTTCCATCTATTATAGGTCCTATAACTGTGAGCACAGAAGGAATGAATTTAGGTGGATCAAGGAGGTATAGATTTCTTCTAAGGGAAATGAGGTATATAACTTTTCAAAGTCATAGCAGTTAATATTTTGTGTGTTGATAGACTGAACAGTATTTATGACAGAAGTGTTATTATTGATGATCCAGTAATAATTATGTTCACTGTTGCAAGCATTGAAGATTAATTTACAAATTTTTTCAAGTTGAAGTGCAAAATAATAGTTTAGATTTTTCTTGCACCATTTTCAATGGATCTGAATTTTAATGGTGTTTTATGGAATTTGGAAAGAGTATACGGGTTAGAAAATCTATTGTACTGGGGATTTACAGAGATTTTTAGTTTCTTATGAAAACCTTTAATTCTGTTAATAATAGAGGTTTCTTTAGTGTTTCCTAATTGACAGGTGCTGGGATTTAGAAGTTTTTTACTAATAATTGTTGTGTAGAAAAGTTTTTAAATAATGCTAAAGTTATTATTTGCTTTATCAGATTTGGTAATAGTGAGCAGTTGTTTTAAATTCTTAATAGTTGATTATAGTTGAGACCAATTTAGTTTAAAATATTTTCTTTCATAATACGACAATCTGGAAGTTATTAAAGACCTAGTTCTTGAATAGTGTTAATACAGACTTTCTAACTATGATACTTTTACGAAATGCCCAGCTATGGTAAGATAGCTTGCTTCCCTGCAAGGCAGGTTTAGGGTTGCCATAAAATGACAAGGGAAGGCAGGGTGCCATATTTGGCACGAAATCACCCATTTGGCAACATTTGGTGATATGCCATATGTGGATGGAGAACCTTCTTGAACGAAATCTTATCCGTTTGGCCCAGAATGTTCTTGAAGGCAGGTCAAAAGCTATAGAACGACCGAACCGCGTCGCGAGCTGTACTCTAGTGTTTTGCCATGAAGCTGTCATCACCATTATAACCTGATAGCCTGAAACCTGTGTTGCTGATTGTTTCAGCATGTTTGTTGTAGTTTTTTGACAACTGTAAACATGTTTTTTTGGAGCTGTCCTGAGTAATACTGGCTAGTAAATTGTGTTTTCATTCTTCATCAAGTGTTGTTGTGAATCGCTCCAAATTCACAAACCCGTAGAAACGCAACAATACTAAATACAAAATATAGATTAAAATAAATTTTCTCCATCTGCAGTTTGACAAATTATGCTACTTTTGAATTTTCAACAAATGCAAAGTTTTTTTCCTAGCTTTAGACACCAGACCAGTTATTTCATTTAAATATAAAAGAAACATCTAGCAGTTTGCCAACTAACCATCATGAAATAGAAGAGTCTGCTGAATGACATTGCAGATTGTCTAAATTCAGTCCATATGTAGATGATCATTACTAGCACATAATTACTGGGAACTATGGATATCATTCAAAACACACAGCTTAAAAACTCATTAGTTATGGAGTAAAATATAGACCAGTAAGATATGTCAACAAAAATTACTGTTACAAAAATTTAGAAAACAGCATCAACAAATTTATCATTAAGGCCAACTATCAGCTTAATTTGTCTATTGATAGCTTTTTAAAATAGATAGGTGAAATTAATATGGTTAAATATTAGTACTGAACTAAAACCAGTAAAATTTCAAAGTCAATTAAATTGATCTCAACTACTGTCAACTATTAATAATTCAGAACAACTATTCAGTATTACCAAAATTGATAAAGCAAATAGTAACTTTAGCGTTATTTGAAAACTTTTCTACACAATTATTATCAGTAAAGAATTTTTTAATGCCAATACCTATCAATTAGCAAACACTAAAGAAATCTCTGTAATTAACGTAATTAAAGCTTTTCATAAGAAACTCAAAATCTCTGCAAATCCAAGGTACAACAGATTTACTAACCTATATGCTCTTCCCAGATTCCATAAAGCACCACTAAAATTCAGATTCATTGCAAATGGCACCAATAATTACAAGGAAAGAAGAAATTGTAAATTAATCTTTAATGCTTGTAACACTGAACATAACTATTATTGGATCATCAATAATAACACTCCTGTCATTAATACCATTCAGTCTATTGACATACAAAATGTTAACTGCTAAGACTTTGAAAAGTTATATATCTCACTTCCATTAGAAGAAATCTATACTAACCTCCTTGATCTGCCTAAACTCTTTCCTTCTGTGCTCACAGTTACAGACCTTTAATAGATGGAAAGCTTTCCTTAAATGCACTATTTTTAACAACCAGGAATTGCAATAGTTGCACACATGAGTGCATCCATTTATAATATCTTTTTGTTTATTAAAGAATTTACTGCCCAAAAAAATTTACCGCAACACATTTTATTTATTCTTTAATTTACTTTGTCTATACTTAGGCTATATAGATGATCTTATTATCTTTAATAATTTTAACAAGATTGAACATTCAGAAATTTATCCAGAGTACCTTATTTTTAATAAAACTAATACTTCAAAAATGTAGTCAAGCATCTAAATCTTAAAATAATTAACTACAAAAAGATTCTACTGCATGACGAAACATACAACTTCAATTTTAATCCTAACAAATTAATAAATTGGACTTAATTTCCAAGAAAGTTATTAGTAATATTATATTAAATCAAATAGAGTTCATTAAAAGTATTCATACAGATATAATAAATCTACAACATGAAATTCTACTGCTTACTAAAATTCTTAAAAGAGCAGGGATTAAGTATGCAGTCTAAATCATTTGACTGATAGGGATATGAAAATTTATTCCTAAACCTTAAAAGGCGGTATATGTTGGATGACTATCAGTTTGAAAGATTTGTGAATAGTGTAATTACTGAAGTTATTGTATAATGTAAAAAATCATTATTTCTGACATTTTCCTTATTTCTGTTACTAAAAAAATGGGCTTGTTTTCAAACTTTCTAAGCCTGCTTAAAAGCTGTTGAGCAGTGAAAGTTACTAGTTTTTTTTTTTTTTTTCGCTATGAAAGTTAACCAGAAATTAATTCTTTTGTTTGGTCAGTTGTTCAAAAGTCGAAATTTCAACAGCTATATACTCGAAACTCTTACACTCGAGAGTTAAATGACCACTTCTTTTCTGCATTCTAAAAATAGATTCTAAAAGTCCCCACCTACACCCTAACTCATTCTCTTTGGATCAATCCTGGTTCAAATTCCAAATTCGATTCTGAGTATGAAAGTAACAGACCTATCTTGCTTTAAAACCAAGCAAACATGTAAGTTAATTAATTCATGTTCTGGTTATTTATGCATATTATGTACATTTGATTTTCATACATTTTTCATTTTACCTTTTTGTTTTATGTGAATATAATTTTGTTCATTTTTTCTTACTTGTTTTGCATTATGTTCATTATTTTTACAAAGTTTACATTGAGTTAATATGATTAAAGGCGAAGGTGTCAGGGGGGCATTTATTTTAAGTAAGAAAATACAAGTCTCTCTTGCAATAATATGTCATGATTTTGAATTTTTTTTTAAACTTGACAGGGTAAAAAATAATAATAAAAATAATTCTTACATGAGAAAAAGACAAAACTCCTTCACATTTATTAATTATTGTTAATGTAACAGAATTTGGTTTGTTCCCTTTGAAAAGTCAACTAATTTCCGGTCAATGACAATAATTACTTGGTTTATTGATTACATTTTCAGTTTTAATTATGCCTTTTAAAAAGTTTTCATTTGCAATTTACTCTATATTCAATTTTGATGTTTCCATTTTAAAAATTTTCAAGATTCTTTTTTTAAATATGCTTATAAGTTACTTCATTCCAATAGAATTCTAAGTACGTTTTTATCAAAGGAGATAATATACTAAGTAATCCATTAGTAATTATATATATATTCTAAATAAAATTTAACAAATTGTAGGTTGTTTAAAATATGTCTATTGTGAATAATCATTTTAAAATTCTAGTATTTATTTTGAGATTTTGAGAAAATGTGAGTAATCATTTTAAAATTAATTACTAGATTTATTTTCATTATTTATTGTTGATTTATTTCATTTCACTGTGATTACATATTCATTATTCTACTTTTCTGGATATATATTGTCTTTCATTCTCAGTGAATGCATATTAAGCAAGCTGTGTTTTATGCATATAAATGGGAATGCGTAATAGATAGGCTATGCATTTTTCCTACAGCTGTATGAATTTTTTTAATGTAAACAAATTATGAATGTTATTAAAGTATATTCATAGTAGTGATAAATTTTGGAACTGAATAAATAATGGAACACAAAATAAAATTGTAAAACCTTAGCAATAATTGATAACCTTAGCATGATATTGCAGCAGTTATTAAATTGTATAACGCAGGTAGCATACTTCATCAATAAAAGATATCTTTTTACATGCAAGCAGTATATTATTTTCAATCATGTTGGAATTGGTTCATTTTTATTATTGCATGAGACCCAATAATGATACACTTTGAATATAGTCTATCAATTTCATTTTTATGTTAATTATTACTGTAATTATTAGTTTTTAATCAAATCATTATGAATGACCTATAAAATGTGATACATACTGAATGAAATGCTTCTTATCAATGTTTTATATTTCCTTTTTTTTCCCTTCAGGTTCTTTTATCTCTTAACATATTAAGTAGATATTAATAGTATAACTTTATGAAGTCATTTTTAATAATACTTCTATGAGTAATAACTTGAATGATCTATTATAACTGTAATTCACTTTTACTTATTAGTCATGGTACTGTAAATGAGTAAGTTAATAAAACATCTAATTTGAGGTTTTTTTTTCACATAATTTTACCATCAATATTTATGTTCCAGAATTAAATAATTTTTGCAGAGATGCAAATAAAATCCTGTGTTTGAAACATTATTTGATAGCTAAATGTAAATGTGTTCAAAATAATATCATAAAAGTTTTCTGTTGCTTTCTGAACTTTTTATTTTACTTGTAAATTCACTTAAATTTTTAGCGTGAATGTCAGCTACACTGCTGGTCACCCAAATAGCAACACCAAGAAAGACAAGAGATATCACAACAAAATTTATTTAGTAGATAACATGTTGATCAAGTATCAAATGGGTAAATTTATAGACTTCTGGGAAATGTGGTTCCTTCCAGAATCAGTAGCCAGATTAGCCGCCATTGTTGAAGGTCACCATTGCCACACGCCTTGGCACTGATTCAAAGAGACTTTGGATGCGTTCTTGGTGTACAGCAGACTAAGCAACTTCCACACGTTGCCAAAATTAATCTGGTGTGGCAGCATGGGATGTAATCTGGGTCAATCGTTCAGCAACCATGGACAACATGTTTTCTATTCGCGAAAGATCCGGAGAGCGAGCCGTCCGGGGAAGCAATTCAATCTGATGATTGACAAAAGAACCCTTGGACAATGCATGCCACGTGTGGTCGTGCATTATCCTGTTGAAATATGGCTGTGGGCAAGCTCTGAAGGTAAGGAAGGAGAACTGGCTCCAATACCTCGGAGATGTAGTGCTGGCTGTTTAAAGTACTGGCAGTGCGTACTAGAGGAGTGCGAGAGTGATATCCAATGCCACCCCACACCATAATACCCGGTGCAGGACCAGTGTGAGGGTGCATAACGCAGCTGTTCAGCATCTTCTCTCCATGGTGTCTCAAGACTCGAATCCGCGCATCGTGGTGTTACAGACAGAAGCATGACTCATCAGTAAAGACAATTTCAATCCATTCTGCCGTCCACATCCTTCTTTCATTGCACCATAGGTGGCGGAGACGTCTGTGGTTCTGCGTCAAGGGTAGACAAAGCAATGGACGTCTTGCGGACAGGCCTCTCTACTGTAAAGGGTGTCGAATGGTACGTGCAGACACTGGATGATGCGTTACAGACTGTGCTATGGTTCGTGATATGACTGAGCGATCCGTCATTGTCACACACAATGATCCTGTCATCACGTGAAGTGGTGCAGTGAGGTGGATGCAATCGAACACATTGGTCCATCGTACCCTCCTGCATCCAACGTTCACATATTCACATTACAGTTGTTTGGTTTCATCAAACGTGACTACCGATTTCCCAGAAATATAATCCACACTCTCGGTAGGCCTCTATCCTTTCTCTGTCGAACTCAGATACTTGATCAAATGATGATCGCTGTTTACTACGAGGCATAATTGATTTTTTTTTTGAAAAAACCACACAAACAAGAAAAACACAATTGCCGAACTTGAAATCGTCGAAAACTCCAAGCCTTAAATAGAGCTTTGAAGTGCCACCACAGGCATGTGTGATGTGCGTTTGCACTGAAATTCTAATCATTTGCATATCTCACCTCCGTTAATGCATGTTGTATGCTTCCTTGAGGGTGTTGCATTTACGGTGGCCAGCAGTGTATATCACATTGTATTAAAAAAGTTTTAAGTAGAAAATTTTTGTACTGAAATAAAATATTGAAATTTATTTCTTAAAATGCTATTACAAAGGAGACAACTAAAATGAAGTTAAAGCCTTTGTTGTCAGGAAATTAAATTTAGCAGCAAATGAAATTGATGATATTAACTTGTCACTTAATTTAACTGCCTTGCAGTAACATATTGCCTTGCCATGAAGAAGATAAATGTTGTATCAAATGAAACTGGTGCTTAGATCATTATAACAGATCTCATATGAGAATAGTGTATTTACTTGCATATTTTCTCCCTTTTTTTATCAGTTTTATCATCTGAAAATCAATAGAGAAAACAGTTACAATAAGAACATAAATGAAAAATAGTCATGTGTTAAGGTAGTTTCATTTCTATTTGCGAGTAATTTGAATTTTGCTTATTGTTTTTCTGCTATTCTTTAGGCCCCAAATCATCCATAAATAATTAGAGAAAGTGAATGTGCAGCTGACTTATGAAATTGGAGACTGAATGTTCAGCTCATTTTTGCACCACTGTGATTGTTTTGTTTCTGTGATAGGCTGACATAAAGTTCAACAGCAGAAGGGAAATGTTTGGCATGATCTTTACTAATAGTTTGTGAGAGTTTATCTTTGTTAGTAAGATGAAAACAACCGCTACATGGAAGAATCCATTTTAAAATTTAGGGAAGCTTGATCTGTAAATGCATTGAGGTAGGGGAGAATTTAAAAAAAATTTACAACCTTGCTCTAAAAAGCTAGGGGGAAATAGGTAAATATTTTTTGAATATGGAAATAAATTAAAGTATTAGGAAGTCGTTTAAAGATTTGATTTTCTATGAGTAAAAAGTGATAAAGAATAACATTTTTAGAAAAAGTGCTGTCAGAAAAGCACTGATGAGATTTTGGAAAAAATACTTCATAAAAATGCTGCTTTTGTTAAATTCTAACAGTCTGAATGAAACTACCAAAGATGGAAATTCATTTTTTTAATTCTTAATCTATATTATAAATGAATGCCATCAAGTCATAATAATTTTTAACTTTTGTTACTTTACAACATATTCATCTTCTAGTAATATGTATTTTGCTTATAGACATGGAAAAGGAGTTATTGAATGTTATTTGTCTTATTGGAATCAGATATGTGAATGGTGGAGTAGCCATTCTGAAAATGATAGCAGTTATTCAGTTCTTTCCATTGTGACTAAAATGCTTCTCATTGATTCAAAGGTATGAAATAAGTACAATTTTAGAGCACTTTTCTCAGTCTTAAATTATATATTTTAAAGTCAAATAATTTAAGTTCAAATGTATGTTCTAGCAAAGTAAACAGAGTACTAATAAATCATTTTTATTTTTAAAGACATAAATATAAATAATTGTGATATTGTTCTGAGTTATATGGCGTGAAATACACATGTGCACACACACAAGACATGCAAAAAAAGGGGGGGAGGAGGGGATAAATTTTATTTTAATAACAGTTTTGGTATGAAAAGTTTTATATGAAAAACTCACATGTTAGAGCAGAATTAAATCAATATATAATAAGGGCATTTTCTGTAAGTTGGCCATCCATAACTGCAAATGATTTTGGTCTTCCATGGGACTGATTTTAGAGAGGTGATGTTCAGTGTTGTATGTTTGTGTCCTTGAAAATTTTGGTTGCTTTCAGAAGGGGTCAACACTGTACTTTGACACTTTGAGAAATTTTGGTTGAGTTACAGTGCTTATTAACAGTGCAAATTAACAAAGCTTACAGTGCAAATTAACAAAACATAGTTGAAATTTTGAGAGCATAGTAGAATTTGAAGGGCTAAAAATCACTGTTGATGCAAGCAGCAGTATGCAAATATATGTTACAGCCAGTCATAGTTGACACTTTGGACATGTTAATTTAAATGTTACAGTGTTTATAGCTTTTGTAAGATAATTTTTGTAGATATTCGTGTTTCTGTGGCTGATGGCAGATAGTGAGTACTAGTGTGCTGTTGTACACAATGGAGCAGAGCAGTTAATCAGATATGTTGCTCTTTTCTTTGGGGTTCATCATTTGGTAATTTCTCAAATGTGAAAGCAATTTCAAAGAAGTCAAATAGTTGTCTGGATGCCTGCTCAGTTGAGGGTTGTCATCCCTTTTGAATATTGGTATGTCGCTATAGTAGCTAAGTGAAATTGATGACCTTCTTCCACAGCTGTTATATCTATGGTTGCGGCATCATTTGGCAAGATTATGTCTGTCAGTACTATTTGTTGAAGGCTTTACATGAAAGAACTGTACTCCAAAGTGCCAAATTTTTGTGTTCCACTAATTGCCTTATCCAAAGGAGTAAGATAAAAATGCTTTCAACATCTCAGTTGGATCCTCTCAGATTGACACAACATCCTCTTTTCAGATGAGTCCATGTGTTCCCTAAAATAAGATGATAAGTGTGTAAAGGTCTGGAGAAAATGAGGCACACAGAATCATCCCAGAGCATTAAAGATCACATATTCAAAAGTGGCAGCATAATGGTATGAGCTGGAATTTCAGTGGGGTATTACATTCAACTACAATTCTATAATGGCTGATTCTATAATTTAAAGACAATTCTATAATGGCTGTGCAGTATAAGGTGAATTCTTACATCACATTATGAGACTCTATGTTTCAGCAGTTGATCCTGATTTCCTCCTTATGGATGATAATTCTTATCTTCAGTGAGCCAGCATCATTAATGAGTACTGAGAGAGTGGAGACGTTTCTCATATGGAGTGGCTGCCATACTGCTCTAACTTTAATCCCATTGAAAATCTTTGAGATGCCCTCAAGCATGTTGCCTCTGCATGTTTACCTCCTCCAGTCATTTCAAACGTTTGGAAAACTGCCGTAATGGAGGAATGGCCATTACAAGCTTCTGTGATAGTTGATCACTTTATTGAAATTATGGAAAACCACTGTAAAGTTTGTGTGAAGGTCTGGGGTGATCGCATATCTTATTAATGGGAGTTTCATTTGTTTTTAGCTTTAAACATTAATTTGTTAATATGCCAAATATGACATCCTCATACAATTTACAAAAATTAAGTATTGTTATCTTTCGTGCTTAAACACATTTGCTACCTTCTTGTGTTATTTGGTGTTAATCAAAGCTTAACTTTTCTATTTTTGTTGATTTGACCATCATAGGGTTAATTTTTGGAAATTAATGCATTTTTTTATGTATATTATAATTAGTGCAAATGATTCATTATCTTTTTTTCAGAGATAGAATGCGGACCTGCTAATGCTTTTTTCTTTTAAAATTTAAAATTATTTGATGAAGTAGTTGTAATCTCATGTTTTATATTCAGAATATATGAATATCTTTGAATGTGTCCAATATGCTGATCATGCGATGGATTTGTAGCAAATATAAATGTGTATTTGCTATAAATCTATTACATGATCAAATACTTTTGGAGTATATTTCTTTATATTTTATTGGGCTGCTTTTATTTCTCCTAATGTTTCATAATAAATTTTCAAAATATAATTTCTGTGTTATTTGTATTTCATTTCAGTTATAATCATGGCTTTTTGATTTATTATCGATATGAAATATACGTATTTTTCCCCTTCCTAATGTCTTAGCTTTTTCAATGACTGAAGTTGCTCATGCTTGTAACTACATATTACCATAGACTTACAAAAATAAATTCTTTTTCTGTCATATATTTATATACAGTAACAAAGTTTCAACTCTAGCAGTTTCGTATACTTCTTCCCAATGCCTGGTAGATCTCTAAATCATCCACAATGTTAATTTTCAGCCTTAATCTAAAGAAAATGATTTTCAACAATAAAATGAAATTTATTTAATTTTTGTTTCCCATCAATATGGGATAAATTACTATGTCTATCTGCATATAAATATGTACATTACTTATTTTTTTCACACAGTAATATTTACATTTATTATTAACTTTATTTGCATTGTATTTAAAGGCATTTTACTAAATTACAGCTTTTCTTTCTTCAGATTTTATCAGTGTAAAAGTGAAAGAAAATTACAAAATGATACTAGCCAAGAACATAAAATTCAGTGTATCTTTCATTAAATATTAACGCATTTTACATTAGAATCATAGTATAAGTAGTTTGATAACCTGAATCATGTATTATAAAGTGAATTTAAGTCAGTTTGAAGTTCATTGGAAATGACATGGCTGTGCAGCATAAAGAACTGTTGGAAACTCCTGGGCCTCACTTAAGAGCCTCCTGATTTTTCGTTTTTTAAGATTAGCAGCTATGTAACAACCCTTTTCTAGAATTTGTATATCATTAAAAAATATCTCACATTCGTTTTAGTTTTCAATGTTGCAGTTTTTTTCTTTTTGAATGCAAAGTATCATTCTTACCCAAATATGAAAAACCCTCACAAAGAAAAAGGTACTAAATGCAAATTAATTTTGCTTTAATTTTTATTCTCTTGAACTGTTTTAATATTTGATGCAAGTTGGAAATTGTTTGTTTTTCTCTTGAAATGAATTTTTCTTATTGAGTTTTCTGTTAATTGAAATCAATGTCAAATAAAGATTGGATTTTGCCAGTTAAAATCCTACTCATTTAAACATGCTACAAGGAGTTGCATGTATTTCATATCTCAAAAATAATAGTCAGTCTTATGCTTTTAGCTTGAATGCATTAGATCCAAATACTAAAATGTTTTTCATCCCCTCCTAAAAAAAAAAAAAACCTACCTTGCATAACATGTGCAAACTTCCTTATTTCATAATTAAACTGTGATTTAAGTTCTTATTCATCTCATATATCTTGCATTATTATTACTTTCATCTTCACTGATGTTAATATTGTTTTGAATATTGAATGCTGTATTGGAATTTCAATATGCAATTTTTGTATTTATTTCTTTACTTTTGAACCTACTAATTATCTGGATACATTTTGATAGCAATGATCTTCTGGTTTTTCCAGTTATTTATACTATTTTGAAAATTTATACTATGTGCATTTAGTGAAAGTCAGTTATTTCCATTTTTAATCATTTTTTTTAATTGTAGACTTGCATTTGATCTGGAAAGTTAATTAGTCCAATAATCTTAACAGGTGTGGAGCAAATTATTGTTTTATCTGAAACAATAACAAAGTTGTGGGAAGGTTAAATCATTTTATTTAAACAAAATTTAGAACACGCAAGCACTGTCTTGTGCTACAATATAAGCCATAACTCGTAGTGATATAACTAAATGGAACAGTCAGATTTAAGTTAAACATGGAACAGTAGTCAAAGATTACACAATTAATTATTCTAGAAGCTGGCTCATTACTCTACTGGAATGTCAGAATTTTAATGTTGTCAGTGATAGAAATGCAAGATCGAATAATTACAACTATCAGAGCTTGCAGGAAACTAACACATAGCATACACACAATGCCAGAAACATACTCTGTCTAAAAATCCCAAAACCTCTTTAAATACTGACTACTCATTTGCATTCTGGTATAGAATATGGAATGGAGAAGTTATAATAAAGTCTGAAAGTATAAATTAAATAACTGCTTAATTGACATAAAACTCCAAGTACACTCATATCTGAAACATCATCCCACCAGTCTGCAGCCGTCATATTCAAAATAAAATATTATTCACTCTTCCTCTTTTAGGAATACATGGCAAACTTTTGATGTTACAGGACAAAATGCATTTACTCATAGTTCTAGTGCACTATCTTAATTGAAATTATCTCTCAGGCCTCAAGTATATACGTATTTTTTTTCAAAATCTATTAAAATCGTAATTAATATAAAGTCTTTGATGTAATCAGCTTTCCACTTAATTTTGTTGCAGTTCATTATTAATAAAATTTCCATTCATAAAATATATAAATAACATATATTGTTAACACTCCAATTATTTAAGGTTTTTCCTTTAAGTTTTCTTTTCTAGTTGCTGATGCTTGTATTAAATGCATAATTTCTGATTTTTGTTAGATGTATGAATGTATGATTTCTAATGACACTTGTTAAGAATTTTTAATTAAGGGTTCCCCCCCCTAACTATGCAATTTTTACATCAGTAGTTCTATACCTGTAGATTAATGCCTTACAGGAACAGGTTCTAGATTTAATACAGATATTTACTGAAAGTGAAAAATTTGCTTAAGAGGTGAACAAAACTTAATTTTTTTTTTTCCTTTTTAAGCCCGAAAAAATTAAATTCATTTTTATTAGTCCTGTACAGATCCATAAATATCATCAGTGTATCATGAATATTTTGACAGAAGTTAGAAATTATATTTATAGCAAAGACAGACTCATTTAATTATCAAAATTTCACTACATTTTAGGTATTCCATAAATAAGGGTTAATTAAAAGAGTTACAGAGTCTGAAGTTACATAATTTAAAGACAATTAAATTGATACAATCTTTTTTAATGTACTTATATTTGTAGAAGCAAATGAAAGGAAGTATATTTATTAATGAAAGCTTGTTTATGAAACATGTCAATTACTCATTTTGATCATAAATTATGTAATTTCAGCATGAAAATTTTGTAAGTTTATGGCAAAAGCAGACATGTGCAATAAGACCAGTTGTATGAAATACAGAATTATGGATGTAAGACAATCTTCAGATTTGAAATTAAAGAAAATGGAATATTTTCATTGTAATTAATCTAAAAACTATAATTAAATGAATAGGAAAATGAGATTTTTTGATTTTACTGTTACAAATTATTTAGCTCTTAAGTTGGATATTTGTTATTTGAACTTTAATATTACTTATATATGTTGTATGGAAATAAAAAATCCTAAACGATTGCATGCCATTTTTTGTGTAACATAATGCTGCTTCATGTAATTTTTGGATTTAGAAATTTGAAAATCTGCCAACAGTGAAATGTGTATTTTGTTTTAATAATATATTTCATTTTAGGTTGCTTTAAATATCTGTAATGATTATTCCTCTTCTCTTTTGCCAACATATATCACTTTGCTTCAGAAAAAAGGAGTTACAACAGATATTTTAGTAAGTGTATTGCACTTTTAAATTCAGGAAGTTGTTTTGATGCAGCATATCTGTATATGTTGTAATATTTTCTTAGATTATAGTTTGTAATTATTGTTTTAATAGTCTTCATCTTAATATTTGGCAGCTTTATTGTATGTTTAGTAGAATACAAGTGAGCAATTCACTTTTATTTCAGATACGTGCTTTAGATATTTTGCCATTTTTTCTAGATGTTTCTGAAGATAATCATTTACTCAGGTAAGATTTCTTCATGGCCTTTTTCAGTATACTGTCATTGTTATTAAGGTAGATAGATAGATAGATAGGTATAGACATTCATACAGATATTTCTGGACAAAAGAGAACTTTTTATTTAATAACTTAAATTACATAGCATGAATGGTATAATCTGTGCACCCATTCTTACTCATTATTACTATTTTACATTGTTATGGTTGTACAGTTAATGAAAGAGCAGTAAGTGGCAACATGTTGGCAAGCAAGAGATAATAAGAATGTGGCATGTTCAAGATGAACACTCAATTCAAAATGATTTAATTTCACTATAACTTTATTCTGATTTGTTAATATTAAAATTTGATTTGAAAATCAGAAATTATTATTGGCCAAAACATTATATAAGCACCTTTACTGTTGATATTATGTAAGTATCAGAGATTAATTTTGAAATGATGCAGTGTAAAGTGATTTGTTATAAGCCGCTACTGTTTTTAGGATGGAAAGGGGAAATAACCAAATTAAAAAGGAATGTTAAGGGACTAGGGTAATTTTGGAATTTTGATTTACGTAGGTTTAAACTTAGATATATATTTATACTTCATAATAGTACCATATACTCCATAATGAGTAAAATACTCTGTAATTGATATCTGAATATGAACTCTAGCAATCTTTTAATTTTTGAAGGAACAAGTTTCATTTTGCATAAATTAAAAGAATAAAGCTAATTCATGTTTGAGGGAAGGAACTGATACTGATGTCATATAGAGGGAGGAAAACTTGTTAATGAACTGGTAAAGACTTTGAATCTAAAATTATTTTTAGTGTCAAGATTTTAAAAAAGTAAATGGAGTAAAATAAAAGAGTGGCTGCAGGAAGGCAAGAAAGTTAGAGGTTGCAAAATATTCTGGATTCAGTAAAAAGTAGGAAAAAAAGGGAAGATGATGGCAGAGCAAGGGTAAATCTTAGTGAGATGGGATGAGCCATTTAGTCTTAACATCTTTTGTAAATATGTAGCACTAGTATGTATAGAGAAATTTAGATTATGTGGGTCAGTGAAATGAGTTCAAGAACTAGACATATTAAATATATGTCTAGTTTTTAGCCATATTCATCGTGTAATCTGAAAGAATATCTACATGATTCACAAAGTATATATAATAGACTTTTTCCTGTTAAAAAAAACAAAAAAAACTCTTAAGTTAATCATGTTTTAAATAGTTCATTATATGCTGTTTATGGGTAATTATATGCTTTTGAAGTTTTCATATTTTACTTCTTGTGAAGTATTTTTACATTACCTGCATTTAATGATTACCAATGTATTAATTTGCACAGAAAATCAGGAACCCATTATATATCAAGGCTGTCCAACATTTCAGAGCTTTTAAGCTGCATGAATTGATAAAGATTGCCACAATGCCAAATGAATATATTTTCTGGGTTACCTGCAAAATTTAATATTTATTGACTACTAAAATAAAAACTATATTATTATTGTATTAAAAACTAATTCATTTTTTAATCCCAAGGGTATTTATTGGACAAAGAAAATATGAACATAACACATTTATTCTAAACATTAAGCCTGGCTGATTAATACCAGGGCACTTATATCTAGTTTGATGATTTGATATTGCAAAGATTACATTCAGGATGTTTATCTGAAATCTTTGTTTGATTTTCTTTTGCTACTTATATACTGAAGGATGTTTTACATTACTTTTCTTTTTGTATGCTGTATCTAACAATGTATTCTTTTTCATGTTTTCAAGTAAGTCTGATATCATTCTGGACTGAAGTAACAAATATTGTGTATATGCTAGGTATCATTTAAAGTCTTTCCTTAGTATGTACTCATAAAATGGCAAATTTCAAATAGTGTCATGCTTCAAACTATCATTTATTAGTTGTCATCTCAAATTTGACTTGCTAATTTTTGAAAACATTATCCAAATACTTGTGATTAAGTGTACTTTTAAAATTCTGATTCAAAAGGAACTCAGAAGACACACTGGATATATACTTCATTTTAATGATGCAGATACACATAAAGCAATGTAAATCTATGTGCATCATTGTAGATCATTCAATCTGTGAATCTAAAGCAGACATCTGACAATTTCTTTCATGGCATTATATATACAATTCAAATCAAAATTCCAAGCTTCATGGTTGTTGCCAATCTAAGTTTCGAACAAAACTCTATGTTTAAGCACTTTATCATGTAGAGCATTTGCATGCTTGTTTTTGATGTCAAAGAAACATTATTCAGTTCATTAAAGTAAGCAGTCACACGTACTAAAAATCAATCAAATCATTCTCATTTTCAAATTTAGAGCTTCTTCTTCTGTTTATTTTTTGGTTGTACAGCACAGTCTGCATCAAAGAACTTTGAAGGCCTCATGTAATCCAAGGATCATGATTTTAGTTTCATGTAATAATTCTTTTATGCGGGAAAAGGTTTTCCGTTGCTAATATTATTATATCATTATCTTTTTAAACATTATTCATGAGTCGTATATATTAATAAAGCCTAAAATTTTATTTTATATTTAAGTTTATCTGAACAATACGTAAAGAATTTAAATATATATAAAATGTTAGACTGAAGAATTTGGGAAAGTATATCAGTTGTTTTTTTATACTGCTGATAATCATCAAAGATTGAAACTTATAAAATCAGATTTATTGAGTGATGCTGAAGCTCAAATAGAATAAAATATAACTCAAAAGAAATATTACTGAATTGTTATAAAACATTCAAAAGACATATAAAGAATATGGAATTGTATGATTGGGGAAAAAATCAAATTCATAAGGTTAGCACTTTTAAATAATGTAAACACTTTTGCCTTCCCCTCTCACCCGTAATATAAAAGGCAGGTATTTAGAGCAATTCTCCTTTCTCCAAAATTCACTATTAATTCTGAATTATTAATCCTAGCTATTAATTAATTTCCCAAAACTACTATTTTTGGAAATTTGATTAAAATTCATCTAGTATAAAAAATATGTTAGCTTTGAAATTGACTTTTAATTTTTGTTATTGAATTCAGTTAAAATGTTCTTTCTTACTCAGGTCTTATTTACAGTAATGCATGAAGGACTGATTAAATGGTATGAAAAGTATTCTGGCTGATAATATAGATATGTAAATATGAACGTGATGCATTGTTAAAGATCATATATTATTTCACTGTAAGTAATAGAAGTCATGGCTGATATCATTTGTAGTTACATTTAGGGGGATCAGCATCATGATTCAAGCAAGGAGTAATCAATGGTGTCATTGGAGTTTCTTTGAAAAACAAATGCAGATAAGCAGAAAGAAATGAACAATCTTTAATGAAAATAAATGCAATATGTAGCACACAAGCACAAGAATAGCTGGAAATAACTCAAAGAGTAAGAAGATATTTAGGATTCCTTCTTGACATATAAAATAAATCATAAGTTCTCATCATTCTCAGAGTAAACCCTAACTCGTACTTAAGCTAATTACTAAGTCTCTCAGCTAATTCACAACTGAATTCTCTAGGTCTCTGACCCATATTTATACCTCGAAACATGGGCTCTAAAAGAATCAGTCATAAGGCTTCAAAAATGTGCTTTCATGTATTTTCCAGAAATTTGCCAAGCTGGCGAGAAACTGCCAAATGTCACCAAAGCCCCTTATGAATAAAATTGCATACGTATTACCTTTTAATTGAGTTATTTTTACAATTCCAAAGCCATTGCACCCAAAATTAAAAGATCTACAATTCTATGCAACAAATAAACATCAAATAATATAACATGAGGCCATAAATTAGATTAAACACAAAACAAATCATAAAATTATCATTCTAAAAACAGTAAATAAAATAAATAAAACAATACAAAATACTGCACCAGTAGTTAAAAACAAAAATACAATTGAAAAAGATTAAAATATTTACAAATATTTTCAACAATATCATAATACTAAGAATTCTGGAAATATGAGTATAATTCAAAATACTTTCAAAATCTGAAATTTTTCATTAATTTAGAGTTATATGGAAATATTGTTATTATGCATTTTTTTTTTTCTGAAGATCATGATAAAAATAATTTACCAGTGTAATGGCTAAAAATTTAATTGCCAATAAAGAGTTCAATTTTCAAAATACTACTAGATTAATTTTGTTAAGGTGAGAGAAAAGGTGTATGGCTATAAAATAATAAGAATTTACGTAACAAACTCTCATAAAGTTTTTCTTCTGTGTATAAATTGATTTCTGATCCTTCCCAAATTTCTTCAGATGTAGAGTTTGAAAAAAAATAGTGTACCCCTAATCTTTAAATTTATCTATTTTTTGCAAATCCAAGGATTTGCTTTAAACTGTTGTATCTCTCTTTCACATTATCTTCTTTTGAATTACCTAATCCTAAAATATGCTTTTTGATGGTGCAAAGAACTATTTTTGGATACCCAGGCTTAATAAATTCTTACATTTATTTCCCTTTCTGAAGCAAAGTGCCTTCGTAAAGGCTTAACTAATTGAACAAAGGAACGTTTTTTTTTTTTTTTTCTTAAGAAATAAGCATTTTGAAGGGGAAAATTATGAACCATTCAATATAAGATTTAAAGTCATTGATTTTCAATACCATTATATGAAATTAGGATTAAACAAGTAAAAAAAATTAAAATTTTTAAAAGCAAATCTTTTTATTGTATACTTAATAATTTGCCTTGTGAAGAAAAATAACTTACTGATTTTAGTTATTTTAAATAGAAGTTAAATATGTTTTTCTAGATTGTGTTTAGAAGAGATGCTAACTGTACATTTCCCTTTAAAAAGTAAAGATCTGAAGCCTGGAACTGTAGCATATCATTCTTATATTTCATTTATTAAACAGGTAAACCTTTTCTATGTTTTTTAAGAATGCAGCAATGCAATTTTTAGTGCATTAAATTTATTAATTTTCTTACAGATGCTTTGTGCATTAAAGCTCACTGGATGTGAATTTTTATTAGAGATAATGATGACTTTATTTTGCAAAGAAGAGAACCATGTTTTAGAAGTAGACTTTCAAAGTAGTATCATCTTTATGCTAAAAAGGTACTGATTAAAATTTAATTACTTTTTCCCCAATACATATAAAAAAGGTTAGTCAGGTGATTTAAAACAAAATCATCTGATTTTAAATACTGTTTCCATTAGTGTTGTTTATTTAATATTAAATTCAAATTTAACCAATTAAAGGTAGAATAATTTACTCCTTGTAGAAGGCAGACATGCTTCTTTTAAGGTACATAGTTTTTAAGAGACATAGATTTTGACATATTTTAGACAGAAATATTCAATATTAAAGCTGCAAATTAGTCATATATGAAAAAAAAATATTAATAAAATAGTAATGCAAGTAAAATGAATGAAGTTAGTCATTCATTTGACTAACTTCATTGTGTTAATTGACACTTGACATTTATGGTTGTTTCAGATCTGGGATTATGTGATGAACAAGATAATCTTAAATGCTGCTAATGACCTTTATCAGATAAAATTTTTTAAAAATTTTAATTCCGGAAACATCTATTCTGCCACACAGAGGTAGGATCAATGCATAATATTTTTGCATTGTATTTGTCAGAATGTGCTACTTTTCATCTTTCTATTTTCCAAAATTGCTTCTATTTGAAATGTAAGGTTGTGTTTTCAAATACAATCTGTGGCCTTCAAGTATGAATAATTTTTAACTTTGAGATGAATTTGGTTTCAACAATATTATGAATTACTGAAAAGTTGTTATTGAAATAATCATGCTTAGCAGGTCTGTATTTTTACCAGAAAATTCAAGATTTAAATATGTAAATATTGATTTAAAATCAATTAAAAACCTAAAAATTTAGTATACATTTAGAGTTTGTTAATTGAAAATAAAATTCCATATTCAAAAAAGAAAATTTTGAGATCATGTAATAATTTCTGATATCTTTGAAATTGACTTTAGCTAACTCAACAGCATTAATTTGTAATACAAATTTGCATTTTTTTTTTTTTTGGTTTTTTAGATTTCTCTGAAGGGTGCTTCCATGAGTAGAATTTACTGTTTTAGCCTACTCAAGGCCACTTTAAAAATCTTGACCAGTGGTTGCCGTATAAACTTAATGAAATATAAAAACAGTTTCTTCTGATTGATCTGCAGAAATTTCTTAACGTTTTCTTCATTGTATAGTAACATGATAAAAATTGATATTATAGGTGATCAGCACAGTGGGTTAATGTTAAACTGCCTAAGAAAATGATTAAATCTCCTCTATGTCTCTAGAAAAGTATGATGAACATCTAATGGACTAAGTTTCTGTCATTCATTGCATTTTCTCTTTGAAAAGAAAATGTATTGATCTATGGTTAATTACAAAATACTGTTTCATATAAGTAATAGATAAAGCATTCGATGAAAATGTATTCTGATTGACTAGTTTGCGATACCAACTAAGCAGACTGAGTGATAGTGTGATATGCATTGAAGTTAAGTTTAATGATGTTACAGCATTCCATAAGGTTTCTATATTGTCTAAAAAATCTTAATAACTATTTCAAAAATATATATAAAAGACTTTCTAGAAGACATAAAGCTGAAAATCTGTATAAATTTTGTTATTGCAAGCATTATTCTGTGTTCTCAACATTACTCTCTTTTTTAGGCATTACTCTATGTGTTTTTCTTTTAAAATTACTGAAGAGCTTACTTTTTGTGGCTTACTGAACCATTTTTGGATTACTGTGTTTTCTGACTATCCATGCGTATCTGAGTATTAATTAGCACAGATAATGAGACTTCAGTATACTTTTATTCATGCATTATTTATTAAAAATTTTTTTAATATAAATAAGAATGTCTGTTTATTTCTCCCTCCCTTTTGCAGATCTTTAAAATATGAAAACTATCCATTCTCATTTAATTTTTTTTCAAAGTTATCCATAAAATATATGTAGATCATTATCATGACATTCTCATCTGAAAAATGTTTTAGTAGCCTTCGAGAGTAATTTTAATTTGAATTGAGATCTGTATTTTATGCAGTGTTCTAGATTTTTCTAACTATTTACAATGTTTTAGTTCTAATTGTATATAATATTTTAATGCAGAATGGATCCAAAACGACAAATGAAAACTATAGACATGGTTTATGGGATTATACTAGCAGATTTTCATTCTTCAGAAGTCAGATTAGCAATAATAGAAAAAGTGATAACTGTAATGATGGAAAATATTTCAGTAGCTGCATGTATTAATTTTTTCCTGGCTCATATTCAGTCTGTGATGAATATATTGAAAGAAGGTGATTCAGTGAGTAATTAATATGTATTTAAAACAAAGTAAAAATAATATGTCTATTTGTAAAGAGTTTCATTTAATGAATTCTTAAGCTAGTAGAAGGCACTTGAGAAAACTGAAATTATTTTGCTTTTAATTTTCTTAAATTTTGTTTTAATTAAATCTAATTTTTAGTTGTAAAATATGTTCTAATCTTAATAATATTAAAATTTGTTAGTTTGTATAAATGATTTGTTGGATTTCCTTTAGATGTCTTTCAATGATATTTTGAAGGACATATATATTGATAAGAATAAGGAAGAATTCCACAAAGTGTTTGCTTATATATATATATAAACACTTTTTTAATGTGTATATTATATATATATATATATATACATTAAAAAAAACAGCAGCTGTTAGTTCTTTTCTCTAGGACATCTAAATGAGATGATACAGATTAGTGGCTTTTTTAGCTTTATAAGTAATAACTGGGCCAATTAATGTTATGTTATTGTACAATATTAACACATCATCTAGTGAGGATATTTTAGATGAATATGCAGTGCAGTCATGATTGTGGAAATTCTGAAGTAATTTCAGCCTTAAAAAAGAATGTGCAAGAGTATTATTACGAGAAGCTGCTGAATGTGATTATTGACGAAAATCTGTGTCTAAGGGTATGAAAGGAAACTTTCAAGTTAGGGGTTTTCTCCGAGACCATTGCAGCTTATTCAAGGCTACTTTAAAAATCTTGACCAGTGGTTGCCATATGGACTTAAATGCAAAACAGTTTCCTTTGTTTGGTCTGCAGAAATTCCTAAACTCTTTCTTCATTGTATAGCAACGTGATAAAAGTGGATATTATAGGTGATCATCACAATGGGTTAATGCTAAACTACCTAAGGATATGAAATCTCCTCTATGTCTTTAGAAAAGTATGATGAACATCTGATGAACTATACAAGGTGTTCCTTCATTCGAGTTTTGTGCAACCAGGATTAATCATTACAGCAGAATCTTACTATAGTAAAACCCCTTGTAAATAGCACCTAATTAAATGGCATTAACAAAATAACTACACTTCTGAATTGTTTAATTTGAAAAAGAGGACTATGAGATAAAAAACAGGGCAACAATTTGGAGACTTAAAAATGATGAAAACATTTATATTATGTTTCTGCCACTGAACATAACAAATCTTATGTAAGCAACGAATTATCCATACTATAAAAATGTGCTATCCCTTTTTAATGTATGAGTGAGTGTATGTTGAAAGTAGTCTCCATGATTTTCAAAATAATTCACATAGAACGATGCCATGTTTTCTTTGGCTGTTGCTTGGGTAAATGTAAAGAATATTATATACCTGTTGATGGAAATTGTGGTTTGTGATCATGGCTTGTGACATAGGTAACAAGTCAAGTGATGAAGATCCTCTTGGTTTTAAAGGAAGCCCATGTCTAACATCTTGAATTTAATTTCATGTTTGGAGAAAATGAGTAAAGAGGAGGTTCAGATTTGAATGGATATAGCTAATTCTCTTCCCATCATATTCTCTGAATATGAGGATGAAATAATTACACATACTGTAGAGAATGAAAAAGAATGAAAAGAAGAAGAAGATGATTATTTGCAGAGCAAGAGTTACGTATAAAGAAGTTGGCAAATTGCAAACTTTCATAAAACTAAGAAATGTTCATCTAAATCTGTATATGGTATTGTGAACTTTCTTGTTCTTAGAAATGCTGTTCTCTTTCCGAGAGATGTCAGAGAATGGTCATCATGAGAGATTTTGGTGTATTTGGTCTTCAGTTTGTAGAGACATTAGGTTATTTTGAAGCAGGACATAAAAAACGAGCAGTGCCCTTGCCGGGATTCAATCTTCGGACTCCTCAAATACACACCAAGTGCATTGACCATTACACCACAAAGCCATGCTGAGAAGGTGGGAGAAATACCTTATAAGTTCAATATTGTATAACAGTGGTGGTCAAACTTCAAGATGATAGGAACCACATTTCATGAACGTTTGAGAGCTGTAAGTCCAAATTTATATCATTACAAAAATAATAAGATGGGTTTTGAATATTAAGTAACTTTTTAAATAATAAGAATTTTGTATTTTATATAATATGTACATATAAATATGAACAAATAAATCTCTTTATCTTCTGCTTTGTGTTCAGAAAAGTTAAGTGCCAAGAAAATATAAATTTGTGACACTTGTAGAGTGCAACTGCACAACTTTTTTTCTGATTTCTTTTGTACCCCTTCGTTAATTTTAAATCATTCTTTAAAAAAAAATTGAGTTTTTTTTAACTTCATTAGCAATTTTTTAAGAAGAATAAATTAAATTATACAGGTCAACATGGATTGTAGAGAAACTGTTATTCGAGAAAGAAAAATTATTTAAAAATAAGCTATTCATTTTTTGTGGACCAACATACATAGATCAAGTCTAACTTTAAATAATTGAATTAACTCATTAGATAAGAAATAGATTCTAAATTATATTTTGTTTTATCTGAGGTTAATGCATTTGCATCCTAAGATCTCAGAATCTTTAGAAAGATTTTAAATTCGAAACATCGAATCTTAGAACTTTTTTCATCACTTGAAACTTTTGAATCTTAACCTAAGAAATTTTCTACAGTAACTTGTTAAACATTTTTAATCCCAAACTTTGAATTGACTAGTTTTACTGGTACCCAGTGTAGAAGAATTCATTAGAAAGAGAACATTATTGGAATTTCAGTAGCACCAAATCATAAATATCACTCATGATGGCCCTGATTGCTAAACATTTTCAGTGTGGCATCCAGCGAAATCTGCCAGAATTTGTAAGTAATCAGTATACTGCGTGTCATTCAAATTTCTCAAAATTCCATCATGAATCATCCCGATAATTCTGGACATAGATAACCTATTGCTAACAAATCCCTCCAGCACACAAATGTGCACGAATAAATTTTTTGATTATTGCTATCTGTTTGCAAAGAAACATTAAATATAAATATTTTATTAGGTATTTCAGTATTCTGCGCTTGATAATTAAAAATGTTTGGTTGGATTGGTGAGTTCTAAAGTTAACATCTTTTTAATAACATATATATAGTTTTACTTCTGTTTAATACATGACAATTTTCGTAGAGCAAAGTTAAAAATTTCTAGTATTTTATGTGCATGAATTTCAGTTTTAGTTTTCATTGTTTAGTTTTTATTATTGGAAACAAGTTTCTCTTTTTTATTTTTTGAACAGGGTAACCAATCAGGAAAAGATGTTCACATCGTTAAAAAAATATGTTGTTTTAAGCTATTGGAAATGCTATATAAAACAGTTTCAAAGGATCTGCTTCATAAAAAGGATTCTCATATTGTTGAAACATACCTTGGGCATGAACCTGATGTAGGAAATGAACTAAGCACTGATATTACAAAGTAATTTATTTATTTATTTATTATTATTATTTTTTTTTATTTACACACAGTTTTAGAAGTAATAAAATTCAATCACAGAACATTGCAAATCAGGCTTATTGAGCTCCAAGCCTTTAATTGTTAACTGTTGTGAATTTATATCTAAATTAAAATTTGTTTTAAAAAAACGTATAAATGAATATAATATAAAGAACTGCCAAATAGAAACATAGGCATGCTAATGAGATACCCTGACAGATACTTATGTCAGCTAAAAATGCAAGTTCCAACTTAAATAATTATAAGTAATTAATAATAATTAGATAATCTTGGCTGCTCAGTTTGCCATTATGTATGTATTATGGTTTTCAAAACTAATAAATTATGTATTTGTTGCTTTTGCTAGTTTTTATATTTGTCGCAATATTTTTTGAGAATTTTCTAAAAAAACATGTTTAGATATACAGTCCAGTATCACACAAGTGCCCTTCAAAATAACATGGAGGTTAGCTTATTGCTACATTGTAAATATTTTTGTTATTTTCTCTCACTTAATAATATTTTCACTTTTTACTTTTATCATTAGTTTTCTGCATTGACTATATGTATTGCTCTTCATATTTTAAGTAGAAAAAATTTTTTAGCTTAAATTTAAAGCAGTTTTAAATTGCTATCTCTTACAATATTGAACTGCATTCTTACAAATTTACAAAGTCATTAGAAAATACAATGCTATTTAATTTATTGATCAATCTTATATTGATTGCAATTTAAAAAATTTTTTATATGACTGATATTTGCCATTTAAATTTATTGGGTCTTTTTTTTTCCTTCTATTGTATTTCAGGTTGGCTTTGGAGTTCAAAAAAAGAGATTATAAAGTAGAACCTGAGTACAGAGAATTATTGCGAAAGCTTAATTGTGCTTGTTATAGTACTTTAATCGCAGTTATATCTTGCACTCAAACTGATCTGAAGTTTTATAGCATCTTTCTTTTCAAGGAAAGCAAAGAAAAAGTAGGTAGAGCAATAGTGCATTACAGTAAAAAATTAAGGAAAAATGAGCAAAAGTTTGATATTGGGAAAAGGGAAGAATTGTACTGTAAAATACCTAACTCAGTATATAATTGTAAACTATCTAATTCATGATGTAACACGTGCACTCAGTAGGTAATATTTATAGTTTGATTCATATGAAAAATGTATATAAATTAACAAAACTGAAGAAATAATTACTATACATATTACAATTAGTTTCAACTGTTTTTTAATATTCATTTTAAATAAAAGGCTTTGTGCTAGTTTTACCATATTCCTAAACACGAAATTGAGGACGTTATGCTAATCAAACCCTCTAGATCTCAAATAATATGCTACAGGTACTAACTGTCAGGGTGAGTGATAATTATCGACAGGCAAATCGACAACCTTGTATTCTTCGTAGATTTTGTAAAATCCCAATTGATTTCGAGGACAAAACGGGTCCCCCTTCATCAGGAGCAAACTCGCTTTTGCAGAATTTTTTACTCCTGATGAAGGGGGACCCGTTTTGCCCTCGAAATCGATTGGGATTTTACAAAATCTACGCTGAATATGAGGTTGTCAATTTGCCTGTCTTATTTTGCACATCGGTGTGTTTCTCTTGTGTGTTGAGTGATAATTGTTTAATTTCAAATGATTAAAATATTTAATGCTGCATATTTTGCTACTTGTTTCTTAGAATATTACAATTTGACTATCTTTATAAAAATACATAAAAATTATAGTAATGAACTTTGCTGTTTAATGTCAGTCATTCATATCCCAATGGAGTGTAATTTAATTTAACACTGAATATTTTTTATGGATCTGATATGCTTTAAAATCCAGTATAATTTAGCATGGAATGGAATACTAGACAGCTAAAATAATAAAAACTGAGTTTCATAGTAGGTAATCTTTATCACTGGCATCACAGCATGGCAATTCTTCCTCTTGACCATAGCATTTGAGTTTAGGAGAACAGTGTTTCCATATTAGCATTGTGGGCAGGAGTATCAAAGTTCTGAATATTTTCGGAAGCTAAGAAGGAAGCACTAAGCTTCTATTTTTTAAAATGATGTTGATTTAAATTCTTCAATTCTTGCATGTAGTTGCAAATTTCTTTTGAATATAGGTTGATTTAAACTGCCATCTATGTCTTATTTGAGAAATTTTCATATTTCATCCATTTCAAGCAAAAAAAAGTCTTCAAGTGACTCAAACAACTTATCCATTTATTTTAAGCAGTCAGTATACTGAGTTTCAGCAGCATTTTGGAATTGACACTTTGCTCAAACATTCATTGTGTTTTTCTTGCCATAGATTTTTAGCTCCTGTTTTTAAAAGCAAAAATTTTTTTAAATTAAATTCCTTAAGTCCAGCTACTAAACATTTACACTGATTTTGAAGATTGTTCCTGGAATATCAATTTGATCCTTGAAAATACAGACATGTTGTAACATTCCTGATTCAGTTTAAGAGAACAAGCTGACATAAGGGCTGTCCTAATGAAGAAGTGATATTAGGTTTGTACTGTCACAATTGCACTGTCCTATATTAAAAAAGGTGCAACTTATTGAGCAATGTATACATGCAAATCCATTGTTCTCAACTTTTTTTGCCCTATGCACCTCTTTTACCATTGTCAGATGATCACACTCCCTCCCCTTTCCTTTCCCAAACTTGAAATATACATACACATGTATTTAAATTTAAATTATCTTTAATGTGCTTTATAAATTAAAGAAAAAAATGTAGAAAATGTTGATAAATAGCAAAATTTGAATAAAAGCTGTTTTTCATATTCATAAACTTAAACCAAATACTTTATAGGGAAATAAAAGGCTGGCTGCATTACCTTCTAAAACTGTGAAATTTCCCCCTGGTTGACAAGCCCTGATATAGATAGATCAGAAGATGGTGGATTTTCATTACTCTTTTCTCTAAAATTAAATTTATTAAATCATTCCATATCCTTTCAACTCATGGAAAAAAGTTTCTGCTCATTGCTAATTAATCCTGATGTAGATTTTTTTCCTTTTAAAACTGAGATTTTATTTGTCACCACATTCTAATTAAGAATTGTTTTTTAGTTAGTATCTAATATTTAATTACAAAATTTTCTGTATTATGTTCTAATAATGCATTAGATGTAAAAAATAATTGGATTTATCAGTAATCTCACAAATATTTATTCCTGTTCATTTTTCTCTGTCTTTATTGATGTTCTTGTTGAAAAAGAACTATGCAGTTCAAAAGAACAAGAAATAATATCTTGAAACCAAGAATTTTAAGAATTTGGTTTCACATAACATTAAGAAATTAGTCTCCATATTAAATTTTCTCTAGATCAGACTTTGTTTTGTAAATCAATTAGCACTGGCAGTTTGAAGGACTAATTATGGGACATTTCTTCATTCAGTCAAATTCATTTTATTGATCTTTCATTTTGCAAAACAGTATTCTTTCTCCCCAAAATTAATCTGTTAAATAATTTTTAGCTCTGCGAATTTGATTATCAAGCAGTGTTTTGTGTGATATTTTTAATTCAGTAACATTAATGTTTTCATTAGTATTTGAATGTTTTAAAAGTAAGTTATGTTTTATTAGTAACAGGAATATACTTCAGAAATGATGATTAACAGCTTGTTTCTAACTAGAAATACTGATATAATTTATATAAATTAAACACGACTAAATGCATGGTTTTAAGTAGAGTTATTCAGAGGAAATTTAAAACTGTTTATTACTTTACTAAATAATAAGAATAATTTTTGCTTTAAATGTAAAATGAATATTTTTCTTTTCTCAGAATGAATATATTTGGGAAAGAATAATAGATTCAGACATGCAGCTTTCTTTTGAGTTGGAACTTGATGTAAGTATTTTCATTTAACTGAAATTGTTTGCTACTTTTTTCTCTTTAATTAGGAGATTGATTAAAAAATGTCTGATCTTTAGCTGGGGGCAGAAATTGCAGTTTATGTATGAGGTTCAAGTTTGAATCGTGTTAAAGCAGTCATTTTGAGACTGAACATATTTTGTTCAACCTCGCTGCTGAGAGATGTTTGTAATCAGTTGAGATTACCAGGAAGTTTTTTTTTTCTGACTGCAGTTGTCATTATTTATGTATTCTGAAATTTGGCACCTTTAATTTAGAAAATAAGTTCAGTAGAGGAAATTCTACCTTGTCTGTCAGACATGTTTTTTACCAAGAAATTTAAGATAAAGAATAAGGTAAATAAACTTGAGTATTGTCAGTAAAGAGCCACTAATCATCTCTTTGTATAACATATGTATATATTGCTGCGAGCTATGGAATCGTTGATGTTTCCTTAAATAATAAGTCCAGATAAGCAGGAAGAAATGAACAATTTATTATTAAAATAAGAACAATAAATATTACATGCAGGACAACGATAGCTGGAAACAACTAAAAAAGAATGCAGATCAATTCCTCCTTTGTACATGAAATAAATTAAAAATTCCTCAGTTCACTGTTCGGGTAAACCCTGACTCGTAATTCAGCTAACCACTAATTCTCACAATTGACTCCCAAATGAGCTCTGTAGCTCTTTGACCCATATTTATACCCTGCAGCATGGGTTCTAGAAGAATTCATCATAGGACTTTGAAAATGCATGTTCGTGAATCTTCCAAAAAGTCACCAGTTGCCAAATATTACTAACTTGATGACAAAAATTGTCATCAGGGCTCATTAAGAATGAAATTGCAAACATCTCTCCTTCTGATTAATCTATTTTACAATTTTACAAGCTGCTAAACTCAGAATTAAGATCTACACTTCTATGCAAGAAATAAACACCTAAATACAAGATGGGGAAAAATTAGATTTAATGCAAAATAAACTAACATAGTTACTAATCTAAAAATAATAAATAAAATAAATAAAAGAATACAACAATACAGAAAATCAAAAATAGACACAAAAAGTATTGAAATACTTAATAATATTCACAACAATAATATATATATTGCAAATATTTGTAAGTATTTCAATCCTTCCCTTCTATATATGTATATTAGGTAGATGGGAAACTTCTGTAGGAGATGAAGGACAATACTTTATCAAGCTATCATCTTGTCCTTGGGCATAACTTGCCATCTTAGTTTGGATGAAGGATTGGTCGATGCGATTTGTGTTGTCTACAGGTGTCTAAACAACATTACAAAGAAAGACAGTTACCCTTTGCAATGAATCGATGACACCTTAAACATGCTAGAAGGAAACAAACGGTTTTCCACTTTGAATTTGAAGACTACTGGAAGTGAATAGATCTTGAAGATCATGAGAAGATTGCATTTACTTCTGGTCAAAGGCTCTGGGAGTTTAAAGTAATGCCTTTTGAGCTGTGCAATGCTCTAGCGACATTTGAATATCTAATGGAGATAGTACTGAAAAGGACTCTCATGAGAAGTATTCCTTTTGTATCTTGATGAAATCATTATTGTTCTATGTAGTTTTAAAGGTCATTTGGAAAATATTGAAAAAGGTACTACAGAAGCTAAGGGAAGTTAATTTGAATCTGAACATTCAAAATATAAATTATTTTGGTGAGAAGTTAGCTATCTTTGTTATATTATCTCTATGGAAGGTGTGATCCTGAGAAAATCAAATCTGTTCATGACTTATTGCCCTGAAGATGATCATCAATTAAAAAGTTTTCTCAGCCTCTGCACTTACTACCGGAGGTCTGTTGAAGGTTTCTGTCAGACTGCAGGCCTTTGCGTTGCCTAGCGAAGTAAAGCAAAGGTTTTGGGGGACTTATGTGCAAAAAGAAGCATTTAAAACCCTGAAAAATGCTTTGTCTCCTGTGCTAGCTTATCCCAAGTGGAATATGATATTCTAAATACAGGCACCAACAGTGAAGAAAATGGAACTGTTCTTTTACAAGAAATTGAAGGCCAAGGGTATGTCTTTGCCTATTTTAGTAAAATTCTGTCTAAACCAGAAAGGAATTACTTTGTCACTAGGAAAGATCTGTTAACTATCATGAAGAAAGTAGAACATTTCCACCACTATCTCTATGGCCAGAAATTCCTGTTGTCCACCAACCATGCTTCATTAAGTTAGCTGCTTAAATTAAAAATTTTGGAGATTCAAGTCGCTAGATGGGTGCAGGTTGCAGAAATATGTCATAGAAAGTTGATATCGCAGAAGCACTTCAATGGGAACGCTGACGCCCTTTTAAGAAAACTTTCTGCAGCAAAGTGCAAACACTTAAACTAATTTAAAATATGTCATTGAAGTTCCATTTGTCTGACAAATTAATACAGATTCCTTAATATCAGAGATTGATCCCTTGAGCAGCAAAGAGCTGAGAAAGGTCTAAGTGAAAGATCTTGAACTGAAGATATTAATGGAATTGATAAGCTGATAGTGGAAAGAGGTTCAAATGGCAACTCAGCTTACCGAGATCTAGAGTGCATAGTGTTCTGTCAGAGCTTAATAGTATCTCTGCTGGAGGTCATTTTGGTGTAAAATAAGTTGTAATGTTGTTTCTTCTTAAACTAATCCAAGGCAGTTGTTGGAAAGGGGTGCAAATCATCTGATGCTTGCGGAGCTTGAAAAGGCCCACATACATGCACACGAAGATTACAAGGCTAGAATGTTGGAGCCTCATTTGAGGGAATTGCTTTGGGCATTTTAGGACTTATACAACTAAGGGTAACAAGTTTATCCTAGTTATCATAGATTACTTTAGCCAATGGCTGGAAGCTTGTGCAATCTCTGATCAAGAAGCTTCAACTATTGCAAAAGTCTTAGTGAAGAACTAGATTTCATGTCATGGAGTGCTTCACCTTATTCATTCTGACGAAGAAACAAATTTCACATCATCCATATTTATAGAACTCTCAAAATGGAAAAAACTCAAACCACTCCTTTACTTCCATGCTCAAGCGACATAGTGGAAGATTCAGTTGAACAATCTTGCACTATTTCTCTCTGTTTGTATCCTAGAGCCAGCAGGACTGCGACCCTAAACTGCCATTATTCCTGCTAGCATATAGGAATGTCATTCATGAGAGCTCTAGATTTTCTCCATCGATTCTGACTTTCCTGATGTTTGGGTGTGATCGTCATCTGTCATCTGCCCTGCTGTTCAGATGACCACTAGACATGCATTTCTTACTTGAGCAGTACCTGTAGATCTGCAGGCACATTTAGAAGATGATCATTAGTTTGCTAAAGGAAGGATCAACACAGCCATGGAGAGAATCAGGATGAGATATGTTGCCAGGTTGATGGAAAGTGAATCAAGTCTGGCTCTACAACCTGCAGAATTGTCATGGGTTCTCTCTCATGATATAGGCATCCTAGGAATGACTCTATGGTGTGTTCAAGAAACTTTACAATGTAGTGGTGCTTGAACAAGGAACTCCTTCTACTAAATCTAAGGTAGTGCACTATAATAGACTTGCAGCTTATTATGGTAATGAGAACTAATTAACTTGTCTTTGGTTTTACACTGCTTGTGTTATACAGTTCTTAAGGAGGGGGCAATGTTGTAAATATTTTAATCCTTTTTGATTGTATTTTTATTGTAGTATTTTGTATTCTTTCATTTATTTGTTATTTCTAGAATTGGTATTTTATAGTTGATTTTGTGTTTAATATATTTTATAGTCATATGTCTTGTATCTAAGTTTCTGTTTGTTAAATAGAATTGTAAAAATAGCTCACTTAGAAGGCAATATATAGACAGTTTCATTCATAAGGGTCCTCAGAGACAAAAATTGGTGACAAAATTGGCAAAAGTTGGTGAGAAATTGCTAAATTCTTGACTATCTGGAAGGTTAGCGAAAACACATTTTCAAAGTTTTATGACCGATTCCTTAAAGGCATCTGAAACATTTTCTAACATGCAGTCTGTTGCAGTAATAATGAAGATATTTAAAGAATTGTAATGAATTTTTTAACCCTCTGATTTAAATCTTCTGTTCTGTTGCTTTTAGATCTGCTCATAAGGAGCTGTAATTAAACCACATGTATTAAATTTGTACAGTGACTTATTTTTATTTTAGCCTTTTTTTTTCATAACCTTCCATTCATTAAGATGGTGTTTAGTTCATTAAAAAAATAAGAAAGCAAGATAATGTAAATAACAAGGTCATGAAAAAGAGAAAACAAATCTCATGATGAAAGAAAAATGGGCATGCTGTTCAGAATTTAAATGATTTATAATTTACATTTATTTTTTTATTCTTTTTTAAAGCATATAAATAAGGTGTTGGGCAAGTATTGTTAAATTTAAATATTTTTTCACTTTTAGTTTTTTTTTTTTCAATATTAATTGTGAAAGACAGTAAAACAATTATATGTCTTATAATTGCAAAAATGTTTTTATTTTGTAGGTAGTTATTAATAATTATAATGTTTTTGTTTAATATTTCCATTACTATTTACATATATGTGTGTAATTTTGTTTTGTGTTTAATTTGTAGATTTCAGCTCAGCAACAGAAATTCGTTTCCATTCGTCACACTTTTCAAAAAGAGTCTGAACATTCTGAAACCCAAGTTTCCACTGGCATACAATCTTCATTGGAGCTTTTTGGTTCTGAAAATTTAGCTCTGAGTAGTTTAGCTGAGGATGTTAGCAAATTTGTTTTTTCAACAAATGAACCTGTATGTGGGAGTTTTTAGCAAGATTCTTTACATTTGTTTTTCTGTAAAGTATAGTGTAATATAAATTAATAGGTTACTTTGATTGATAAATTATTTATAACTCAATGAATGAGAAAAATAAATTTAACGGTTGGCAATTAATAAGGCAGTTTGAATGTGGTGAGTGAAAGTAAGTATTTTCATTTCCTTTCTCTCGTTTACATTTCCAGAAATGTAATACTTGTCTTGGGCTCCATTAAATTTAACTAGTTCAATTACAATCAACTTGCTAATCAACTGTGTCACATGGATTCTAAGAGTGACTTTGAGCACAGAAATTTCTAACTCTAAACAAGCAGACTGATAACTTTGAATTTGTTCTATCTCAACACTTGTGAAAGTTGAAATAAAAATATGCAACACACATTTACTACTCACCTGGATCTGGCTTAAGCTTTCTTGCATTGTTATAAATTGAAACAATTTAATATTTTCCTACAAAAGCTACAAGCTTTGCCTAAGAGTGCAATCGAAATTTAACTATTCAACTTACCAAAACTGAATCTATCCTTGCTGTATGTTACTTAGTTCAAGACAGCATTGAAGTTACCATTAGGCAACAAAACTTTCCATGGCAATGCAGTAGTGGTAGGCACATGAAAATCCTCATGTACAGTTATTCACAACATTTCTAATTTTACATTAAAATTGATTGCCACTCAAAACTACAGAAATTTTGAAATCAGCAAACCTTGTGGTGAAATGAGGCAAATAAGAAAGTTGCAAAATAAATAATATTTAGTCAGTAAAACTTAAATGTAAATGCTGCAGTATAATATGTATGGTGCATATTTTGAAATTTGTGTTGATTGAAATTTTTTTATATGTGATTGTATAAATCTATAATTTTAAGTGTGTAATCTGATATATTGTTTGCATATATAATTTCAGCAGTATGCAGCAGCGTATTTTTACAGTATCAATGCTTAACCTTTAAAACTGAATATTATTCTTTTATTATATCTATTATTATATTAAGAATTTCTAAATTGTCATATAACCAATAGTTTTCAAAATATCATATGCTTATTTTTTTGTAGCTTTGCAGACTTTTTATAAATTAAAAAATTCATCTCAGAATTACTGGTGTTTTTTTTAACACGAAATTGATATTGCAGTTGTTCATTTTATTTTTAGACAGTTGATATTCTCATGTTCATTGCTAGCCATTTTACTGTATTAAGTAAATAAGGCTGAAAACTGGAGAAGACATTTTATTTAAACTTCATAATTTGCTAAATACTAGTCCACTCATTTAAATAAATAAAACTGTGCAAAAGCAAAAACAAATCATTTTGAATATCTTTATCTGAATCTAAATTTATTTTCATAATGAAATTTATCAATAATATTAATAAGCAAACTTCATTACTGAATTCTTCTGAAATGACTTTCTTTATTCAAAGTGTGTTTAAGAACCCCACCTTTTTTAAAATCAAACTAAAATTAATGTAGCAGTACTTTTTAAGTAGATATATTATTCATTATCCGAGATCATTTATTATTATTACTCTCAAAAGTTTTTATTTGCTGAGCGGTTTTCAATTATAACATTTATTAATATCATAAATAAATTTGAGCCAAATGCTGAAACAAAGGGATTTGTTTATGTCCCTATGATAAAGTTCATTATTTTTATATTTTTAGGTTATAGTCTCAATTGTTCATAGGACTAAAAGGTGTTATTAAAGAATGTACAAAACAGAGCATTATGAACTATTTCTCATTCTTTCTTTTACAAGACAAAACTGCTATACAATGCTTGTAACTTTTATTAAACTTGAATGAATTGGATATTCCTTTTATAATAATATTTGTAATATGATCCATTATTCAAGTGACTCTTCAGAGATGGCCAAGAATTATCTCCCGACATTGCATTTCTTTCTAGACATTTTTTCTTTTATCATGATAAATTAAGCAAGATTACAGTTGAACAAATCCGTTATTGGCATGTGCTCGATAGACCTTTCAATGAGTATTTTCACTGGGATGTTGATGATAATAAAATGGAGGTTTTGTCACTTAAATATATCTCTTGCTAATTATTGTGATCAGACTAGCACACATTGATATAAACTATTTATTTCCTGTTCTTAATTTATTTCAGTAGTTATGGTGCTTAATGAGTTAACCCTGCTCTAGGGATTACTTATGCTTTGTATTTTTCCTTGATTCCATAATATTTATGCATTTTTTAATTGTTTTTTATTCCCCTCATAGCTTTTTTCAAGTGAAAATGCAGATGCTTTACCAAACCCAGATGTTAAAGAGGCTGTTTCTGAATCAAAAAAAGTAAGGAATGTTTTATATAGTGGAAGTCAGTACTAATATAAAGTGATGATGATAATTTGTTTTTGTTATTTAGTGCTGAAATCTTAAAATCATTTTAAAGACCTTAAAACTAAATTGTTCTATAAAAAATAATGCAGTTAATTTAGTTTCTTGTTAGATTTCTTATGCACTGTAAATTACTTTGGGGAAGTTTTAATGGTAGTAGTTGCTAATATTTTGAATGATGTTTGGATATTTCAAGAGCTATTAAATGATTAGTAAATTTAAATTAGTAATAAAGCACAGACGAATGATTCAGACTAGATAATGTAATAATCTGAATTTAAAAAAAAACTTATACTTTTCTGGGTTGACCAGAAGTAATTATAAAAGATTGTAGTTTATCCCAATTTTTGTTTCTGATGGTCGGGTGGGGTGCATGTATGAGGTTTTTATCTTTAGATAGTCCTCTTTGAAGGCACCTTTCTCATAGGCAGACAGTTGTAATATGCTTTGCCATATTTGTGTAACACATTGCAGTCAATTTAGTTTTGCTGAATATTCACTTTATTTAATTTCTGTGGACTCTGCAATATATATAGGTACTTGTATGCAGGGATTTAAATATACTCTGTACATCTAAGACTAAAATAATATGAAAAACAAATTTAATGGTCATTAATTTTTTTTATTTGTTTTCTTTGAATGCTTATGTTGTACAGTAGAAGCTCAACTATCCAGAAAGTTCAGACAATGCTGAATTCCAGATATGCAAAAATTCTGGATAATTGAATGTATTAAAAAAATGCAGTTCTTGCTAGAAAAGCCTGATAAATATAAGAGAAATTCCTTTCTAAAACTATACAAAATATCATTTTATTTGTTATCAACTTGCATATCAAATGCGTACATTTAAATTATGTGATATTTCAAAGTAAAAAAGGGCATTTCAGACATAAACGTCAAACATCAGATTTGATCACAAAACTCTGTTGACCATAAAGTTGGTGGAGATCTTGCTAAATTATGCCAGTCTTTCCAACAGAAATTTGAGAGAACAGTTTGCTTTTTATTTAGTTAATCAGTCTATATAAATTATGGACGTAACCTATAAAATATTTAAATGACTTATCATGATTTTTCACATTGCACATCCAGTGTTTATCGATTTAAATCACCCTTTTCTTGATGCCAGGGCAGCATAAAATTGAAAATACTTTATAGCATGCTATTCCATGGCCGAGGAGATCCAAATTTTAATCAGTCTTTGAAAATGCAATTAAAAAATAGATTAATTTATATTAAAATAGCAGTTAATTTATAACAGCTTTTAAAAACAGCAATTAATTTATGACAGCTTTTAAAAACAGCAATTAATTTATGTTGTTTTACATAAAAATTAAACCAGCTTGTTGATAATGAATCGGGTTTGCATTCTAACAAAGTGTTATGTCATTTTTATCTATTATTAGTGCTAAATTGCACTGTTTAGCAACAGTTTTTGTTTGATTTTAATCATAGTCCTGTTCATGCTTTATAACAAAGTTATAAATATCTTCTTTTTTTTTTTTTGTTAAATTTTAGATTTTAAAGAAGTTTCTAAAATTTGAAAATATTTCAGTTACTTGAGCTTTCCAGTTTGTTGAATGACCAATAGTCGGGCTTTTACTGTATTTAAAAAGTAGTTTTGTGATTTGTTGAAGGATTGTCCTGCTTGTCAAATATTTTGAATTGTGGTTATAAAACTGTTAGAAATTTTTAAATTCGTTCTCTATTGATCTTTTTAGTTTTTATAAGTCATTTTTATAAAAATTAAATATTATACAAGATATTAATAATATATTGATACATACATACATTGTAGAAATTTTAAAATGTTTACAGCAAAAAAATTAAAGAATAAATACTTTTTGGATATTAACTTACCTTAAAATTTTAACTGCTGTTATTAATTATTGACTTACAGATAGAGAATATGTATTTTAAAATTTTTCCTGATTAATTTATGTTAAAATGTATGTCTACTAGGTTTAGATTTTTCATTTTCTTCCTGTACTTTAACACTAAAATTTAATTTTAGAACAAAGTGTTGTGTGATTGTTATTATGAACTCAAAAAGCAATAGCTTTGTTTTAAAGTGCTATATTATATTAAAAATTATTTTCATCTCTGAAAGGAAAAATATGCTGAAGATATTGTTGAAATGAATGATAAACTTAACCAACACGAATGCATGATTTCCTTATCATCTTTGCTAATGCACATGAAACAGCAAGGGTTCATATCTGAAGAGCAGTCTGTAAGTCTGTCTTATATAATCTTCTGATGTTTTAATGTTATTGAATTTTACCCCTATGTGTTTTGTAGGTATGGCATTCCAAATTGCTGATTAATTACTGCAAAATGCATATATTGGGATGTTCAGATATTCCCCACTTTATGAATGAGTTACATCCAACCGTTCATACTATTAATTTGTTTGTAAAGTGTTATTATGTTTGCCACACACTGTAGGATTACTAATATTTTATGTAACTAGTTATTTTGTGATTTGGTTCTTTACTGTAATTTCCCCTTTCCATTTCCCTACCAAAAGGTAGATTAGTTTGAAAGTAATTCAGCTGAGGTTTTTGGATTGTGAGGCAGAGCGTGTTTCTGCCTATTGATTCCATGTTACTAGGTTTTGCTAGCTCAAATAAGACTGTATTTAGTCGGCTTTGCATTAGTGCTGCTGATATTTAATTTGTCATACAGATGGGAAGTTTTTTGAGCCAACTCAGTGCTAAACTAATTGCGTAGTCTCCAATTGCTAAGTTTTAATACCAAAATTTACTGTTGCTTTAATTTGCATCACTACAGGTGGTGGCTTGATTCTGTCAGCATGAGAAGTGTATATGTTCAATATCTGATTTAATAAATAGATTTGTTTTATGACCATGTCAAGATTCTGTCCTTAACTTCAGACACAGCTGATAATTTGCTGTATATCTGGACAGAGTTTGGATGTAGTTTATGCTGCCAAAGAAAACCAAACTCTATAACATACCTCTTAATGATGTTGATGAGATAAGAGCAGTAAACACTATCAAATAAACAATTTAAAATACTAAACCAAATAAATTATATGTTTTAAATACATTGCATTGTGAATAAAAAAATATAAATAAATACAAAATTATTTCATTATACATAGGGACATACCCCTGATTGTCATCGTTGGGATATATGTTGATGAGGTGAGGATGAGGTATATAGATCTTTTATATGGGTAAGATGAGTCAGTGTCTGACTTGCCTTCTGAAGACTCATTGGCAGTTTAAGAGGACATTTCTGATGTATGAAAGGAGGAAGGAGTTATGTTAGATGGACCAGTAACATTAGTTTATGTGTCTTTCTTAAGAAAATAGCACTGTATGGCATGGTGCACTGGTGTTTATTTTCTTTTCAAATCTGGAGAAATTTTACTGTTTGCTCTTAGCATTAATTTCTAAGAGACTAATTTTTAAACTAGTTAAGCTTATTGTAATGGTTTAGCAAAATTTTTTTTCAGAGATTAAACTGAAATCTGCGTAACGAAATCAAATTTTAGTTTCTTTTTAATCTTAAAAGTTTTATCTTTTTTTAATTTTTTAAATATATTTTTGTAATTTTTTAGAACTTTAAAAGTACATTTTTATAGATGTCAGACTATAATCTGAAATTCAGAATTTGCAATTTTTTAAAATCTTTTTTATTCTTACTGTAAGACGAATAAAAATATAAAACCAATTTCTGTCTTCCTTCCCTTTTTTTAATTAGATTTATAAATCAATTGCTTTAAAAATTTGAATCATTAGAAAGTTCTTCACTAATATATCTCATTGTTCAAGGTAAAGAGCCCTACAATGCTTTGTTATAATTAAATTCAGCTTTCGAATATTAACAAAAAATTAGATGCAAACAATTTGAATCTGAGTTAAGTTAATTTTTTAAAAAGGAATGTTGAAAGATCTTAAAAGTGCAGATTAAGTCAAATTAAAATTCATATTTGTGTTGTTCTAAACTATGAAACGTTTTAAAATAATCTTTTTCTATTCTTACAAATGTATATGATCTTAAATCTAAGCAATTATTATTTTAATCTGTGTTGTTACAATTTTTCAGTTTTTTTATTAGTCATGCAATTTTATGAAATTTGTGTCATTATATTTGTAGTCTATTTACTTTTAAAACAAAGATACTATTATTAATAAAGTTATTGCTGCTGCTTTTCATTTATGTTTTATTTTGCTTACAAAGTAATTGTTTGGATTTTAGAATACTGATATACCAGCTTGGCTGAATTCTATCATAAAAAATTTAGAGGACACAAGTGTCAGCAGAAATGTTCAGCTATTCTTAGGTAGACTGATTATTAAGAGTGCAAAGGTAAGTGTTCACATGTATGCAACATTTAGTTATTCACACATTTGTGTCAGAGTTCTTCTGTTGTAATATAAGTTTCTAAAATTTATGTATTTATATATTAAAATGTTTTGTTGTGGGGGATCCATGGTGATATTTAGATGATAATTATACTTTTAGTCAGAAAAATTTATTAATTTCCTTCTTAATTCAGTTACTTTTGTTTGCTTAGTATTTTGAGCCTTCTTAAATAAATTTCATAAGGAATAATGTTTGATGAAGCTGTGTATGCTAAATAATGCTGGTGTAATTTAAGATACAGTTTTTAATATGTTAATACGCTAAAACATTTTATTATGTATAATCCTTGGTGAATTTAGGCGATAATAATGTTAACAGTTTTAATTGGGAAAATTTGTTAATTTCCCTCTTAATTCAGTTATTCTTCATTGCTTTGCTTATGATATTTGCTTAGTATTCGCATGCATTTAAATAAATGACCTAATGAATAATTTTGATGAAGCTGTATATGATAAATAATGCTTCTGTAATTTGAAATAGTTTTGTTAATTAAATTTTTAGTAATTCTACATTGACTGACCAGTTATAATCAATCCACTGCATTGATTTTATCTCTCTTTGAATTCCTTGGGGGAGGGATGGTAAAAAGTAAGTTGGATGTGTGATGTTTTTTTATTGGCACATGAATTCGACCAGCTTAGAAATGTGTTGCCACCTTTTTCTGTATTCTGCATTGTAAGGAAATGTACAATTCTATGCATAAATCTTTGTGTTCACACAATAGCTGCTAGTTTGATAATGACTCTGGACATAAATGCACCAATCACTCTTTGGCATACTCTGTGGTTAGAGATGGGTATCCAAACTGGAAATTTCTACATATCTCTCTTTAGATTTTATAGTTGTGAACTATAACTTCATAGCCTAACACTATTATATATTAATAATTATCTAACATCATAATATATGGACAAAAGTTATTTTTATTTTTAAATATAATAATGTTTGGTTTCAAGAAATAAATTTAACTACTTCATTATGTAATATCATACTTAATTAAAATTAATTACTTCATTATATAAAATTAGCATTCATTTTAATTTTTAGTAATATAACAGTTTTGTAATTGTATAAAACAATAACATTTATATTTAATTAATTAATTAGTAAGTTAATTATGATATATATATGTATATTATCATATGGGACTGTATTAAATCTCTATGCATATCAGTCTTGTGGAAAGTTAGAATGTTATATGCTTTTTTTTTCTTTTGATTTGTAAATCTTGCAATTAATTTAATGCATTAAGTACATGCGATTTTTGCTGTCTGCTTATGTGTGTTCCATATCTGTGTTATTGAAGAAGGTATTATTCATTGTTCTTTAAACAAATTTCTCTCTTTTTATGATTAAATTAGTGCCATTCATATGAGTATTATTTCTCATATTCTTTTTAATATTGCATACCTGGGAATGGTGTTTTGGCTTTAGATAAATTCTTATATTAATAATTTATAAATATACTGAATATGATTTTTGGGACTTAAAATATGCATTTTTGAAATGTTTAAAGAAGATGTAAGTAAAGTATTCTAAAAATAAATAATTTTAATATAAAAACAGGAATAATAAATAAAATTTTTTTCTGGATATGGTTTGAAGACTTAAATACACTTCTCTGTGGTAGCTAGCAAGTATGGATGAACCATATATTATGTAGGGACAGAGTCATTAAAACTTGAAAATGTGTTTGGTAATGAAAAGAAATGAAACATCTAACTCTCTTAGTTGAAAAAGAAGTAAGATTAAGTTGTTTTAATAGAGGACAGTAAGAATTAGAACTGAAGCTGTTAATTTGAATGAGGTGATTTTTATGGAGATGCTTTTTATGGAAAGCTTCAAAGAAGTCAAGGTTGCCAGTTTAGTATTTTTTAGTAATTTTGCAATAGTAAATTTAAATATGTATTTGAAAGATCAATAAATGTTGCACTGTGTTAAATGTGTTACACCATGAGACAGACCACTAACATTTTAAGGAACGTTTAGTTCTGCGCTAATATTTTTCCTGTTAGATATAGATTTCATAGTAGTAGCATATTTCTATTAATGTTAAATTTGTCTTGCATTTCAAATTATTCATGCTGTTACTTTATTTAGAATTAACTGCCTTGGTGCAATAACCTGAGATATAGAATTAATATGTAATTCGATAATATATTTAATAAAAATAATTATTTATGATTAGTGCAATGAATAAGATCATAATTTTTAAAACGGGATAAATGAAATGTTTTATATCTTCATTATGGACTTTGAAATATGAATTTGTGACAGAATCTATAGTTTGGTACTCTTTGTTTATTTGCACTCTGTGGAAAAATTTGCAAATTCGCTGGCCATTAGTATTTCACCAAACTAATCCATGCAAGGCAACAGCCATTTCCAAAATGGTGACACGCTAAGAATTCCATATGAGAACAATCAATCAGTAAAAGAAAATTTTAATAAAGCAAGAAAATTAAAATTTAAAAAAGGAAGAATTGGTAATAAAAGGCGTACTAATTTCAAGAAAATCTTTTTTGCCCTCTATACATAGTAATTTGTTTTCACTTAAGAAAAATTATCTGAGAATTGCACAAAATTGCATTTGGAAACTGTGGTGTTGCATAATAATAAACCTAATAGAACAGATGTGTGTTCTGAATATATCTGGTTGCCTCATAAATGCTTTTCAGCCACACCATGAGTTGCCATATAAATATTGTTCAGTGATGTACCGTGCTGCCTCATTAATAATTTTTTGCAGTTTGCCGATAAGGATGTGGATAATCAGAAAGTACCCAGAAATCTTTTTTTCACCATTTCATTTTATACTGTTTAAATCTGTCCCTCTACTAAAGCTTATTTTTAGACTGATACACTGATGAAGGTTATTTTTAGATATTTGTTGTTGTAATTGATGCATACCTGAATTTCATATTTAAAATCAGTTTTTCATTAAAGTCTAATGTGTTTATGAAGGCAGAATGAAAAGTATAAAAGGTCTGTTGTTTTATTTCACTTACCTTGGAAGTTTTTTTTTTTTTTAATTTAATTATTTGAAGTTAGTTTTTTTATTGTTTAATTGTTTTTGTTTGTATTGATTATTTTTGTTGATAAATATTATTTCAATGTACTGCCTTCACTATTATATTCTGAATGAAATAAAATTATTAAAAATGCCCAATTAGCCTGAAAAGGTTTCATAAATATTCTATTTGTTGAAGTTTAGGTATTTGTCTATCAGCCAGTACCTGCAATACACCAGCAACAATCTGTTGGCACTTTCTGGTGATGTAATATATTTTTGATGTCAGCATGTCAATAAAATAGATTTTTTTATTTCCACTGGGTACTGTTGCACATACAAAATCACAAATGATTTTTTGTTCTCCACAGCTGTCTCTACCTCCATATCAATTTTGCTGCTTTTCTTAAATTAATTCATAGTTCTTTTTAAAACACTTTGTTAGCTATTTTGAACATTATATTGTCACTAATCAACTATATTTTCTGTTGTGTAGAGTTTCACTGCATAAAAATTGGAACGTTTGCAGTTTTTACTACGCCTACTCCCAAATACTGTAAAATGAATGGATTGCTTTTGCTTCATCTCTCAGTAGCTCTAATAAACATTTGATGCAAAATGCAATAAAAATTGATATGAACCAGCATTGTTCTTTGGATTACCCAGACGGGAAAATGGTTAGTGATTGCCATATTAAAGAGCCTGACTGCTGTACTGGAGGCGGCATGGATGTAAATTGTCTGTCCCTTCATAGGAGGCAATAGTAGCCCACCTATAAGGTGCATCCTTAATAAAGCTTTCAGCTTTAGTAGTACCAAAGCCAAATAATGACATTGTTCTGTGGGAAAAAGTTTAGCCCTTTCCAAAAAGAAGATACACATAAGCACTTGCTCTATTTGTTCTGAAGCTAATGTTGACAAAAGGGGATCATAGAGTATATTAATTAGAAAAAACAAGAAATCTTATCTTTCTAGGAGAATTTGGATGAGCTCATACAGTCTATTCATTTTAATCAGAGTCAGCTACAGTTCTTTTTGTGATGTATTCACGGGTACTGCCTAATATGCAAATTCCAAAATGTACAATTTTTTATATGTAAGAATTGTAAGAATAATAAATTAATTTCCATAACATAAGTTGTTTCTGAGAAACAGATGCTGCTTTTCAAAATAAAAATTGATCAAATAGTTATCCTTTTCTGTTATGAATTTTCCATTTAGATTTTACAACCATATGCTGCATTTTTACTAGAGCCTTTGATGAATTTAATCCTAATGGAAACTGTTGGATCAAACTTAAATTATTATGTTCTTGACATAATAATAGTTCTTTTATCATGGTCATCTGCTGGTGTTCCAAAGGTAAATGCTTTTCTTTTTTCTTTCATAATTTTATTTTTAATAGATAAAATCTGGTGTATATAATTTTATATTGTTGTGAGCTACAGGATCATTGATGTGTATTCAAATAATATGTCCAGTCCTGCTTCTGCTTATTCAAGTAATAAGCAGAAAGAAGTGAACAAATTATTATAAAAAAATAACACACACACAACAAAATAATAGCTAGATCTAACTCAAAGAGAATGTGGATATTTAGCAATCCTTTCTTAGCAGAAGAAATATATTGTAAAGTTCCTCAAATCATTCTCAGGGTAAACCCTAATTTGTAATTCTGCTACCGCTAAGTGTCACAAATGATTCACAACTGAACTCCCTGGGATCATCATTCTGATACTGGTCTCAACTACTTGGAGTTTTTACCATAAGTTCAAATATCATCATTAAGGCCTCTCATGGTAGTTGAAAAATACAGTGCAAATACTTCTAACACCCGAAGATGAAAAAATAAGCAAGACTAGGTCAGCATTCGTGGGCACAAAAGAGTCTCCAGCATGTGCCACCATCTATTCGTTGTAGTGGAAAAGAATTCACTGCAATCATAAAATAGTTTGCATTGGAGTGCGAGAAAATGGAGTAATTTAAGCATCAAAATAACTCAAATGTCCTAAAATATTTTAAAAGCACAGTTTTGAATCTTGATGCACACAATTTGAAGAAACAGATGAGTTGAAAATTGATGCCTGAGCACTAAATCTTTAGTTAGAAGAAACAGTCTCTATTCTCTGGGCTACAACAGCTTAGGTCAGAATTAGTAATATTTTACATATGCTATTGAGTTTGGTGCTGACTATTAATTAGTAAGTAATGTATGTATATTTTCATAGCACATTGTTTTTGAGCAAGTTCAAAATAGTGCAGTAAATTTAGAACTTGAGGTTAAGATTCATAAAATAATCTTGGGCAGCCATGCCTATTTCTGGTTTCTACATAATAATCTTAGCTCATTAAATTTTTTTTAAAGAAATTTTTATCTTTAACAAATTTTATTTTGAGCCAGTCTGTAGTGAAGGTTTCTTTAGTGTTTTTAATACTCTTACTCCAAACGTCATTTGTTGTTTTTGAATCTTCAGGATTTGAATCTCCAGTTTTATTCCCTGGAAGGATAAGGAAATCCTCCTTATTGTAATTAAACTTTTGACTATTTTCAGTTTGAATGTTTTTGTTTTTTCAAGTATTTCTTATAACCTTTGTAACTGGAAATGGGATTCTCACCACATAGGGCACAGAGAGCCTGTAGTTCATCCTTATTTCTTTTGCACAAGTTAAGTTTTGTGGGCTCCTGTTAATTTTAAGCATCTTTCCTTATTATACAGGTCAAATGAGTGTGACCGTAATGCTGGCAATTGTGGCTTTGTGCAGACCCCAGTCTGATTTTATGCAGTTCGGGATGAACATCTAGATTACTAATTGTATTGGTATTGTGTATTTGGTTTCGTTCAGTGTTTCTTTTGACCCCAGTGAGGTAGAATGGTAAGGGAATTATTTATCCCTTTCTAAATCTGGTTAACTACCACATCTTAATAATGGATATTCCTTTATTTTTCTACTTCTTTCAACATTTTTATCAATATTCTGTTTTTTGGCAATTTCTTTAATACAGCCTTAATGAGCTTATCAGCATTCATTAAATACATGTAGGAGGGTACTCCTTCTAAACATCTTTAAAAACTAGAACTTATCGAATTACATGTTCTTTAAAAACATCTTCATAACTCAGTTATTTGAGCTCAATGCTCGAATCATCATGTTATCTCCTTTTAAGTTCCCTTTTATTTTTGCAATACCTAAATTTTTAATCTGTGTTTTTAATTTTTCCCAATCCATTTCAAATTTGGAAATGATGATTGTGGGAATATGATTTCTTTTTTCTTTGGTTGGGATATTTCAGTGTCTAAATCTGAAATTTCCTGTTCCATCTCATTGTCTTGTTTTAAATCTTTAAATTTATTTTGTTTAGGAATTTCTTCATTATTGGGTAGAGAATGATTTCTTTTATGGATTATAAGGGACATTTTAAAACCTTCTAAATCAATTTTAGCAGACTTTTTCTTGTTTTAATACTGCAGCTAATTTCTGCTTTAACACTTTCAAGGTGCAATCGCAAACAGGTTCTTTCAATAGATCAAGAATAACTTTGTAGGTTTCTTCTTGTATATTAAGCTTTGTATCATATAAATTAGATTTTAAATGCAAAATTTTTAATGTAAAAGTAATAAATGGAAAAAATGAACAAATAAAACAATTCAGCACTATAGCAATACAAAAAAACAAAAAGGCAATCAGAAAGGATTGAAATATTTACAACAATTATGCTCTATCCTCAGCAATATATCATTTTTAATTAAGTTTCTTATTTATTTCAATGCATGCTATTAGATTTCTAGATGCTCTGTATTAATTTCTAAATATATCTTCAAAATTTATTAGATACTTTTTTAGCTGTTCAAAACAGTAATTTATCAATTTTGCACATACTAGATTGTTACATATGAGTTACCTGAATTTTAGGAGCAGATAAATAATTTGTATATATATATTCTTATATTAAGCATCAAAATATCAAACATTCATTTCAGCAATTTTTTGCTGGTTGCTCACTAACTGAAAAATCCTTCTTTTGATAAATCTTTCTCATTCTACAAAAATTGATTGAAGATTAGAATTATTAGTTCAGTTGCGATTTTATTTTGCTGATTTTGTTTAGATCTCCAAAAACATAATAATTTGTAGAAGATATATTGAAACAAAGTTGAATGAATTTTTCTGTTCTAAAAAAAAAAAAAAAACTAGCTAGCCTTGAACTCTGAGTCTTTCTTAATATATATATATATACATATTATTCTGTTCATATAAAAATACTGCTATTTGGCAATGCATTTTGCAATTTTAAAATTCAGTTTCTTTAATCCTGAGATGATTGATTTTCAGAATGAAAATCTGAAATGATAAAGGAATAGATATATGCAGAATTTTAATCTTTGTGCAGTTATTATTCTTATATGAATTTATATTTTATTTTTAGTTATGATTAGCAACATATTTATTTTCAGTCAGTTTTTATTCACACTTTTAAAATAATTCTGGAAGATGAATCCCTCTCCCCCTTGTATGAAATTATAAGGATAAAGAGTTAGAAAGCATTCAAGATTTAAATGCATCCAAAATTCGGCGAAGTTCTGAAAATCATAGAAACTGCAGAAAAATGTTTTGTATTGCTGATTTGTTTTGTGTGAATGATATATGTTTCATGTGGCATTTGATGTGAAGACATAGATTAAATGTTATATTATTCTAAATTTAAGCAACATGAAAGATTTTAGAATTAGAAGTCTAGAGAAAATAATAAAAAGTAGCTTTGAGTTTAAGCCACATGTTAATTTTTCATCTTAAAAATTTAAATAAAATATACAGCTTAGAGTAATACTGTGTAGTATAGTGCAGATAAGTATATTGAAGAAATCATCAAAACATTAACTCATTTTATGTCAACAGAATATATCAAATTGTATAAGTATTTCCTTTTGAGATTTTTAAAAATTGTAGTTTGCATATTCCAAATGCAAATTACTGTAACAAGCTATTAATTTAAGTAAAGTGGAAAAAATTTGGCAACTCTTCTTCACAACATAGAATGCAAATTTAATGATACATTGCTAAAGCAATTTTAATAAAGCAGAGAAATTATTTGCATTAGTTAGAGTATTTTAAATTGCATCAGTTTGTAAGCAGTATTAAAAAAGCTGCCAATGATTCTATTCATTTCAAAGTACATAAAGGTAAGAAAGAAAAATGAATTTGTGAAATGCAAACTGGTGATTAAAAATATTTATATATAACTACATTTGGCAATACAGTACTGTTCTGTAATTTCCTGACATTTCAAAATGTTGCCAAATTTGATCAAAATGTTTATTTTGGGCAATCAAAAATTTCATATTTAATTATTATATCTAGATTATGCACAGGGATTCAGCAGCTAATTTTAACTGTTATCTTTATTTCTGAATGTGTCAAATCAACTGTACTTTTTGTTCATCTCATGGTTAGCAGACCTTCCTTGCTAGACTATTTTTACTGTAGTTATTTATAAGATACAGAATTAAATATGATCTTGCAGAAGCTTTGTCTCTCTTCTACATGAAATCAAGAAACACAGGCAATTTTTACTGATTTCAGTATTAATAATGGATGAAGTAGCTTCTTTGCCTTTGCTGTAAAGATTAAAGCATTTGCTGCTATTTTTACGTATTCGTTTCTCAGAGTAATTTCTTTTGATACGTTTTTGTTTTATGAGCATTTTTTTCTATAGCATTGTGAGCAGTTGATAAATTACTACTAATTAAATATCTGTTATGCTGCTAATACACTAGCTCAATGCAAAAATTTTCAATTATAAGGAATACCTGTGTTTTAGGTCAGATTTTTACATTTTCAACAGAATATATTTACGTATTTTTAAACTACAAAGTTAAGGCTCTTATATTGTGAATGATCCAAAATAGTACGAAGTCATGGACTTTGCTTTGTGAAGTATTCTTCTTTCATGATGAAGCAAGAAAGGGCCTACTCCAAACTGTTATCATTCTGTAAAAAGTATATCATTATCCATAATATCTTGTTAGATGCCAGATTTCAAAGATCCATAAATTAATATAATGGAGGAGGAAAATCTAAACTATGAGAAACTGTCATAGATTGTTATCCCCCCCCCAGATTTCCTCTAAAGTACATTGTCAGCAAACAAGTGCCTTTTTGGCAAGCATGCATTAAATGTAGATCATCATCTATTGAGCCATTATATGATGACATTTGCACTATTCTGAACAAGGCATTTGGAAATACATTTAGTCGCTTCATTGCTGTAATTTAATCATGAGAGCCAAGTTTAGTTTTTTTACTAACAGATAATGGTATCATTGCCTTCATTCCAATCTTAAATAATGTAATCTAAGTATTTTAAAGAAAAGAATTGTTGATTTATTAACAAATGTAAAGCCTGTTTTATTTATTTACTTTTAAATATTAATTATCTTTGCTATTGACTGTATAGATGTTTTTGATTCAATTTACAGATTGATACAATTAAAAATTGTTCGTCATGGTGTCCTTTTTGTTCAAGATGGAACTGCAATGAATAATGAGTAGATTTTTTTCAGTCTTTACTTTAACTGATTGGAATTCACGAGAATGTGTAAAAAAATAAATGTGCAAATTCAAGCTTATTCTAAAAACTGCTGAATTGCATCTTTAGGCTTAGTTTCAACAATTACCTCATACAATTCGTTCTGCATGTGTATAGTTAAAGAAATTGTTTTGGTTTATCACTGGAATGTCTTTGTTTGATACATATTTTCTTCTGATGCTTTTAAAAAATGATTTAAAATTTTAGAAAAAAAAATTAATGAAGAACACACTAAAAGTATGAAGTGCAAAAAAAGTTGTATTCCATACAAGGCAGCAACCAAAATTGTATGCCCAAAATTTGAATATGAATAATTGTATGCCAGAATTCTTCAAAAATATTGATTGGGATATCATCGAGAAATGGTTCAATGGCAATTCAACTGAGCTGGGCTTTCAGTACTGAAGTGATGCAGATATTGTTTCAGATGTCACAAGAGTAGAAGAGCCAGAGTGATATATATCACTCTGACGTAAGGAAGATACTATACTATAAATTACTTTGAAGTAAGGAAGATACTGACAGTTACATTTGTTCTGAAACAGCAGTGACTTCTGTTGAAATTCTATTGAACTTTGTCTACCGAAGGAGATTAGAACGCAATGATAAAACAGCACTTCAAAAAATATGCTATGAAATTTTACAAATATTTAAACATTCTCAAAAACAAAGTAAAGTAACTAATTTTTTAAGAAATAAATGCATACATTATGTATAAAAATTTGTAGTTTGAATTAGCCATGTTTTTTGGTTTTCTGTGACCTGCTTCATCACCATTAGCCCAGATAACCAAGAGTATGCTGTATTATTAACTTCATTTTGTAAATGTGACAATGATTATCAATTTTTTTTTCTTCATGCATCATTTAGTTTCCCCTAATTTTATGACGCAAACCATTTTTCGTATTGGCTCAGGTATAGTAAACCAAACTTCTGGTCCTTTGAAGTTCATTATAGTGAGGTTCAACTGCTATTAACATATCAGAGTGACATAATAACTGTGAAGGTTATTATTGCATTTTTAAACTTTAATTTTTCCCTTGCAAATGAATAATTCTGAGTTATTAAGCTTTAATTCTTTTCCCTCCAAAAATATATTAGTTGTAGTATTAGTAATAATACATTTAAGCAAAATCTGACTGTTTGTCACAAAAATAACTTGTAATTTTTTAAAATATATTTTCATTATAATTGCTGTCATTGTTATGGCTAATTTTCAGGCTCCAAATAATGTAAAAAAGTAATAAAAATAATAAATATTAAAACCATTATTTTATAAATGTTATGTAGATTTGCTATGTTTATTTTTTCTGCAGGGAACTCTCATTAATGAAGCTAGTAAAGTTTTGAAATTTTTTATCAACAATTGTGAGCATTCAAGACGAGAAATATTCCGAAATAATTTAGAAGTGATCAAAACTATTTTAGAATGCTGGAAAGATGGAATTAAAATTCCATATGAGTAAGAAAATTTAACAAATATTTTAAGATTTGTGTTATTATTCCAATGTAGATGTAAAAGATGGTATTAAGAATGTATTTTTCTAAGTTTATATTTTATTTGTTCATGGGGTTATTTGTAATAGTCAAAATTGTGCCTCAATTTTTAAACTATTGAGCTTAAACTTTGTACACATACTTTTTGTGGATGACAATATAATGTGGTGAAGAGGTTTTTTTTTTTTTTTTCCCCAAAATTTGAAATGAATTTTGAAACAACTTTTCGTACATACCTTTCTTTAGTGAATAAAATAAAAATCTCAGGATTTTATTGTTTGAACCATTGGGACTACAATGCATTTTTTCACTTTCAATCAAGTCTGTTGCCATTTGACAAAATGTATGATTTATCTTTCAAATTTAATCTGTGTGTTGTTGATGAATAAACTAAACTATTTAAAAGCAATAGGTGCAGTCCTTAAGAATATTACTTCTTACTTTTGAATCTGATTCAGTTTAATAAAAATGCATTTAATTCATGATATAGAAAATAAGAAACATTGAATGTTTTTACAGAATTACCATATATATTTTTTCACTTTTCAAATATACACAAGATACATAATGTTCCCATTTTAGTCTAAATGTATATTCATCTAGTATCCTGTAAAATGTTTTGCTATTCCATCTGGGCCATCTCTATTGATAATCTATGCTGATGAACCATATTAATCTTTAAAAGAGACCTTTTATTCAAACTTTAAAATCTAAACCTTTTAGATTTTTTAAAACCATTTGATGTGTATTTTAAAATTTCAACATCTAAAAATGAATTTCTCATATAAGCTTTGCAACTTTCATATTATTATAAACCAAGCTGTTCTTTCTCTTAAAAACCAGAATGACAGTTTGTATGGACCTTAAGAGTACTTAAAAGTCCTTAGGTTTTATGGAATCAATTTTTGGTCCTTAAAAGTCTTTAATTTCGACCAAATTCGGCAGGAGGTCCTTAATTTTATTCATCTGAAATTTCTGTCTCTTTTTATGACTGCTATTTTGAATATGAATTAGCTAGCATTTAGGACAAATATTTTTGGCGATTCATTGATAAATATAGTTATCTTTTGAATGGAAGAATAGGTTCATGGATTATAATTTGTTCCTATTTCTAATATAAACAGAGGAATACTCAAGTTTCTGAGTAAGAAGTGGATAAGCATTTCAAAATTATTTCATTTTTTTCTAATGAAGAGCTCTTAAACAACTTTTCACTTTTGGAAATGCGAATTCGTTATTAAACAGTTCCAAATTTGGCGAGTGCCCACCATCGGCTGAATGGTAAAAGTCGCTGAGCACCGGTAGTTACGTCCGAGGTTCAAATCCTGCAAACGGACTAGCTGCATAAACGTTTACATGATTTTCTCCATGTGTAATGTCTATACGAGCCAGTTTTCCTTAGAAAGTCCTCCACGAAGGCATCCTTCTTCTTAGGCAGATAGCCCTCGAGGCTTTGCTATAATCACATAACCCAAACCAAACCAAATTTGGTGACTTATCAACATTTTGGTGATTTTAAGATCAGTTTCTATAGAAAATTTTTAATTTGGAAATCTGGAAATTTTTTTAAAACTATATATTGAAAATATAAATATGTTGAAACTGTATTCAAGAAATAACATTAAAATGATATTTTATTTTTCACTATTATATTATAAAGTGGTGTTACTTTCCATTTTGGTGACTTATTATACAGTATTTTGAATCTGAAAAATAAACAAGGTAATAAATGCTTAACCTTTAAAGAACTGGGAGTTTGGAAGGGTTTTGCTTAAAAGGATGGGTATTCCAAATGGATTTCCACCTCCTTTTATTTACCATTGTAAAGGGAAATTACTACTGTTTTGAAACCTTTCCTTTAGATCACCTTTAGGGGTTGCCCTTGCTAATTTTCAGATAAAAGATTAGGGAATAATACAAAGGAATTTTTTCTCTTTTCTGCTGTGATGGTGAGATTTCGTAGCTAAATAATTGGTGAAATATTGACTTTTGACATTGCATTATAATGAAAATATTAGTAGTAAACACCTCCTATGTATGCCTGAAGTCATCACATAGTCTAGTCAGTTTTTATTTGTTTTCAAACTGAATTCAGTTTAGAATTACATGTACTGTTTAAAAATTTCAATTTACACTCGAAAATGTTTAACTATTTGTTTCTCATCAGCAGTTAACGTTCATTTTTTTACATACGTTGTGTAACAGTTTATATTTATATATTAAACAAATGCCCTTGTATTTTTGTGTTACTAGTTTCATTTATTTTTTTCATTAGTATTCTTATTCAATTTTTTTTTTAATTTATTGATCCCTCCCTCCATTGTTATCCTAAGTATTTCATCTTTCAACTACATTATTGTTCTTTCTTGCAGTTTTGTGATGAAAGGTTTTTTTTTTTTTTTAAATATTCTCCTTTACTATAAAAAACAGATTTTATTCATTATATTTTCATTGCATTTTGCATGTTTCAAACGACAATATTAAATACAAAAATTGCAATAAAACGGGGAAATGTAAAGAAAAATTAAATTTTTGATGACACTGAAAAATTGGTGAACTTAATACTAATATCGTAAAATTTCAAGTGGATTTATGAAGTTAATTTATTTATTTATGTAGATCCACCAGAGGTTGAGCTGTAAAATTGATGAACACTGACAGTTAGATTCGGTTCACATTTCGATGAACTGGCTAGCTGCATCTGATGTCATATGTAACATGAGTGTCATAAACATATAATTATCCTGTCAAAATATAGATGCTGTTATGCAAGTCACTTCTGCAGGAATTTAGCTCATATTTTCATTATGCACAAGAATGTGAGGAATATTGAAATTAAAATGCCATTTCTGTTTATTACTTAACCACAGTGATGACAATTGCATTCTTAATTTAAAAGAAATCCGATGTGTATATCAGATGACTTTCTTGTACAGTACTTGTTAAATTATATGCATTTTGCATTTTGTTTAAACTTATTGGATTGAATTAAATCTACTTCATCGATACCACATAAGCCATAATAGAATAAATGCACTCTTTAAAATTCACTCTATTTGTTTACCACTCTGGCGCTAGATTCACTTAGTAGCATTACATCTCATTCATTTTATAATTCAGAATGCACAAAAATTATGAAGAATTATCTAATCATTGCCACATGTTCTATTCAAATACTATAATAAATTTAAAACGATGTATAAAATAAATTAAGCAAACAGAAACAGTTTTTCATGGATGGATCAATAATTCTCATTCAATTAATTCAGTTCTCACTTTGCAACAAGGCAAAAATACATTAAAAACTCAAAATATTTATATTAAAAATTACGAAGTAAATCTTATTTCCTTACTTCCTTACTTATTTCCTTGAATAAATTCCAGAATGGATTAAGCATGATTTAATTTGCAATAATAAAAGAAGGCATTATCTTTGTTGTTGTGAGGCTTAGTTTCTCTAAGTTTCTTGCAACAAATCCTAAGTTTCAAATGTAAACAAATATGGCAAAATGATTAGGCTTAGCCACACTTAAACAACTTTTAATTTGTTGATAATTCTACAAATTCTGCTTTCAAATTTACTAAATCCATAAAAACCTTAACTGGAAGATAAGAACAACATAATTCAGTCATTTTTAAAGAAAATAATGCACAATTTACCAACATATAAGAATTAAAAAACTGAGCTCACTGAGCTGAGTAACAGAGTGTTATACATATACTTAATATTTATGTACTTTTGGTGCAGCCGATTGCAGCCAAAATAGGATGTGCCCATCTACATGTTATAGCAGTCCTATATACAAAATTTCAGTGCTCTGAGATTACTTGTTTTTGAGTTATGCGAAATGCATACATATGTACGGACAGACACCACAAAAAAATCTCTTCAGAATCCATTTTAAATCAGTTTTGCAATTTTTTTGGGAAAAAAGAGTCCTTTATTCTGTTCTTATGTATGGATGTCACTCAAAAACATCATTAAATTGCATTTGATAGCTGTCAAAATAGATTTTTCATTGAAATATGATAGCCGAAATTTTTTGAGATTACAATACTTCCTTTTTACTTCCTTTTCTGCCCAAAAGTAATTCAGTCTGTCAGTAAAATATTACGCGCTACACGGAAAGGGAGGGACGCTTCATGTAAGACATTTTAACGGGATTAGTGCGTATGCATGCTACACATAAGGAGAACCTCAAAAATGTCCATGTAGCCTGCCCGTTCGCCAGGACTCGAATCCCAGAATAAACTACCAGTATTCAGTGGCTTTTATCGCTCAGCCACTGGTGAGCTTTCGTTTAGGACTTTCTGTGTGAAACTAGCCCATATGTTCTTTGTACGTGTGTGTGTGAGGGAAAAAACAGAAGCTTTATTTAACTGAAACAGAGAATAGAACCTTCAAGAACCACCAGTGTATATCGACTTCACTAACATGTCATTAGGTGATATTTAGTTGACCAAAGGTATGACCTGACTGTTATCATTGTGGGAATAAGGGTACAATTTTCTTATAAGATAGAAGTTGAAGCAAAAGGATACATATGCATCTACATTTTAATAAATATTCATTTTGATTATCTTCTAGGAAACAAAGAGTAAATGCTATAAAACTGTAATTTACTACATTTTCCACGTTTTGCTTTCTTGCAGCATTTTGGGTTTGCAAATATTTATAATAAAAGAAAGCAAATACATAAGAGTAATTATTACTGATCTCATAGAAATTTCTGACTTTATAAAGGGAATTAGTCTCGTTCCATAAAATCATCAATGATTGGAATATTATCGCGTTTCGTCTCTTTTGCACTTTTAAATAAAACTTCTGTGCCGAATATGAAAAAAATATCACTTAATATAATAGTTGAATTTAAATATGTAATTTTAAGTATATGCACGTGTACCCTCATTTACATATGTATATACCATATGTATAGGCATATCAATATGGTTAGATTACTTGAACATGGCAAAGTGCACAGGAGGGAATGCCTGTGTGGGGGACATTCTAAGGGAAACTGTTTCATAGGTTACAATGGAGAAAAGGAATGCAGCTAGCCTGTTCATTGAGGTTTGAGTTGAACTGCCAGTGTTCAGTGATATTATCCACTCGACCGCTGATAGACTATATGTATATATCAGTATGCATGTTTGGCATATACACGCATGTGTAATATGCATGTTTTACATGTACATGTGGTCTGTATATATATACATATATGCATTACATATATATACTTACACATACATATATATTTACATATACATGTATGTACATGTAAGTATATATATATATATATGTACTATATGTATATATATCTATGTGTGTGTATGAATACACACATATATATATGTACTATATGTATATATATAATGTATGTGTTGAGGTGTATAGGTTGATTGAATATAGATGAATCTTATTTTCAAATTTTGGCCTAAAAATAGGCCTTTTTTGTTGCTATTTTTAAATTTATATATTTGACATGATAAGTCCTGAGTGCAATAGCTACGTTTGAATTAAATTTGTGCATCTGTCTCAAGTCTGCTAGTGTGATAAATTTCAAAACCATTTATACATAGTCCATCACATTTTTTTCATGAAACTGAAGCTCTTTCAAACTTTCCCTAATTTCTTTCTTACTGCAAACTATGCAATGTCTCTGAACTTTGATTTAAACTGGTCAGTGCTAGTTATGATTGTTCATTGAAAGTTTACATTTAACAGATTGTTGAGTTCTAGATGATGATATTAACTCTGGTTCTTGAGCAAAACGTTTCTGAACCATTTAATAAATTAAATTCGATAAAATTTTCATGTCTTACTTCAGGATTTTTCATCTTAAACAAAATTAAAGCATTAAAAAAATCTAATAAGTAAAAAAATAATTTTCTTGTCCACTTCAGAGTTTTCCATCCAAATGTGTAGCTATTAGCCATTTGGTCACTGAGATCTATGCAGCCCATACTGGTGTTGTAACTAGCTACTTCATCTGGCTTTTCAGATCCAGTTTCCAATTCTCTGGATGGATTCTGCATGTTGCTCAGCATAAAAACATCTCGTTTATCCTTCCAGCATGTAGGTATCATACTCTGTGAAAACGATTCTCTCCATTCACCTTTTTCATTCATGAAGAAGCCAGATTTTTTTGATAATTTTTTCGATTTGCCCTAATGGTACCACAGCTGTTTATTTCATAGTTATGGTGAAGTTCAAGAAACAATTGTGGGGATGAAAAGAAATTGTCCATAAAAAGTTTACGCCCTTTCCCTGGAATGCATTCAACAAATTCAGTGACAGTTGGATGTGCAGAACATTTTTCTCCATGGCTTAAAACCTTATCCTTTCCCAGATACACATGCGTGCTAAAAGTATGTTAATTTTTATCTGCAAGTTTGTAGACTTTAATACCAAAACGTTTTCGCTTTAATATTACAAAGACATTCCAAATCTTCCACATGCAATCATACTCAGGATCTTTTTTATTTGGTGCTACTTTATTATCAGAAAAGTAAAGGAATCGAAGAATGTTTAGATATCGATCTCTTGCCATGGCTTTTCCAAAAAATGGGGTTTTGATCAACTCATCAGTCAACCAGTAGTCTTTTAAACTGTCTTTGTTGATGTGCCCCATAAGCAAAGTCAGAGCTAAGAATTTCCTTAGCTCCGATTGTACTTACATTTTTCCATTTCACACAATGAGCTTTTTTTGAAGTGTTTTCGCTTACCTCAAAAAACTGCTAAGCATATTTATTTGTTTCGAATGTTATAATATCCAGTAAATGTATTTGAAAAAATCAATTTCATTATTGCATTCTGTAGCATTTCCTGTTATAGTGTTAATTCCTTTAAAAGAATAGGCATCCGTTTTCATCAAAATATCAGAGTCAATCCAGTTTACGTCTAATTCTTCCAGATGAAATTCAGCAACTTTTTTTCTTTGTCTGTAATACCTTCTGAAACAGTTTGATATTCCATAAAGGAAGACACCTCTTTTCCTTCATCATTATCAATTTCACATTCAAAATCACTGTCACCGAAAGCTTCATTATCAAGCTCTTGGAGCAATTTCTTCTTGACTTAAGCCTTTTTTTCTTCTATACATAGCGAAAGTAAAGCACAGCCAGGTATTAGTGTTGAATTCAGTGGCATAGCATAGGTTTTTGCCGCCCGGGCTAGATACTAAATTTGCCACCCCTGTCCTGTCCTGCTACAAAATGTGATATTATTATAAAGATGAAATTTTCTAGTGCAAAGAAAATGTAAAGCTGCAAAAGAAATTTTATTTTCTCCAAAATTTAAAACTCTTACAAACTTGAAAACAAAATTTAATTACGAAAATATGTTTTACATTCTAACATTAGCCAATTATTATCTAAAAACAGTATTATTACTTTGAAAAAATTTATTGTTAACTGAAAATATTAATAAATATTATTTAAAACATAATTGACTGTTGCATTGTAATAAATATTTTTTTTCATTGAAGAAAATCATTTTTAATAACTTTCAGAATAAAAAATATATTTTAATATAAATAAATGTGGGTAACAATTTATTTAATCTTTTATTGAAGAGAAGAAATTGATAAAAATAATTATAAATTTTCTTTTTGATTATCTTTTTTGTTATCTATTAGAAAAAGAAATTAAACTACTTTCTTAATTTAAATTTTGTGTTTCCTACTTTTCCTCATAGCGCAATCTTTAATAGCACTATCAATATCGATTGAATCAGTCATTTCATGCTCAATAGCCAAAACAGCCAGAGTAGTCAATCTCAGTGTACTTATTGTTGATTGTAAATAATTTTTTATCATCTGCAGTTTAGAGAAGCTTCTCTCACAGCTGGCATTGCTTATGGCAGTTGTGAGGAATATTCAAAGCAATATTATTATATTAAGCAGGGAAACTTCCAGCTTAAATTGACAATAAACTTTAACACATCAAGTGGGCTTGAATTCATTAATTCATTTTTATTGCCCGTAGCATCAACAAAAGTCTTTAGCCACATGCATTTGAGCTTGAACTCTTCTTTGTCAATGTCATGAGACATGAGTTCTAAATTGAAATCCTGATCTTCAACATCCAGTAGTTTCAATGGTGTAAGAAAAGCAAATTTGTACGACAAATTCCATAGCTGTTGAAACCTCTCATGAATTTCTGCAGTTACCTTATCCAGCAATGAAACAACTTTCTTCTCAACTTGTTTTTATGGGACAAAGCTGCTTCTTTACTTCTCTCATCAAAAATTTGCTTCCTTCTTATTCCTCTGGGTGGTTCCATCAAAATGCCGAAGCCTTCACACAAATTTTTGGCACAATGCATAGCACCCTCTACCAATTCATTTAGTTTCTCTGTGAGCATTGCCTGGAAAGCACTTATTTTTTTGGCACACTGATGCACATTGAATCCCTGTGTTTGTAAATAAATTTGGGCATCATTCACTTCATGCAGTATAGGTTTCCAGAGGCCCAAAAAACATAAAAAAGAAAATGATTCCATTGCGACTAATAAAGTTCCTGCATCTGTTCTTGTGCTTAAGTTTTCGCTTGCCTCTGTCAATTTTTCTAGAGCATTCAAAATAAGCTTATAGTGGTTCCATGCGATATCTACTGCTTCAGCTCTTGCGCTCCATCGTGTATCCTGAATTCTTTTTAATGTCTTACCTGTAGCAGCGATTAGAATATCCCATAAGTGTGTTGACATGGAAAAGAATGCATAACAATGTTCTAAAGTGCTGAAGAACGTTACAGAATTCGTTTCGATTGAAGCAGCATGTAAACAAACCAGATTTAGTGAATGGTTTGAGCAAGGTACAAATTCGGCATTAAGCTCCTTTGAGTCCTTGTTGCACTCCTGTATGCTTTCTGGCCATGACAGCAGCATTATGACATGTTTGACCTCTGCTGTCCATTATATCAAGGCCATCAGCTTTAAGCTTACTTAAAATCATGTCAGAAATAGCTTCAGCAGTTTTATTTTTTGTTCCAATGAAATCTATAAAAGATTCCACCACTTCTACTTTCTGATTTTCAATCTTTACATATCACACAACTTAGCTTGTTTGATCGTTTTGTGAAATATCTGGAGTGTTATCAAATATAGTAGAATAATATTTGGCCTTTTATACTTGACAGATAATTTGTTGGCAAACTTTATCTCCTAAAATTCCAATGAACTCATTTTGAATTTGCGGTGACATATACGTGACTGAATTTTTTTTGGACCCGTTTTCCTGCGCACAAGGTGTTCGCAGAGTATTGGATCATACTTTGCAAGGAGATACACCAGTTCTAAAAAGTTGCCTCTATTTGTGCTGGTATTGTCTTCTCCATGGCCACAAAAAGGCAAATGCTGTTTCGCTAGGAATTTAATTATATCAAACATTCTAACAAGAGTTTCTTCTCACTTTTTTGTTTCCTTTGCCAGAACATATATTTTTTTTTATCAGTAGTATGTTGTTTTTGAAGTCTGGTTTCTAACTCCTTCCATTTGCAAAAATTTTGGTTATGTTGAGCACTTGATTTGTGGTTGGCTACTTTAGTTCTGCCAATTTTTAAATCCATTAGATGAGCAAAATTTTGATTCACTCAGTGTGTTTGTGTGACCAAACAAACAACAACAAAAGCAAAATAATGATGCTTTAGAAGGAGAATAAGCCATCCAAGTACATAACACTTTTTCTCCATTAGTTAATGTGCGATAAAACCATTCTTGCATTAGACTCCTTGTAACTCCATTCGGTATTGTGTGATTCGTATCTGATTGTAACATCGTTGACACTTTAGTAAAATTAATGTTCGTGTGCTGTATAACTTTTCATGTTTTCATTTATATGTTCAGGTCATTTTTCAACATCATCTAAATCCCTGTAGCTGATGTCAGTGCTTCATCAGTCTCACTCTCAGAGCTATCAGTAACTATATTTGAACATACCGATGCAGGTTCAAATTTACTAGACATTGTTGGAATTTGATTAGGTGCTGCTACCTTCGCATCTGCAATAGGAGCCTGTTAATCTGACAAATGCAAAGAATAAAGCACAGGTACCCAAACATCAGTGTAACGTTCTAGCACTACTTCAGCATTTTAATTTTCAACAGCATCAGCAATAGCGTCGGAAGAATTGACATCCAAAATGGATGAACCTGGCATTTTGGAAATAGGAACTTTTACATATTTTAGGATAGCCCCTACATTTTTTTAATTATTTTCTTCCTTGGCTTTTCTTTTATTTCAGTATGAAGCCTCACTTTCTCTTACATTTTTCATTTTTAGATGCTTAACAAGAAAAATTAAATTATTATTAACACCCGATCATTGTTATTAATATTATTCATTATTAATGCAAATATTTAGGTTTTCTAGATCTTGAACTTTTTAAACTTAAAAACTGTGTTCAGGCGATATTTATTATTTAAAAAGGATCATTTAAATTTATGTTTTAAAATACTTTCTTCTATTCTTTAAAATTGGAAATTCTTTGATCAAAGTTTCAAAATTATCTGCTTCCATATTTAACATTATATCATAATAAATCTGCTTCCATATTTAACAAAAACAATGCATCCACTTTATGTTTCCATCTCTATCTCTCATTGGGTACCTTATTTCTTTACCATTTAAACACCGTTTCAACTTTGCTAGCATTCTCAGTAATCAATCCAAATATATTACAAACACAAAATTATATGCAGAGAAAGTATTATTTCTGAAATAAAGTTTTTTTGACTTTGCAGTGCTTATATTTATTCAAACATAAGAGTTAAATATAAGCATAACAATTATTTGATTCAAATTAGTAAGATTCCCTTAGAATTTTTTTAAAACCTAGTTTATAAACTGAAAAATTGAAAAGGGAAGATTACATACACAAGTGTCCATTAAGTCCTAAAAAGGTGTTCAAATGTTACTCTTTAGTACTACAGTTATTTAATTATTATAACAACTATTGCATGCAGATTAACCAAAGCCATAAAAATCTTAACCAAATCAACATAATTCAATAATTTTTAAAGTACAAAATGCACAATTTGCTAACATGTAATAATAATAAAAATAATAAAAAAATAAAATAAATTTTAAAAAAAAACTGAGCTCACGGAGCCGAGCAATAGAGTGGGTATATATATATACTTTTGGTCTGGCCAATTGCAGCTAAAAAGGGATGTACACAACTACATTTTATAGCAATCCCTATTTGCAAAATTTCAACCTTCTTAGGCTGCTTGTTTTTGAGTTATGCGAGATACACATGTACATAAAACCGTCATGAAAAAATCTCTCCTAAATCCATTTTAAATCAATTTTATAATCTGTTTGTGGAAAAAGAGTCATTTATTCTGTCTTTACATACAGTTGTCATGCAAAAACATTGATAAATAGCATTTGATGGTGGCCAAAATGGATATTTTCATTGAAATATGATAACCCAGGATTTTCCTGATTGCAATACTTCTTCGTACAAGGAAGTAAAATAGAATATGAATCCAGATTTAAAAAACTGGACAGAATTTAATTCAAATAAACCTTAAGTTAAATTACATTCTATAAGCTGAAGTATTTCAGTGGTAATAATTAACAAGTATTAATGCAAACTCAGTAATAATTAATAGATATTAAATCATATTCAGATATCATACTTAATTTAAGCACCATAGAAATGAAATATTACAAGAAACTAAATTTAAATAGCTAAATTGATAAATTTCTACATTTATGAACAATTTCTTTTGCATAAAAATATCACAACTTAAATGCTGTTTATGTTAGTCACAAGACAATTAGCATTCAAAAATTATTGAATAAAAAATGGAAGTAGGTTTTTCAGAATACATGCTAGATGGCCTTATGCATCTATCTTATTAAAAATTAATTAATGGCACCTACAGATTTCATAATACAATAAATCGAAACAAGTTTCACATCTTTTATTTCTGTGTTTCAATTAATGCTGAGAATGCGTTAATCAGAATTTTGTAAGATTTTGCAATGATTGTTTCAAAAGTATTATTATTGATGTATATGCACAGCATCAGTTATGCATAAAATAATGAAGATATTTTAAATTAATACTTATATGCTTTTGTGTAATATCATTTATATTCTTTTATTTCAGAAAGTTGTATTTATTATGCAAAATAAATATGTTCCAGCATTTATGCTAGAAATAAGAATAAAGAAGAGTAATCAAATATATGACATTATTTCATCTTACAAATTATGTACAAGATACTTATGTACAATTGGGAGAAGTAATATGACAGGATAGAATTAGTATTTTCACATTTTCTGCACAAGTGCTGCTCCTAATTTTAAAAGTGTACATGTTGATACTAATTTAGTTTTATGCAGGATTTCATGTTTTATTTCATATAATTTTATAAATAAATAACTACAATGTTTGTGTACAATAAATCATGTAGCAAATTACTTGAATAATAAATTAAATAATGATGAAAATTTTTAATTCTAATATGAATAAAATGATGAACTTTTATGATTTGTTTCTTATATAATTTGTTTCAATGAACTGAAGTTAAGTTTTAAGCCATTTACTTGTTTTCTGGTCAGTTGCTTTTTTACTGACTCAAAGAATGCATTCTTATTTTACCCGAATGAATGTCTTTAGCTGATTAAATAAAGGAGCTGTGTTCATATTGACAGAGGCAAAATATTTATCAGGTTCAGAAACAAAATTTCAAATTATATCCCTACCTTTTCAAAAATCACTGACACTAAACATTTTTAATTTTCATCATTGTTTCCATCCAGACTGGTGTTGGCACAACTGCAAAAGTTTTTAATAATACACCCAAGAAAAGATTTTTATCCTTCTCATGCTATACAATATAACCTGCCGGATAAGTGAGGGATTCTTGTTCATATGCTGGTTTAACTTTCCCAGTAAACCCATACCATGCTATCATTTTTGGCTGATTGCAAAAGGTTTTCATAATCACATTTGTGCTCTCTCTTGCTCATATGCAGCAGTTGTGTGTATTTATACTTCTGTTAAGTGAAGAGTGCTCGTCAACCGTCCACAGGATATTTGGCACTCAGTTTTTATTATTTTCCATCAGTAAAAAAGCTCAGCCTGTAAATTCTATTTCTCAAAATCAGCTGGTTTCATTTCCTATATGGGATAGATTTTTTTAAGGGTACATCTTAAGGATGATCCGAATGATTATCACGTAGATCCATAGGATATGCTAGTTCTCCAGGATCACTAAAATTCCACCTGCTGGTGAAAAATTAACTATTTTGGAAATAAAATTTTTCATTATTAAAAAATAAATGCCATCTTCATTTTTGTGAAAACTGTATTGTACTGTTGTTTATACTTTTTAAAAATTGAACTTGTACTTTTTCTGTTACCTTTATATACTACTGTTTATACTTTTTAAGTATTGAATTTGTACTTTTTCTGTTACTTTTGGATTACATGGTATTTATGAAATAACATTATCTAAAACGTTTATGAGAAATGACAGTATTTTTTACAGTCACATATCTAAAAGTTATCAGGAACCACAAATTGGTGAATGCTGGTAGCTCGATCCAGGTTCAGATCCCAATAAATAGCTAGCTGCAGGGAATTTTCATGGTGTTCTCCATGTATAATGGGGATATAGCCAATTTTCCTTAAAAATCTTACATAAAGGCATCCCTAAGGCAAAAACTGCCAACACACTGCAGATGTTGGCAGTTTTTGCCTTAATCAGTTGACCTAATCTAACCTAAAAGCTATCGTAATTTAAATATGAGAGTTTCCTATTACAGGTTAAAAGATTTTTTTTTAAATCTATACCTGAGAGCATTTTTTTAATCTTATTTAAAACTGAGGTGATTTTGTAAATTTTTACTCTTTGTCTGCAATTTATTGTATGCAATTTATATTGATTTAAACAATCTCTCGTTATTTTGTCCATCCAGTTCTTACAGTTTTTTTCTGTATAAAAATTTTATCGGAAATTTGTGAATGCTGTAACGTATCATTTTTGCATAATAACTTTATTATCTTATTTATGTCATTTTATTCTTCATCTCTTCTTGCAGTATCTTACAAAATTCAATGTACTCTTATCTGATACTGCAGCATTTTAAATTCAGCTTGATTAAGCAGTTCGCCTCAGTTAAAAACAGTACTTGAGTACAATTAAATACATCAGTAATTTAAAATTTTTTATTTTTGTTCTTTTGTTTTTGTTCTGCTAGTGAGCAAAAGGTATGCATAGTTTTTGAATGTTTTAATAAGCACCATAATTATTTTCTCATATCTAAAAAAGTTACATGTTATGTTTTTAATTTATTCATATGAATAAATTATGAGAATAATGTTTTTCATAATTTACAGTTGTATTTATGAAAAGATGAATAATTTTGATGCAGAAAGCAAAACAAATGCATTTGGAATACAAATATTAGGTGTAATAATGTCAAATGGATTTCCACCGTATGGTCTAGAAGAAGATGCAACTGGGCAGAGGTAAGATTATAGGCTAAAATTTATACCATGATGTACCCTTTCTGTTAATTATCACTATGATATAGAAAACTCTGTGGTAAAATATTCATTAAAATATCAAGGGATTTTGTTTTACTAGTTTACATTTTCTACTTTTTCATATGTTTTTACATATTTATTTCACTATGTATCATTTCTACTTGTCTGTTACCTATAGCTGCATTTTGTAATAATGACCGATATTCTGTATTGCTTTAAGCAGAGATTCTCATTTACTCTTAAGAAAACTCAGTTATGATATTCAAGCAGAGGTTCTCAGTCTATATGAATTAGAATATTCTCATTAATGGAAAAGCATTTATAAATGCTAAAGATGAAAAATACACTATAACAAAAATATCGATGCACCAAGAAGGAGCTATCCAATGGAGACAAAAATTGGTGGTTAGGAAGATTATTTCCAGAATAGAAAATGATTAAAATTTCAGAACAGTTGAATGATTATTTCAGAGTTACATAGTTATAAAGTAAAGAACTAAATAAAGTGTTGACCCACCTCTAGCCTGGATGCAAGCTGCCACATGGCGTGGCACAGACTGATAAAGCTCCTAGATGGTCTCCTGTGGTATTTCTTGCAAAATTTGCTCCAATTGTAGGGGTAGGTCATCAACATTCTCTGCTAGATGCAGTCACCTTCCCATAATATCTCAGACATGCTCGATGGGAGAGAGATCTGGCAGACTGGCTGGCCAAGGAAGTGTTGGAAAAGCTGTATGACAGTTCATGGCAATAAGTGCTGTATGTAGTCTGGCATTATCTTGCTGAAAAATAAGGCTAGGGTACTGCAAGAGGAACGGTAGCAAAACAGGTCTCAGAATGTCATGGACTTACCTCTGTGCTGTAAGTGTGCCTCTAATGATGACCAAAGGGGTCCGGCTATCAAGGGAAATGCCACCCAAGACCATAACTTCTGGTTGAGAGCCTGTGTGGCATGCAGTAAGGAAAGTAGGATCGGCACACTGCTCTGGGTGTCTCCAGACGCATTTTTGATGATCATAACTATGCAGTTGGAAGCGGGATTCATTGCTAAAGACTCTAATCTGGCTCGAGAGTGTGCAGGTGGGAGTGGCAGGAGGCATAATGGTCAGTATAGTATGAGCATAGATTGCTCTCTATCAGCCATCTGTGAGTGGTCATGGTGGACACTTGTGTGCGGGTCGCACATCTGATGGTTGATAGCGATGAATCAGGTGCTGTGACAGCTGATCTGACAATCACCCTGTCCTCCTGATCTGTTGTGCCCCTAGGTCGACCGTAACCATCATGACGCTAAAATCTGCCATTATCCACCCATTTTTGCCAGCATCTTCTAATTGCCGCATCACTTCGACTCATATGAGGAGTGAATTTCCGATTTGCCCAACTTGCTTCTTTCAATCCAATGATATGACCTCTTTTAAACCCTGACAGTTGCTCATGATGAGCTCAAATCCTACAGCAAGGCATTTTTTCAGTTGTTGACAGGTATCCTAAATCGCAGTGCAACAGAAATTTTTAACACCAGTTCAAGGACAACTTCTTATATACCTGCTGTATATCTGCTTCTATATATCTGCTGGATGTGGAGTTCTGATGTGCTGGAGATTGCACTATTCATTCACTGGACACCAAATTTTAATCATTTACGTATTTGGTCAAAACATTTATGCATACAAAATTTCAAAGCAATCGGATGATTCATTCTTAATGCATCGATTCTTTTTGTTATAGACTGTATTCTGTTTTATTAATTTTTCATTAATTTATTTTGAATTATTCTGTGTTACGACATCCACTGCCCGCTGAGAGAGGGCACTGTATAATCCTTCTAGTTTTCTCTGTATTATATATGTTAGTGAATGGGAATAAAAGTGTTGTCCGGAATGGTGGTGTTTATCCTCAAACGAACAATAGTACCAATCATTCGGACTCAATCTGTCCTGAAATTCTACAACCCGGTTGGCAACGAACTGTTTCCATCTTTTCGCACTTACCTTCATCCAAAGCAATGCAATACAAGAATCACTCCAAAACACTATTCTTCCAATTTTATCCTTGAAAACGCTCTTAAGGTAATTTACCATTCTAGCACCTATCACCGTGGCCATCAGTTCCAACCGCAGCAGCATTAGTTTCTTTAAAAGTGACACTCTACTCTTCGAAATTATAAAGGACACTCTGTAATACAGATTATTCTCACAATATCTAAAATAAACAACTGTGGCGTAAGCACTTGGTGAAGCGTCGCAAAACACATGTACGCTTGCTTATTCTCGCAATCCAGGAAACAATATGTCGTAATAGTAACGTCTATTAATTTTCCAGTTTCATAACACCACATTATCCACTTTTGCCGCAAGTCCTCAGCCAACTCTTCGTTCCAATCACATACTCTCTCCTAAATTTCCTGTAACAATAACTTTATACGTATCACAAATGGCACAATCAAACCAATAGTATCAAAGATTCTTGCAGCTGTCTGCAAAACACATCGTTTAGTGCATCGCAACATTTTCCTTGAATTCACCAAACCCTTCACCTCCAACGACAATTCATCTGTATCAGGATTCCATTTCAACCCTAGGACTTTCAGCTGTTGAACTCCCACTATCTCACTATCGCTAAGTCCATTTTCTATCCACAGTTTTTCTAATTCTCTATATAAAGTGATGAATTCAACATTTCAAATGACTTAGGTTTACCTCCCTCATATTTTTTTTACATGATGCTTTATTGTAGCACTCAAAAGGAAAGGGGAACTTTTACATCCAAACAGTAGTCTTTTCATTCTCATAATTTTGTATTCTTCACTAGGGTTATCTGAATACCAAAGAAATTTTAAGAACTTTGTATCTCTTTCAGAAATTTTTATCATTAAAAAAGCCTTCTCTGTGTCACCAATGAATGCTATTTTGTAATTACGAAATTTTAGAATTGCGTCAAGAATATTTGGATTTAAATTTGGGCCAGTTTCCAAACAATTGTTCAGAGAAAGATTACATTTAGATTTTGAACTACAGTTAAAGATTATGTGAACTTTGGTTGTTTCTTTATCTTCTCTTACAACTGCTCTATGAGGCATAAAATACTCATGCTCATCTCTCTCACATTCCACAATAACTTCATTTTGTTTTTGGTCATTCATTATTTCCCTATACTCATTAGTAACTCAATCATTTTTAGAAAAATTCTTTCCTAACTCCTTAAACCACTTTTTAGCTAAAAAATAATTGTTTCCTAATCCGTCGTAGCTAAATTTCCATAATAAATCAGTTTCATATCTCTCATTCGCGAATTTAAAATTTTTCTCAAATTCATCTATCAGTGCTTTATCAACTATATTTAATTCTTCCTTTTTTTTAATTCCTAAAGCAATGAGTTCCCACAATACCTGAGCATCTGAAGCGGCTACACAAAAATTCGCTGAAACTGCAGTCTTAACATTTGGATTGTAAATATCTTGACTTCCCTGTAAAGCAAACCTGAAAATCATTGGCGCGCAAGTAATTTCTTGGTTTATTTTTTTGAAAGATGAGGCTTCAATAATCTGCCAAAACACGTCTGCACCAATTAATATCTTAATGTTTATATTACTGTCACAACAGTCGGCTAAAACTAATCTGCAGGACTGCATAATATTTTGTACTTCTTCATTTGGAACAGAAACAGATGCTGCTGTAATAGTATCAGCCACTAACATTTCAATTTGAATACACTGATTAGGGTTATATCTACTAGATAATTTTAATTGTACTACTTCATATAATTTCTCTGTAGGCTTTGCTGAGCCAAAGGGAAAAACTGACAATCTTCCCTTTCTAATTGATTTTAATTTTAAACAATTTGCAAGGGACTTCGTACACCAACTTCTTTTGGAGTCATTATCGCGTAAAATGCGTGTTATTTTATTGAATTTTGTTTTATCAACAGAGCTAAGAAAAAATTCGGTCAAATGTTTTGTAGTGCAGTTGGAATTAGTTAAGCAGCTTTAGAACAAATTTTCAGTTTGGAGCAAGTTGCAAAGAGTTGTTGCTTGGTGTTTAAGGTTTATAATAAATGTGAGGAGGGATAGGATTTTTGACTCCCTTCTTAAAAACAACTGAACTAAAAGAAGCACATGATATTATAATCAAACTAGTCCAAAGAACTGACTATAAAAAGGAAATATAGAGAAAACGAGAGTGTTAAAGAAAGGTTCTTTAATTTCTCTAAATTTGTTGTTGGACAATATTGGTTTACTACGTGCAGGAGGACGTTTGAGAAATGCCAGCTTACCAGAGTCTGGGAAACATCAAATTAATATTACCGAAGAATCGTCCTGTTACAAAATTTTTAGTGAAATTTTATCATCTTAATTACATGCATGGAGGAGTACAATTAGTTAACTCTGCGATGAAACAAAAATATTGGATTATAGGAGGAAAGGCTGCAATACACAGAGAAATAAAAAGGTGTGTTATCTGTGCCAGATTTTGCTGTGAGCTTTCGAAACAAATGATGGCCGATTTACCTTCTGCGAGAGTGAATCCTGGAAGACCATTTTTTAGATCCGGTACTGATGTTTCAGGACCATTTTTGATCAGCCCGAGATGTGGTAGAGGCGTTAAACCAGTGAAAATGTACATGTGTGTGTTTTGCAACGAAAGCCGTCCATTTAGAACTTGTTAGTGATCTTAGTGCTTAGACATGTATTGCAGCTCTGAAATGATTCATCGGACGACGTGAAAAGCCAGCTCAAATATTCAGTGATTGTGGAACAAATTTTATCGGTGTAAAGAATTATTTAAAAGCATGTGCGATAGAAGTTCTTGGTACTTATTTGACCAATGTAGGCATTAAATGGACAATGAATGTTCCATCAGCCCCTCATTTTGGAGGCCTATGGGAGGCTGCCGTTAAATCTGTGAAGTTTCACATGAGACGTATTATAGGATCGCAAATCATCTCACAAGAAGAATTTTCAACGTGTCTGGTGGAGATTAAAGTCATACTTAACTCCTGTCCTTTGGCTGCTTCTGAGGACCCAAATGATTTTTCTCCCAATACACCGGGCCACTTCATTATCAGTTCCGAGTTAAAAAGTGTTCCTGAACCTGATTTTACAAATGAGAAAATTCCCATTCTTGAGAGGTGGAAATTGGTCACACAGATTTCCTAATCATTTTGGAAATGTGGTCAAAGGACTATTTGACTCAGTTGCAGGTGCACAACGAGTGGAAACTCCCCAGTGCCGATTTATGTGTGAATGACTTGCTGCTAATCAAGGCTGAAAACTTGCCGCCACTTAAGTGGAAAATAGGAAGAGTAATTCACACCTATAGAGGAACTGACAATAGAGTAAGAGCAGGGAACTTAAAAACTGTTTCAGGTAAAAGGAAGAGACCAATTAAACTGGTCCGACTTCCTATAGATGACTGATTGCTTTGATTTATTTCTTTCATTTATTTATGTGTGATATTTACAGTTTGCTTAATTTAATGTTTTGCATTTATATTTTAGTTTGTTTAGTTTCTAGTTAAGCTGATGACAGGGTCATGGGGGCCCATTCTGTTTCATTAATTTGTTTTGAATTATTCTTTTTCATACATATTTATAAATTTACATCTTTTGAATTTCTTTCAGAATGGTGACTTTTAGGTAGGTTTAATTTTAGAAAACTTTTAGAAAACTATGTTTAGCTGTTGATGCTAGATCTAATAAGGAAAATGAGCAGTGACTCCCCCCCACCCTGTAATAGATGTCTTGATGATAGTTGCAATAAGCCAAGAAAATTTTATTATTCTTTTTATTTTATCTCTGAATTCATAATAGAGATATTAGATTTCAGCAAAAAATTCCATTTAAATTTCATTCCTAAACAAGTAATATTTTATGGAGAGCAGGTGAAAATGTTGTTGCCATTGATTATTACTTGTCAGGTTGGCTGTTGTTTGATGAAAATACTTAATCCTAAAATTTTGAAGACTTTTCATACACACAATAAATTAAAAATATGCATTTCATCTACTTATAGCTTTGAAGATGAATGGCTTGCATATAAATTGTTTAAAAATGCATAAGTAGCGTGTTGGGTGTTATATTCAGTTCTGAAAGAAAAGTATACACCAATTGAACAAACTTAAGGCATTACTGCTTTTCTTGATTAAATCATACAAATTCATAATTGTGGACTGTTGCAGTCACTGTGAATTTGTTTCTGTTTGTCAATCAGAAATTATTTGAATGAATAGATTAGTTTGGTAATTAGAACAGGCTGAATCAACAGTGGGATGTACTGAAGTAATCCATGGTTAGGAAGCAATACAACAGCCAACAAGTTGAAAAGATTCTAATTAGCCAACAAGTTATTGTGTGCATTCACATTGTGCCAACAGTTGTCTTCATGTATGCACATGCATGTACATATCAAATTTTAAGTATGAAACATAAATAATATATTTATTAGATGATATATGGAAAGCAAAATTTAATAGATCCAAATATGTAGGCCTCCTGCCAGTGACCGAATGTTTAAAACTCCTGAATACTGATAATTTGTCCGAAGTTCAAACTCGGGTAAGTGGGCTGGCTGTATGGTTGGTTTTCATGTTTTTCCCATGTGAATATGAACCTGTTTCTTGTAGAAAATCCTGCACAGAAACAGCCTTCCTCAAAGCAGATAATCCTTATGTGTGCCGCCATATTTGAATAATGAACCTACTTATCTTGATACAAATGTGAAAACTTAGTTCGTCGATGGCCAGCTGTAAAAAATTACCTAACATTGAATATTGTATCTGTTTTTCCCCTTCTCATTTTGTTAATCTGAGTGTGCAATAAATGGCCTCCTTAGGTTAAGTTATTAGGATGTGACAAAAGGTATCACAAAGGCTGTATGTATAAGGATGCATTTGTAGAGGACTTTCAAAGGGAAACTGTCTTATATCATCTTATACATATGAAAGCTATAAAACAAATAAAAAAAACCCTACACAGCTGGTCTGTTTGCCTTGGTTGAACCCCAGGTCTCAGTATTCAATGGCTTTAATCACTCTGCCACTGAAACAGCTAGGTTTCCATCATAAAGGGATGTGTATTTCATATAAAAAAATAGAAATATCGTTTCTTAGTTAAACGTTTCTGATACTTTGCCATAATTAATCAACCAGGTTACTAAATGAGAAATTGGCTTTCAAAACAAATGCAAGTATAATTGGGGGATTTTTAAATACTTAATTTTGTTTCATAAATATTAACATTATTTAAGAGAAAATTATTATTTTTATAATCTTTATTTTGATTTATGCCACATCTAACTATCTGAATAAGTTCTTTAACTTATCTAAAAATTTAAAGAGGAACTGATGCAGTGTCTGCAGTCAGGCATTATGCCTCAAGAATTTTTCAGTTATTAAAAAATAGCTATTAGTTATTTATACTTGAAACCTGTACTATATCCTAAAAGGTTAGAAATCTGTTAAAGTGAGTATTTTATGTGCCATTACTTTACTGAATACTGCTAGTATTTCTTCTTTATAACTGTTAAAGATTACAAAGTGTGAAATATTTTATTTTGTTTAAAGCATAATAATTAAACTTTACTCAACTGACACAAGCTCGAATCCATTTATATGGCCATTTAAATTTTGATTAAAAACTTTTAAAAAATGCATGTAAAGCATGTAAAAAAACTGTCAAAAGCATGCATGTTTTAAATTAAAAGCTGTATTCTATTTATTTATTATACAGGTATATTGCTATTCTTCTGAAGAATTTGTCACACAAGTACAAAGAAGTATATGGATCAGCTGCTGAAGTTATTGCTCTTGTTCTGAAATACTTGGTGAAAGATGAACAGAATCCCGATGAAAATTTATTTTTTAAAAAAGTTCTTAATCAATTAGAATCTATGAAAACAAAAGAAGATAGATTTTTGTATTGTTTAAACAAAATTCATTATGGATGTCCAAATATTGCTGATAAGTATGTTCTTAAATTCAGAGTAAATTGCTAATATGTTATGTCTGTCTTTCTTGTTTAGATATATACAATTTTCAATTATATGTATTATGAAAATTGCAAACTGTTTATATTATACAATAATGTGTTATGTTGTATACTCAACTATATTTCATAAATATTTTCACTTTACATGAAATGTAAAAATAACAATTTTATTTTTGTGATACTTTTCAGGTTTATTCCTAGACTTCTTCATTCATATAAATCATTACATGGAGTTTATAAGAATTATATTTTGGAAATTTTGCATTCTCGTGTGACTAATATACAGAATGGTTATAAGGAGCTGAAGATGATCGACCTCTTTGATGATTTAGAAAAGAAGTAATCTAATTACAAACCAAATAAAGTTTAATTTTTTGCAATTCAGAGCATTTATTTTTAGCTGTAACTTTTTCATTTCTAGTAATGTAACATTTAAATTTATTAAATAAGGAAGTCTGCAGTTAATTTATTGCTTATCAGCTACCTAATTTAATTTTGATTTTTTTTAAAAACATGCTAAAGTCACCTTAATAGTACTTAATTTTTTTAATTCTCTTCAAAACTTAATTTGATATTAAAATTTCTCTTATGTTTCTAATCTGTATTTTAGTGTTCTTTATCATTATCTATAATATCTGCTGTTTATTGAATTTACATTTGTTTTGAAGAACTTAATTTAATTTATTAAACGGCTGAATTCAATGTGTGACTGTTCGTGTATTGCAAACTCTGATACTGGCATTAAACTTATCTAAAATTTTAATTAATGATTAATCTAAAAATTAGCAAGGTTAAAAAATAATTAATATTCATTGTTAAGTTAAAACTATGCTCTAAAAATTAAATGATAGGGATAGAAATAATGCTATTTATTGCAAAATAATTTTGAACTATTTTTACAGAATTATTGTTCAACATAAATTACTATACTGGTACTACCAACTTACCAACTGGTAAATCTTAAAATATTGAATTTAAAAATGATAAAAATTGTCTTTCTTGTTTTATAAAAAATCTTTTTTTTTTTTTTTTTTTTTTTTTATTTTGGATTTTTTTTTTTAATATGGTGTACAGTTAAATCTGGCAGAAATACAAAATTTACATCTTGGTTTCATAAAATTTGCCAAACTGTGATTAAGGTGATCAAGGAACTAAATGCCACTTTTCTGATAGTGCACTTTTCAAAACCTAAAGGGTAAGAGGAGACATCTGGAATGTTGCAGTTGTGCTACAGCATCCCTCATATTCTCAGTTTGGTTGAAGTCTGGAAAGCTGGCTTTACAACACTGTGCAAATGCTTTGTAGTGTTTGCATCACATTTGAACCCTACTATGAGCTTTAGCATCTGAAATCATGACTCATCTGGTGCCATGGTTTTTCAGTCATCTATGGTCCAACTGATATGGTCAGAGATGCTGCAGGTGATGTCGTTCTGTTAGTAAAGGCATTCGACTTTGTCTTCTGCTGCCATACCCTATTAAAGTCAAATTTGGCTGCACTGTCCTACCAAACACATCTGTCATATGTCCCACATTGATTTCTGCAGTTATTTCACTGAGTGTTGCTTGTCTGTTAACTCTGACAATTCTACATGTGCTTCGCCGGTCTATATCATTATTGAGTGCAGGCAGTCGGCTGCTGCATTGTTCAAGATGGGAGGTTATGCCTGAAATTATATATTAAAATATCTCCATCCTCTGAAGGACATTTGATCACCCCCCCTCAAAGAAGAGACAGAGAACCCTCTTCTTGCCTTGGCCAGAAGAGGAGAGCGGACTTCCCCCCCCCCCGGTCGCAGGTGGGAGTAAAGATAGAGATTTGTATGTGGAAGAGAAGAGAGCAGACGCTGGTTTGCACACTTTGCTGTAGTTAAAATGTATGGACTACACTTCGCCTGTGATTCTGGTGTATAGATTACCAGTGCCTAAATGAAGTAATATGCACTGAGTTTCCCCCTACCTAATATAGAGGAA
>KK115747.1:273079-335067 GCA_000611955.2 Stegodyphus mimosarum
TCTGCCATGTATATAACAATTCTAGATTTGGCAAAGGGCACTGGCAAATTCCTGCAAGTCCAAAGGCCCAAAGATTGGCCACTTTTGTCACAACATTTGGGACATTTAGACTACTGTGTATGCCATTTGGGTTGAAAAACATTCTCTACTTTTTCAGTAAGTTGATGGCTGGGTTATTAAGATGGTGTGAAAGCTTTGCTGTCCCATATTTAGACGATGTTGCTATTTTTTCTAATACTTGGGAAGCTCATATGTGGCATTTTAATTGCATTTTGGGAAAAATAACTTTGGCAAATTTGACCATCAAGCCTTCAAAATGTCGTTTTGCTCAAAACCATGTAATGTATCTGGGACACATCGTAGGACAGGGAATCAGACGGCCGGCTGAGGCAAAGGTTAAAGCAGTAGCTGATTATCCCATCCCGAAAACAAAAACTCAGATAAGGCCGTTTTTAGATTTAGCAGGTTATTACAGCAGATATATTCCCATGTTTTCAGTTATAGCTTCTCTACTCACGAATGCCTTAAAGGGGAAAGCAAAGAAGGGGGAGATTCTTTGGACAAAAGAATGCAAAGATGCATTTAATCAGTTGAAGGAAAAATTAATGAAAGAACCTGTGCTACATGCACCAGGCTTTACTAGAGAGTTTCTCGTGCAAACCGATGCTTCCGATTTAGGGATGGGCATAGTATTAACGCAAATGGATTAGAACAGTGCCGAACAGCCCATCTTGTACTTAAGCAAGAAGTTTTCAGTGATGGAAGCTAAGTACAGTACAACTGAAAAAGAATGCGCATGTATAGTTTTTCCTATAACAAAATTGCATTATTATTTGGACGGTCCAAAATTTACTGTTATGATTGACCACAACCCCTTAGTGTGGTTAAGAACTAATGCAGGCTCTAATCCCAGGCTAAAAGCTGTGGGCTTTAGCCCTTCAGCCGTATAATTTTTAAGTTATTCATCGAGCTGGGAAGAACCATAAAATGCTGAAAGTCTAAGCAGGTCTGCAATTAAAAAAAAAAAAAAAAACTTCGGCTTTAATTTGTATTTATCTTGTATTCTTTTGTGAAATTTTATGTATTTTAATTGTCTCACTGGCCTTGATGTAATATCATGGTGCTTCTATGTGAATTTGTTTTTCTCATATATATGTGTAACTCTTTATTCCAACCAAATATACTTAAACATTTTGTTGAGCAAAATGTTTCTTCGAACAGGGAAGGAGCTGTAACATCTCCTTCCTCTGAAGAACACTTGGTCCCCCCCCCTTAAAGAAGGGACAGAGAACCCTCTTCTTGCCTCGGCCAGAAGAGGGGAGTGAACTTCCCCTGGTCGCAGATGGGTGTACAGATAGAGATTGGTTTGTGGAAGAGAAGAGAGCAGATGCTGGTTTGTGCACTCTGCTGTAGTTAAAATGTACATTAAAAGTTTTCTAAAATGTAATCTGTACATAGTTGTATAGTAAATATTTAACCTAGAACATGTGTTGTTTTATTTGAAGAAGGTACAACTATGGTACAGTATTCTTAGCACACTCTTGACACTTTGGATCTCAGAATGATGAATTCTCTAATGATCTTTGAAATGCAATGTTCCAGTCTAGCTCCAAATACCATTCCTCTCTTCAAAGTTTGTTAATTCCCATAGTGCGGCCATAATCATATCAGAAACCTTTTCACATGAATAACTTAAATACAAATGAAAAGCCCTGCCAATGCACTGCCCATTTATACATTTTGTGTGCAATATATTGTTGTGTTCTACGGGTTTGTGGTTTTGGAGTGCTTGATGACGACACTTGATGAAGAAACAAAACACAATTTATTAGCCAGTATTACTCAGAGCAGCTCCGAAAACTCTTTCACAGTTATCAAAAAACTACAACAAGCATGCTGAAACAATCAACAACACAGCTTTAAGGCTATCAGGCTATAATGATGAATACAGCTTCATGGGAAAGCATTAAAGTACAGCTCCCGACTCGGTTGCTCACTCTCGAGCTCAACACACTCAAGATAAAACTCGACGATACACTTGATGATGCACTTACGATACACTCATTGCTACTTTACATACAGACAGGGTTCTCCATTCATCTATAGCATATCTCCAATTTTGTCACCAAATATCATCAAACCGATGATTTTGTGCCAAATCTGGCAATCCTAAACCCACTTTGCAGGGAAGCTATCTTATTGCAGCTGGACATTTCGCAACAGTATATTTGCATATTGTTATTCCATGACTTTTGTCTTGCAAATTCCTCAGATTTTCTTTCTGGTAATGAATATCTTTTTTCATACAAAGAAGGTATGAGTTTAAATATACTTCATCAGAAAACTTTTTTTCATCTCCGAATAGTTTGTGCACCTCATTGAAATGGTAGCCTCCTCTTGCTATAAAAGTTCCCTCAGGCATATATGCCACATCACCTTCAACTTGGTCATATTCAAGACCATAGTCAGATGCCCAACCAGTGCTATCTGCTGGATCATTTCGGTTTGGAAAGCACTTTTCGTTTATTGTTGGTATTTTTCTGTGCAAGCATTTTGGGCAATCAGCTTTGCTTCAGCACCTTCAACTTGGTCATATTCAACACCACAGTCAATTGCCCAACCAGTGCTATCTGCTAAATCATTTTGGTTTGGAAAACAATTTTACTTTATTGTTCGTATTTTTTTATGAAAGCATTTTGGGCAATCAGCTTTGCTTCTAACATGAAAATGATCATCATACTCCACATCCCAATCACATGTTTTACCAACAACACAGTGGTGTAAACCTTTGTTTTTGTTACCTTTGCTTCAAACGTAATTTTTGTAATCAACTTCATATTTTGTCACAAGATAGAATACTTGTTTTTCAGTTTTTACCTTCACAAAATTTACGATATTATTTATTATTTTCATTCTTTCATCTATTTTTAATTTAATATATGAATTTTCTTCAATGCACTCTAATCTAATATATGGTTAGTCTTTTACATAGCTGATATGAAAGGTATCACTGACTCTAGCATATGCAATATGTGGTAAATCTAAGAACGTTTGTCTAACAAATAAGTCAACTGGCTGAGCCAAATCTTGCACAATTAGTACTGAAATATATTTTGCCATTACATCATACATTTTTAAATCCACAAGTGCCACACCAAGACTTTTTATTGGACAGTTTTGATTTTCAAAACCAAGTAGCTCATTTCTGCAAGAGGAAATATTTATTCTCAGTCCTTTCACAGCCGATTCTTTAAGTAAGCATGACCACGCTCCTGTGTTAGTTAGTGAACACTTAATGTGAGAATTGTTAATTAAAGTACACATCAGCTGCTATGGAAGAATCATTAAGGTCATGCATGTTTAATGTAGCTTTTTATTTATTTATTTTTTTATTTTTTTTATTTTTTTTTTATTTTTAGTGCAATATTTCTTTGTATGGCTATTCAACCCACATATTTTGCAAGATACGGACAGTGTTTTGAAATATGACCAAAGAGATTACATGAAAAACAATTGGGGTCACATTGATCATTGGGAATAGAAGAGTTAAATAGTTTTTGTTTTTCATTACATTTGTACATAGGCGAACTGTCTTTTTCGTAATATCTATGGCTTCTCATCATGTCTCTATTTTTGAATGTATTTGAGTTTCTAAAGTTCATTACTCTTGGAGTGTTTTTAGAATCATCCCAAGGCCATAACTTAGAACTGCTTTTACTTTCATTGCTTATTTTTAATCCTGATCAAATGTTTTTGTATTTGTCTAATTTTCCAGCTCATTCATTTGGGTTTGCATATTTAAGCCATGAATCTATAAAAGGTTACTTCACAGAACTCAGAACCCATCTTTTCAATTGATCTGTCATGATTAATTCTTTTAAAGAATTGAAATAATTTTTTTAAATCCTGCTAATCATTCATTAAAATAGCTACAAATTTCAAAAACGAAATTTGACCATCAAATATGAATCCCTAATATGATTAACAAATTTCTGGCAAAATTTTTCTGGGCTTAAAACATTTTAGTAATAAATTCTTAACAAATATGTGCTCATTAGCTTGTTCTTCATATTCTCTGGTGAGCAGTTATGTGATCTCAAGAGGTAAAAGTCCTAATAAATTAAAAACATAATCTTCTTCATTTAACCCATCCATTTGTCTTGACATTCAGATATTATTAAGAATGAAGATATGTTTCCATCCTTTAAATCGAACTTTTGCATAAGACTTTCAAATTGATAAATTTCTTGTTTCTAGTTGGTAATATGACTTACTCTTGATGAATTTTCTAATTTGTTTGTTTTATATTTTGTTTTTCTAATTTTTCATCATCTTCATTCTTAAGTCTTTTCATTAGAATGGAGTAAAAATGAAACGTTGTGGCTTTTTCATTTTTGTATCAGACTTTCAATGGTGTTCAGTTATACTAAATTGACATCAACATCCCGCTGCTGAATCTGTTGGGCTTTAAACTTTTCTCTTATACTAATATCTACAGTGTGTATTGTTTCTGAGTTATTTATCAGGACAGCAATTTACAACCCATAATGTTAAAATACTTTATTCTATTGTTTTTGAAAAGTACACAAGTGGCTAATACTGTCTGTTGCCCTAGTTACCTTTTATCTCCCACATTTACGTTATTACAATTGCTTTTGAATGGTCATGACGCCATCTAGCAGTAAACTTTAGAAATTGTTAACACATGTTAATAACATAGTAACACATTCCTTCAGTTTCTTAAAATTTCATTTATTTAGTTTATGTAAATTACTCAATGTTTGAGAAATTAAGTTTGAAAGCAACTCCTCTGACTACACTCACCAAGAATATAATGATCTTTTAACAATTTATCCTTCTGTTTTGGGCTTACATTTTTGTGCTCAGACATTTTTAACACATTAAAATTATGTGCTCAGCAAATTAAGAAATGGCTCATTTGCTAATTCATCTAGACTTCATGTGTGTTCATGTTTCATGCCGGCAGAAAGACTGCACTCATTGAAGTCATGTGATTTTCCCACTTATAGTTACAAATGTCATCAATGATTACTCAGATCCTACTTCCATTTTACAATGAGCCTTTCCATTTAGTGTGGAATAATGCATGATAATGTTAAGAAGCATTTTAGAAAAAATATCTGAGAATTCCCTTTAAGCATAAGCATGCAGTTTTGCTAGATGATTGAATTAAACACTTTTGATGGAGTTTAGTAGGATATTTTGGTATTGAAGAATTTGTCTCTTGCCATTTTGAATTTTATAAGCAATGAAGATGAGTTTAATAAATAGCAGTTTTTCTATTCATTAATACATGTTTGTTTTGGTTCTTGGAAATTTCAGCTTATAAATGACTGATTTTATTAACTATATATGCATTGGATACTGTTTTACATATTTATATATATATATACATAGCAGTCAAACTGAAATTATATGTGTGATTTGATTATTTAGGAATGAGGATACTCAATACACTTCATTACAAATGCTACTTAAACTGATTCCTAGCATGTCATGTGATGATGTTTTAAGTATCTTACCAGGCATTGTTGAAATACGTTCTCAACAGTCTTCTGCTAGTCGCCAGGCTTTGTACAAAATTCTCTTTGCTCTGTTTGAAAAATATAAGTAAGTTACTTTTAACTGAATTAATTTCTTCTTGTTGTAAAGCTAAATTAGAAAGGCTGCATTATTGTTACACATGCAAACTTTTTATTTTTGACTAGTTATTTTAGTTTTCATTATACATAATAAGAAGGAATGAAGGATGACAGATTTATTCCAAATAGGAAAATTTTACTTATAGGTATAATCAACATTATTAAATCATTTAAATTCCATCTATTAAATTCTGTGTAGGATGGCTAAAAATTAAAATCATAGTAATATTTTTTGCTTTCAAATTAATCTATTGATAAAAGTGGTTTTTTTTTTTTTTTACTGTTAATGTGCTACTTTATCTGTAAACAGAAGTATTTAAAAATGTATTTAACACATTGTATTGTGCCTATATTTTGGCTTGGACTTATATGTTATTGGGAGTTTTTTTTCATAAATTTCGCCAGTGTTTGGTCATTCAGTAAAAGCGCCTTAAATAGATAACTACTTCGTGTTTTTGAACAAACTTTTTTTTTAAATCTTAAGTATATGCTCTAAGATTATTAAAAAGAAAAAGAATGACATTTTTTAATAAGTTAATATGAAATGGTGAACTAAAAATGAGAGGAAAATAAACAATTTTTATTTTTATTATTTATTCAAAAATATTTTTTTATTATAAGTACAAATAGCAATGATAAGACTAATATTTCTTCACAGTACATTATTGTTTAAGGCATTTTCTTCTGGAAAGTGGAACATAGCAGAAGTTATATATGAAAATACTTTATGAAATATATGAAAATACTATCACTTCATACTTTTTTTTTTGGCAGAGCACACAAGACATTGTCTCTGTGGATTGGTTTTTCTTCTCAGCCCCAACAATCTTCTCTAGTACATATCTATGCATATCCATGGATAGTATGGCAGGAGGGGTTGCGTTTTGGTATCCTTTGCACAGCAGATATGGATGACTATGGTTCATCAGTAACTCAATATAATGCAATATTATGCAAAAATTTCTTACATTTTATTTTTTGTAACTTTGTGGAATTGTGTACTACATATGAATTGAAAAGTGCACAATTCCCCATATACATAGCTAAGTGCTTTGCCCACTTAACTATTTTATGCAAAATGCTATAGAAGGACAAATATTAATCTGCCCAATTTATCCCTTTCACATACATGTTATTGTCAATCAAAGCATCTGGCTTTATAATTTTTTGTTTATTGTATGGTCACCATTATGGCTTTCTTTCATTTTTACCAAATGAATTGAAGATACGAAACTCACTTCTTTTTTTTTTTGACTGCCAAACTTGTATCTATTTACCTTTTTTTACTGCAAAAGGTTATTTCTCCTCTTTTTAGATTAGTTTTTTTCAGACACTCTATTTTTTTCTAAAGGTTCCACAAATTCTTATTCTTTTATGTAAAAAAGGGGTTCTGTGTTATGGATGCTATTGTAGTAATTATCCATATATAAATGGTGCCAGATATCATTATATGGTGAAACTGTGTTTTGATCATCAACCTTGAGCTGCATCACTTTCAGATAATATTGATATGAGTGGGCTGTTCTTTACAAGTTTCCAGTATTGTAAACTCAAAAAAAAAAAAAAACTTTTCTCCAAGGTTATATCCAAGGTTAAGGTTTCCTCTATCTAATGATACTTGTTTCTTTGGTTTGTAAATGTTATTAAATTTTTCAACAAAATAATTTAGTACAGTCTCGTGAAAAATTTTTTCATCTCCAGTATCATATCTTTTCATACTTTTAAGATATATTTTAAACTTATCGATATTTTGATAACAATATCTGCTTGATTCTGTGGCGAAATATGTAAAAATGTTGTCGCCTATAAATAACTTCGCTGCACCAACTGTGTATTCATGAACATAAGTCATATCAGTTATCCTAAGATGACCCCTAAGTTCTTCAAGGACTGAAGGATCCTCAATCGATGACCATTCATCTGCTTCTTCATCAGAACTTGTTTCAGAATTGGTAGAAATAGTTCTTCGAGTGAAATTTTAAAATATAGAATAATATCATCACTGTCGCGTTCTTTGCTACCTTTTTCGGAATTACTATCATACGAAAAATCCGATAAAGTATCAGCACATATTTCTTGATCACTATTTTTGTCGCAATGGCTCATTTATCAGTGCTATGGTCAATAATTTAAAAAAAAAATTAAAATTATACAAAACATGTCTTATACATTCTGAAGCTATTAAACCTCAATGAACTTAACTTTTAGAAAGAAACAATGAAAATCGTTGTCTAGCATCATGAATACCATACACACTTACAATGCCCATCATATTAATATGATACCCACTCCCCAGCACAAATCTACTGAAGACATATTTTTATGTGACCTGTGCTCTAGTGACAGACTGTAAAAACTTAAAAGTATGTTTCCCACATGCAATGCATTAAGTGTGCTAAATTTCCATTTATCTATTGTCATATTATCTCTATTGTAAATTTTCTGTGTATTATGTCCCAAAGAGTTTTCAAAGTTGTATTTGAAAAATATTAGAATATAACAATTTTTAGAAGCTTTCTATTTTTTATCTAATAAATCTCACTGTTTCTAATAAAATTGAAAACTTAGTACTGACTGATGGGTGGAAAGAAATAATCTTTGATAAGACCTTTCTGATGAAAAAGTGATAGCGTAAGGATTCACTGAATTATTCCTGGTGCTGGAAGTACTGGAAAATATAAGGAATGAAAACACATAAAAGTAAATAATGAAAGACAAGACAAAAGTTTTTATATCAGACACAAAACTTTCATGATAATGACTAAAAAGTAATTGACAGAAGAATATGAAGTAAAGAGGAAATAGCTGCTGTGATCATGATAGGACACTAGAATTTGTAAATAAAGGAGCTCTATGACTTTACAAATGTAATTCAAATGTAGTGAGATCGTAGCTTTTAATAACATTTGTCATGGTGTTGGAAAAAATGTCAACATAACTGTTTCTCCTATCATGTAAAAAGAGATGAATACAACCTATCTTCTGGGGGGGGGAGAAACTGAAAATCTCTGTGAAGGGAAAAAGAGCAGAGTTCAGAATATATAATTAATCAATATTTTAATTAAACGGATGGACGTTTACAGATTAACTTGGATACACACAGGTGACAGGTGACGGAGGACGGGGACGCCTGGTGTTTAACAGAGGTAAACAGGCATATGTCCCGCGCCCTTCACTATCTAGAGCTAGCAACTCCCTGGAGCTCCAAGAGATCGCACCGGGAGTTTATTGAATTATTAAAGTGACTTCACATGGCCAAACAGGGGCGTCTTGGATATACAGTAGTTTGGTTTTATAGGCAGACGATTTTGGCATCTTAATTTGTAAAACATGGAATACAACTTGTTAAGACTCATACATTTAAACTGACACATATGCATGCACATGTAAACACATAATATGTATACACTTAAACTGACACAAATACATATACAAATAAACACATAAAAATATAAGCACATATATCACATATTAAACACAAACCACTTAAGAGTATGCAGAATGCTTGCAGATACAAGAATCTATGCATACATATACAAGAATCTAAACTGACACAATTTAAACTGACACATATGCATGCACATGTAAACACATAATATGTATACACTTATACACACAGTATAAAGTACACATCACACTTGGATACACACAGTAGAAAAGCAAAATGTAGAAGCGAATGCAACGTATGCATACAATACAACTGCAGAGAGATAGCGTTATCACATGACATTACTGTGCGCGCATTGATAAGAGCCAACTGCGCCAAGAGCTGTAAGCTAAACGACGTATTATTATTCCTACAATCCCCCTTTCGACGTTTAGCTGAAAAAAAAAGTAATTAGTATAACAAACAAACACTAATCATTTACAGTCATTCCAATTAATTTACAACAGTTAGAATGTTTAGAAGCAGTCAATGCTTTTGTCAGTATATTAGCAGGCATTTCCTCTGTTGGCATATATTCAACGTCTGTTTCATATCTCTCATAAATCTCACGTACAAAGTGATGTCTTATATCAATATGTTTAGTGCATGAGTGGTAAATTGAATTTTTCGTAAACTTTTGTGCACTTTGATTATCACAATATATGATGGTTGGATATTCAACATTAAAATTTAATTCTTTAAGAAAACGACGTAAATAAACTGCTTCTTTAGCACTCTCTGAAAGACTGATGTACTCTGCCTCAGTACTTGATAATGCAAAGTTTGTTGTTTTCTTGATTCCTAAGTGATGGGATTTCCAGCAAGTTTGAATAGATAACCTGTATAGGATTTTCTAGTATTAACATTAGATGCCCAGTCGGCATCGGTGTACCCTACAAGCGTTTTTCCAGTCTTCTGAAATTTCAGACAATAATTTTTAGTTCCTTTCAAGTATCTAAGGACACGCTTTGCAGCCAACCAGTGTAATTTTCCATAATTATTATTAAATTGGCTCAGGTAATTAACAGCGTATGTAATATCTGGTCTAGTAAACACAGAAAGATACATCAGAGAACCAATTAGACGACGATAAGGTACACTGTTCATTTCTTCCTTTTCACTTTCAGAAGGACATATTTCTTTACTTAATTTTACACTAGAATCTAAAGGAGTTGCTACTGGTTTTGGATGGACGTTTACAGATTAACGTGGATACACACAGTAGAAAAGCAAAACGTAGAAGCGAATGCAACGTATGCATACAATACAGCTGAAGAGAGATAGCGTTATCACATGACATTACTGCGCGTGCATTGATAAGAGCCAACTGCGCCAAGAGCTGTAAGCTAAACGACACATTATTATTCCTACACTCTGTAAATTTGCTATTATTTTAAACAGATCATATTTTAAAGAGTGTGCTGTATGCTTCTCATTTCAAACTTTCAAACAGTTTTTTTGCTGTACTAGTAAAATAGTTTCATTTTTCAAAGTCATGTTTTGGTACTTGTGTACTAGCACAACCACTTTAATAGAAGTCACTAAATTTTGAGACTGCAGTAAACACTGGCGACCACAGTAAAAAATATTACTATATGTGCATAGCAAATCTTGAGTTTTTACAAGCAATGTTGCCCTTTTCATTCACATTCTTTTTATTGTTGCCCAAATCCCAATTGTTTTTATAGATAAATTGTGATTTTTTTCCCTTTTAATTCATTTTTAAAGTAAGTAATTGTGGAAATTTTATTAGAACTTGGATTGTAACAAAATGAACACCTAAGAAAATGGGAACATTTCTTGTTAAAACTGATGCATTGTTATAAGTATTGTTGCCAGAGTTTGCTGTATTCTGAAAAATCTAAGTGTTCTTCTAAGGGGATTGTACTGATATATAAGTACCTTATGTTATACTTAAGGCAGTGAGGAATCCTTGTTTTAGATTAATCACTGGAAATGCCATCTAACAAGTGTATTTAAATTATACAGGAAGGAAAGGAACTGCTATTTATTCTCTATCGGCTGGGGAGTGTGGATTGAGAGCACGTCCGAGATCCTAAAAGTCTCAACTTTATTCTTATTATTCATTCCTCTGAAGCTGATTTCACTGACCTCTTTTATGCTTTCTTTCTTTTGGTATATTTGTAGAAAAATGGCAGAAGATTTATAAAAGATAAGCTATGTCACTATTATTTATCAATTATGCAAGTTACTGATAAATACTTCAGTATCCACAGATTTGCACAATTATTTTATGCATTAACTGGTAACCAAGCTTGTTGAAATTTAGTTTGGGCAATCCATTGTTATAAAACACATTTCCCTAAACATGATAAGAACTTCTAAGTGATTTCCAATAAATGCAAAATATAAATATGTCATAAATAATAAAAAATATTACTATATTTCAGTGAAAGTGCTGGTGCAAAAGAAAAGAAAGTCTGTAGATATGCTCATGAAACTTTGCTTATTGGTCTTGCCGATCCTGATCAAGAAATCAGGTAAATTTTAATTCTGTCTTTCATTTCTTAAAATTATTTTTCTAGCTGGTGTTGCGGCCCACCAGCGGCCAAGCGGTAAAGACGCTGAACACTGGTAGTTCGGTCTGAGGTTCAAATCCCGCGAATGGGCTGGCTGCATGGGCGTTTTCGTGGTTTTCCCCATGTGTAACGTGTATACGAGCCAGTTTCCCTTAGAAAGTCCTCCACGAAGGCATCCCCCCTTAGGCAGATAGCCCTCGTGTGCTTTGCCATAATTGAGTAACCTAACCTAACCATCTAGCTGGTGCTGCTCTTGATTAATTCTCAGATAAAATATCTGCCTTCTAAAGAATATATAATTAAAACTTAATTGAATGTCTCAAAAAAATAGAAATGTTAGTGAAGGCTGCACATACTGTTGGGCCAGGGTTTGTACTGATTGGCAAAATATGAACATTAGTGAATGTAGTGTTTTTGCAGAATAAGGGCATTTAAAAACTGCTCATGCAAAAAGTTCCATTAAAGAGAAGAGGAGTATGGGATGCTCCATATCATTTACTCCTGTCTTAAGATGTATCTTAAGGAGATAAAACTTTGTATGCTTTGACTTATTAAGTAATCTATTCACTGTAACTTAACTTTGTAATAATAAGTTTTTGTGGAACACATTTCTAATCATTTTAATAACCATAAAACTGTTTTTGATATGTGTATTTTAAAATTATTGAACTGAGTCAGCTTTATAAAAATTGCTTTGCTGTTGTAGCATATGCATATAATATTAATTTTCAATGTGATATTGATTTGAAAAAATAATTGCAAATACCAGCCACAGATATAAATATTTCCAGTTTTTTTTAAAGCCTTAGCTATCTAAAATTCATTTTTCATTTTTATTGTAGTTTGATTTCTTCAGTTGCAAGAATATTCTGTTAGTATTAAATAACTAACAGAATGAGTAAGTTTTAAATTTAAACTTATAATATGAACATTTTAACGTTTGTTGATGGTACACTTAAATTTATCATATATTTTTCACTCAGCTTTAATGTTACCTGAAGTTAAAATTGAACTTTTATTTTAAAATGTTATTTTTCATGAAAATTATTTTTGTTCTTTTCAGATTTAGAGCTTATAATTTCTACTAATAAGAATTTATTCAGGTTTGTTGGAAAAGAGGGCTTCAAGCTTTATTTCTGTAAATACGGATCTTATACATATGCTTCCAACTTTCTCAGAATAAAGTAGAAAACCTCCAAAATGTAATTTCAATATTGTGAGTAAGAAGTGTTTGTCAACATAATATCTAACATTTTATATGGTTCCTGTTTTGTGGAGGCCTATCAGTGGCTGAGTGTTAAAGCCCCTGAACACTGATATTTCAACTTAGATTTGTTTCTATGTGAATGAGTTAGATGTATGCTGTTTTCATGGCTTTCCCCGTGTGTAATGTGGATACAAGCCAGTTTTCCTTAGAAAGTCCTCCAATAAGGCATCCCTGTGCTTAGGCAGATAGCTGTCCTGTGCTTTGCCATAATATAATAAATCCAATTCAAGTGTGAATCAAAATTCTGCAGAATATTAAGACAAAAGACCCGAATCCTCTGACTTTAGTCAGTGCCTGAATCCTGCACAGCCTCTGAGATGTAAGCAATGGAATATGCAGTTATCGAGATTGTGAAACTACAGAATTTTTGATTTAAAAAACGTTTAAGACCGTCTTGATAGTTGAGCCACCCAGCTTATGGTCAGATTTTCTTTTTATTGAATTATGTTCTGATAAGACTGGTTGTTTTAAATTTAAAGTAAACCCAAGGAAACCTAAAGTTAAAGAATTGTTCCTTAAATGGAAAAGAAAGGATGAAATATGAAAAGAATTTCAAAAAGGCAGCATTGGCAACTGAATGACAAATATGGATGAATTTAAAGATGGTGTAAAATGACTGGTGAGGAAGACAGTGATTTAAATGTAGTCCAAAAAGATTTTAAACATGACATTTTTTTCAGAGAATGCACACTGTAATCAGGCATGCATTATGCTTGCATGACAGAGCATTTCTCAATCTGTATATCTCCTTATTTAAAACTTTTAGAAAATTAAAGCTATGAAGATAATAAATAAGTAATGATTGTATATAATTTTGGGGGGGTGATCTAAATCTGGAATATTCTAAAGTTTTAAAACTAGCAGACTTCTAGAAAATAGAATGTTTGAAAAAAATGTATATGTCTTTTTATATACTTTTTAACTTTATCCTTTTCTTTTTATGTACTTTTTATCCTGCCGTATTAAAAGGCTCCTCCCAAAAAAATGCTTTTATATGTTTTCTTTAATTTAATTAAATTCATCCTAAAAAAATCTAAATATCATTCATTTTAGATATGCTTCATCTTTATCTGATATTCATCGTAAAAAATAAGCAAAATAAAAAAAAGTATAAATTTAATGATTTTCCTTTTATGACTTAATATCAACAATGCTAATATCATTGTTTAATGCCTGACTGAAAATAAAGCTCCTTGTTTTATAAATAGTGGTTCTCTGAAGCAGTAGTAATTGGCCTTATGGTAGTATTAATTTTGCATTTTGTTAGGTAAAAAAAAGTAACCTTCATTTGTTATAGGTTTTGAATAAAACTCTCAAGGGTAGTCAGACACAGGTCTGTCTTCTTCAAAAGCAAAAAATTTCAATAACTGAAATTTTTGCTGTAGGAGCCTATGAAAGGATAAATTTTATATTTATAGAAACCTCCTGTTCACAGTATTGAAACTTTATTCATAATATTTTCTATCTTGGGAAACTTTGTAATCAGAAATATATTTCTGAGATGTGTATTTAAAGAAATAAAGATTATAGACAATTTGATTTAAAACATCATGTACATGGTATTTTGTTATTTCAGATTGATGATTGATAATTTTTGGAATGATGAAAAAAGATTACCCAGTGGCACCAAAGATAGACTGATTGCTCTTATGCAAAATATGTATTCACCCATCACAGAAGAATCATTTTTGCAGTATGCAACATATTTATTGCTTGAGCGAACTTCTCATAGTCCTGACTACAAACGAAAAATATTTGAACATCCTTTATCTCAGTGCAATTTTCAGGTGAATTTTTTGAACTACTTTATTACTTGGGCAGTATATATAATATTGATTTACTTAATAAGCTGTGAGGAAAAAATACAAATGATGACTTTTATCAGAATTTTCCGAAATAATTTCATAGGATGGACCAGCAAGCTTTTGGTTCTCAAAAGCACAAAATAAAATTTAAAAATTCTTAGCAGGCACCACTCATTTAACTTTCATAATCAAATGTCATGTTGCAGACTAGTGTTGTTTAAAAGATATCACTTTATTGAACTCAATAACAACTATTTGTAATTTATCCTCTTTAAATAATTTTTTATATGGCAATGTGAAATGTGTGTTTGTAATTCATCTGCTAACTTATTATAATCAACAATATAATTTGAGTTGCATATTCTTAAATAATTATTTAAGTGAAAATCAGTAAGTTTTGAATGATACTTTGACTTCATATAAATCATATTCAAAAACAACATCTCACAACTATAGATACTTGAGCAATAAGAATTAATCTTTGCCACACATGACTTTAAAATAGAATACTTATTTGTGTATTCTTATTTCATATTTTCCAAATATGCTCTAAAATATCTTATTAGTTTGTAAGATTTTAAAATAACATCATTTTCCAAGCTTACTATTTCTAAGTTTTGTATACTGTTAAGATGAAAATAGTTAAAAGCTGCCATAGCTATGTTTTCTCCATCAGTAATATTAAAGGGATTTCGAAAGAATTTTAAAGTAGGCTCTAAATTTGAAAAGTCTACAAATCTAGAATTAAATTCAGTTAGCAATGCAGTTACAATTTGAAAATATGAGTCTGTATTACTATTATGCTCTTTCAATGCTTCTTTGCCATTTTTTTGGTATTGGGGAAATGCTTTAAAGATTTTCTTAAGAGATGAGACCTATACAATTTTAACATTGACTTGAAGCTATTGATAGTGCTGATCGTATTAGCAACAGGATTATTCCTGTCCTATAATTTCAAATTTAGCTCATTAAGCTTCATTATTAAATCGGTCAAAAAAGCCAAATTTTTTAACCAGTTTTTTGACTTCCAGCTATTTGTAGTTTTTCCATGGGATGTTAAAAACTCTTTTATTTGTGGTAATAAATTGATAAATCATTCAAGCTCGTTTTCTTGCTCAGCCAGCAAATTTCAGTGGGCAAAAGTAGGTCGGTAAATTGTGTCAGTAAATCGGTATTTTAGCATCAGTCAAAAGCATTTTTATTGCATGGAATAAATCCTTTCCTCATGTGAACTCGTTAAGTGGTAGGATATTTTTAGAAACTCTTTTATTTATGGCAAAATTGTCAAAGGCCATCAGCACACTTATTGGCAGTTGTGCTGTATATGTTACATCTTTCAATTCGTCCAGTTGTAAGAAGAAAAAAAAAATGCAGATTTGTTCATGTCTTTTATCAATTAGATTTCTAAGTAGCCTGCGATTGTTTCAGTTCTTCATGTAACAGTTCTAGCCGATAAATGCATGGCGTTTGTGGTCAATTCAATTTGTGGTCAAGCAATTTCTTTTTTTTTTTTTAAATCTGCAAAAAGTACATCCGTATATGGCTTTTTTTTTCCTTAGCAAGTGTATGTAAAACTTTAATCAATGCGATTGTTGCTGCCTTTGCTTCCCACAGTTTGGTAAAAGTTGATTGTTGCTTTGAAATCAATGACTTTAATGATAAAATTTTGTTTTTTCGACGTTCAGAAAGTTCAGGATACTCTGAATCAAACTTCTTGTGTACTGCTTTAAAATTTCTCTCAAGGTTAATTTTCTTTGGAATTGCTACACTTTTGCATAATAATCATATATATTTATCTCTATTATTTATAAAGGAAAACTGGTGCGTTCATTTTTCATTAAAATTATAAATACATGTTTGCTTAGCTTTATTCATCGTGGGTGCTATAATCATCAGTTTGTAAGCAAATCTCAGTAAGAAGAGAGATTAAGATTGAATGCATCAACCACACCACGTTGTCGGACCGGTTTAACTTTAGTCGGCTCTCCTTGACAATGAAAAGTTTTAATATGTATTATATAAACCAAAAACTGCAGAATTGCTCTCAAAGCAGAATAATTTAGCAAGGGCACATTGAGAAAGATGCCCGGCGTCATGGTGCCCGCATGCACTGCGTTGCTGACACCTGTTATAGAATATCAGCTGCCTTTTAAAATTAAGAAGTGGCAGATGGAAAGCACCTAATAGTCAACCATTGTTGCCTTCTATGAAGGGACGGAGAGTTTACAACCACATCTTCACTGGGATTTGAACCTGGACTCTTTGGTATTGCATTTGGCTCCCCTAACCACTATACTATCTGGGTGGCTCTTAATTTAAAATGGAATTTTAATACAGTTAATTATCTTTTGGTTGGGTTGTTTCTTAATGTTACTATAATATTGCAAAATTAAAAAAAAATTTTTTTTAAATGATAATTTAGCAAAATTATCGTTTTTGTAGATTTAATTGAAAAAAATCAATATTGAAGTTTTATTTGATTGTTAAATTGCCATGTTTAGAATTGCTGTTGTCTCAATGCAACTTATTTATTTAACTTTTGTTAAAAAAGTATTGATACAGTACATCAATTTTGTATAGTATATATTTGAAATATGTTTTCCTTTGTTATCTTGCAAATTTCATGGTTTCTTTTTTCAGGCCTATACTATACAAACATCTTGGAGGAAGCAGCATGTGGCTATGTCGCCATTGTTCACAGAAACAGCATCTAGCTCTCTTAGCTCTTCTTTTGTGGTAGAAGGACCTTCAAAATCTTTTGGTGCAGAGGAAGGACTAGTAAAAGCAACACAACAAAATGTTGAAATTTCTGAAGCAGTAGATACTTGTAAGAATAGTTTGCTTTGTTAGCTCATGTGCCTAAAATAATTTTAAAGCATCTTTGCTCTTCAATAAGAGTGATAAATATATTGTTTTCTGTGTTTCATTTTATTTTGTTTATGCATTAGAGTCTGAAAATTAGAGAATTTTAAGTGCATCATGAAATTTTCATTTGTTTCCAAAATTCCTCAGTGAAAGTTTAAGTGAATGATTCATAAACTAACATAGTAGTATAGAAATTTGTATCATTTTTACATATTTTTTGTATGTAAAATTCAACTATTTCAGATATAACTCAGTGGGCATGAATAATATTAGAAAAAAAAAAGAAAATTGAATGTACAGTTTATTATTTACTATATATGTAATTTCTTTTTAAATTTTAATTGGCTTATTATTGATGTGTGCTTCATAGTGCTGAGACTGTATTGTGCCCTGAATATTTAACCCTTATTTATGTACATTATTTTCCCACTGTAAAAATCTTATTTAGTGTTTATATGTGTGCTATGTAAATTATATATTATAAGACTTCACTTGAGAGATACATATATTAATTTTTTAAATTTTGATTTAATAGTTTTCATTTGTATCAGTAAATTCTCAAACAAAGATATCTTCTTAGTCAGCTCTACTTAGAACCATAACTTGATCAATGTGTCATATGTGCAGTAGATATTAAAGATTGGCTAAGGTTGATTTTTTTTGTGAAGAATGTTTGTTTTTGCATTTTAGGAGCACTTAAAATTTGTTGCATAAAAGTTCTTTGTAGAGCTTACTAGTTAAGTCTTTTGTAGAACCTGTTGGATGTGCTCAAGTGAATAATGGTGAACTTATTAATTATTTGGAATATTTTTATGAGCATTGTGTGATTTTAAAAATTACTAATTTTCATTTTTTTAACGCCACAGTTAAAGTTGGTCCTATCGTCTTGATTTAAAAGCTTATTTTATTAAAAAAATTTGTCAGTTAAGCCTTCAACAATAAATTATCTGCATTTATTTAAAAATGACTTCTAAAAAATATTTTTTTAATAGAGGTAGTTTAAAAAAAATAAAAAGAAACCGGGAAGAAATTGATAAAATTAGACTGACTTTATTTAGTACATTGTTAATTAAGCTGTTTAGATTCTAATTATCATAATTTAGTAAAAAAAAAAACTGAAAAATTCATTCTATAGTAAATAAAAATGCTATAGCTATTCTGTTTCACGTTTAAACTACCAAGAAATTGGATTAATGTATTAAACCAAACTTATTTATGATTCTTTTAAAACTGAAAAAGTGCTGCCTTTGAATTAATTCATAAACTGAGCTACTTTTTAACAGGGGATTTTTCAACTCGTTTTTATTGCCATCATATTCAGAGAAAGGAGAAGAGAGTTTTGCCCTTATTCTGTGAGTGTGACCATAATGCAATGTATGTGTTTTGAAATTTTCATTTATCAAAACCATGCATCTCATAATTATGATGAATCATTAATCATGCAAATTAAGGGTAGTTTTTTTGCAAGAAATATAAGCAATATAACGTTAGGTAGCATTATTTTGATAACATTGGTGGTGATTGATAACATTGGTAACATTTTGATAACATATTGATAACAATTAAATGACAATTCTTTCTATCTGGAGTTTACCTTAAAATCACTTCTCCTATTTCTTAATACTGGAGAAGGGAACTTATTTCACAGAACTAGCAGTTAAAGAGTTCATAATATTTATGTAAGCTATAATTTTTTTTCTCTTTTTAACTAACAATAATCATTCTGAATAAGCTACAGCTTACCCACATTTTTAAAGTTTTGAAATTTTGTAATTTTAATAATGATATTTTAATTTTAGCAATTAAGAAAAGTGAAACCTATAATTGGTTGACAGAGAAAAGTCTTGACACCTATGCTTATCAAGATGTTTTGGATGACTCATCCTATAAAAGTCATATAACCTCACCAACAAAATCACATCTTATGATTTTAAAAAGGGACTTTAAAGTGCATGGAAGTGCATATCATGATTCAAATATTAACAAAGATGATAAAGGTAAATTTTATGTAGTATATTTTGCTGTAGTAATTTTATTTTAATTTTGTGTTTAATTATTATTTTCATAATTTATTATTATTTTATTAAATATTATTAATTCTGATTAAAATATGTCTTGATTACCCTGTGATTTTCTGTGAATTATTCCCTATGATTAGTTTTTCTATTCTGGTTATTTGTAAATTTTTATTATTGAAAATTATTTCTTTGTATAATTTTTATTTAGAAAGTAATTGATTTTTCACTTGCAGTCATATCATAATCTGTGATAGTATTTAATCAGGAAAATAAGTTTAGTATTGTAGCATTTGATTAGTACTGTATATGTTTAATTATATAGTTAGATCTCTAAAAACATTATTTTTTTCATAACTGATCAATTTTAATTAACAATATCTAATAATTCTGATAAGATCTTTTATATTAAAATGTTTAAGTACTCTTATTAACACATATTTCTTCTCAATATTTCTTGGGGGAACTAATAATTAAGACAATTAAATATGATGAACACCAATTTATTTATGAATTCACACAAAAAAAGTAAGAATAAAAGTGAGAGAGTTTTTTCAGCTACATAGCACGTGCAAAGCATTTGATTTTGGTTCTGACTGCAGTTCGTTGTCGCATGACCTGTTAAAAAAAGAATGTTTATATATAGTGAATCTCACATCACATGACCTAGTTCACATGCCTAGTTAAACGTTCAATACTTAATAATATTTATAGTTCTTGTTTCAATTTAGCTTTTCTGCTTTAGAAGTAAAATACTGTGTGTATTAATTATGAATGTGATGGGAGCAGACTTAAAATATTACATAAATTTTTTGCTTTGTGTTTTTTATGCATGAAATATGAAATGTAATTTTCGTTAAAAAGAAGTTTCCCCAATGAAGTTTTCTCAGAGTTAATAACTGAAGATATGTATCCCTAACATTTGCCATCACTTCCTGCTAAACTAAATCACATATGATATCAAGTTTCCAATAAGTTTTTTAATTTCCATCTCAGCAAAGAAAAAATCCTCAGTTTGGATGTTACGACGGCGTTTTATGAAGGACAGAAATAATTCTGATGCTTATGCGAAGCAAGAATTGAGACGCCAAGATGTCAGGAAAGTGAGTTTTTGTAGTATTATCTTGTATTTAAGTATTAAAAATGAAGTGAATTATTTAAGTTAATATTCAGAATGGAATAAGAAATTTTGGGGTATTTTTTCCTGGTATTGAAACTTAAATTTGCATCCATTACATCAAAATTATGCTACAAGTTTATGGAGTTATTTTTGCTGTAATATAATCCCAATAAAAGGTGGTTCATGAAGAAGGTGGAAAGTTGAACATGATAATTTAAGAAATTAAACAATTTATATGTAGTGAAATATTATTTTCTTCAATAATCAGCTCTAGGTACAAATTAAGTTATCTAATTTAAAAGCTTTGCAGCATTCTGATGTAATTTATAACAGCTTTTCTTCCCCATAATTTGTGTGCAAGGGAAATTAAAAGTGGCCTCCTTTTATTTAAAGACAATTAATTTGCAGCCACTTTGTAAGGATCCTCACTTTTAAGTGCTGAGAAACCTAGTGAAGCAAGTAATCCCTTAAGTTCAAGAACAGAAACATAAACTCAAGAAGGGTTAATTACCCTTTATTGCTCAAAATAAAGATTCACAGATGGCCCCTTTCTCAGGGCAGAGCCTCCACTTGGGCGTAAAAGCGTAGGAAATAAGAACTAGCTAATGACTAACTAAGAAAATTTAGCTGAAGCTAACACAGTTCTAAACTAGTTGGCCCATACTATTGAATTAGCTAGCGAAGCTATCACGGGCATGTAATATGGCCGAGCATAGTAACGGTTTAGTGAGACGTTCCCAAAAGGCAAGTGCGCTATTAAGGAAATCTAATTCTCTCTCTTGAAGTCGGGGGAACTTCGACTTAAATACTACTCTGCTTCTCATTTGCATTTAAGGTGATTCTAAAAACTCATTCTGTTATGGGTTGTTAGCTGAAGCTAGAAGAGACAGGAAAGGTGCTTTAACTTAAAATAACTATTATAAAATTAGGATATACCTAGGTAACTTTTATAAATTTTTTAATGCAGTACTTTGTATAAATATTTGTTGTTAAATTTTCTAATGGCTTTAAAAAATATAATTTGTTTTATAAATATTGGCAAATGAAAATGGCTATCATAAGATAGTTTTGAAGTAGTGTTTTTTTCAGTTTGTCATGATTTTAATTATATTCTAGACCAATGAAAAATTATTTACATGTCTTAACAAATGAATGGATGAGAATAATAATTTCATTAATTTTCATATAAATAAATTAGTGCAAGAATACTTCAGTACAGTTAAAAATTTAACTTATAATGTGAAAGAGAAAGGTGGGTTATATGTTTTTATTTTTGATTATATCATTTAAATTCAATTTATATAATGTAAATTTAATTTATATAAGTTAATTGCTGCATCATGTGATTATAAATATATATTATTGGCATACATATTTTAATTTTAACTTTCTGAAAATGTAATTTTTTAATGTACTTCATAAATTGCATGGGGTTGTTTTCATGCGAAGCATTTTAGGTGAGATTAGGTGTTCATTATTGGATTCACTAGCTCTAAGTGAAACACTAATAAAATCAAGTTCTGTATAATCCATTTTTTAAGAACTGTTGAAGTTTCTTGTTAGTTCCACGTGTCTCACTCTCTACGTTGATGAGATATTTTGTTGACTTTTTTGCTTTGTGCATTTTCATTATACATACATTTTTGTGATTTATAACAGTGCCCATTAAGTGAAATTAATGAAATTTGCCTATTCAAAAAAAATTTTTGACCAAAAATTTCAAGTTATTTAAAAATTTGCAAAATACCAAAAGAATTTAGTAATGGAAAATTATCTTAAAGAATGCTGAGAGCGTGCAGTTAATTCAGGACACATTTTTTGGTAATCTAATAATTAATTACAGCCTATTTATTCTTATACACAGCAATGGGAAACATTTTAATTATTGCAAAACAAGAATAAAAATAGCTTTCTTTCATACTATAGCTGCTGGTTGTTACAACCCAGTATTTAATTATTCAACCACAAATCAGTCACTTAACAAATGCTGAATTAATACAAATGAACAATTTCAAAATAATTGGAATTAAAAGTATAATACCCTTAGATATTTTTTTATTCTTCTATTGTTACTTATTTGATAACTTAATTTTTGTATACTCAGTACTTATCTTATATGGAGAATTCACATCATGTGATTTCACTTATGTTTGTGAACATCGTGTCATTTTAAATGTTAAACAAATACCATAAATATGAAATATGAAACATGTATAGTATTTGCTGTTAATAGTAGACTATTTTTAGTAGCATTGAATGGACAATTTTTTGAACATTTCTTGGAAGCAGAACCATATCCTGAAATGTTTGATGGTGTATATCCTAATCCAACCCTTTTTTGGTAAACAAAGTATGTGTAAAATTTTGTGTTGATAGACCATATAATTTTTGGTTATAGGTCAGGACATACATAGATACCCATACCACCTTATTAGTTTTTTATATGTGCATAAAAATACTATTATTTTGCTTCCAGTGTACTCATACATTGGTAATAGTCATATGTGTTTGCCTTAATTCTGTATAAGCATTCAGTTTTTTTCATTAAAGAACTCTTTATTTTCATTATAATGCAGTCTAATTTTTGCACATTATAATTAAAGATTATTAATAATTATATTAGTGGATTTTATATTAGCTTGTAATGAGTTGGATGTAAAATATTTTCTACTTTACTGATATGATTTATAAGAAAAATTTTTTAATGTGCAAGTTATTTTGGAAGTGATGTGAATAACGTATTTGAATGTGGATAACATATTTAAGGATGTTTAACATATTTGCGCTGAAGGGAAAGAAATTTCATTTAATGTAAAAGACGTAGAATATATGTTGAATATAAGGTAATATAAATTCATTATTGATGATAAGCATGATACATTCATTTTCCCTTTATTTGATGTTCAAAATTAAAGTTTTCTTTTCCAAATTGTATTTCAAAAGGAAATGTTAAAAGAGCAATGCAATCGCAGAGATTCCCAAGTTGTAATGTATCGTCAGTATAGAATTGGAGAACTTCCAGACATTGAAATAAGCAATTCTGCAGTTATTGTGCCTGTGCAAGCATTGGCTATGGTAAAATGTATTCTTTTTTACTTTAAATTATTAAGCATATCTAAGCTTAATTTTAGAAATCAAGAAACTTTATGATGGAGTGTTAAATACTATGAGAAATTTATACAACATAGTTTTAAACATTTTAAAATGCTATTTCTGTTGGCCAACTGTTATGAGTTTCAATTTTGTAACACTGCATGGCTGAATTTTAATTTTACATTTTTACCAGAACTTTAAAGTTATTGAAATTTGATATTTTCAGCTGTCATGAGCATTGAAGTTTACTGCAGAATTTTCTTTTAAGAATGAAAATTTCATATAATTTTTTTAATAAAATGTGTATGCAGTTTATTGTTGAATTTATTTTATGTGCAGTTTTGAATATAAGTTTTTAGGTAAGATTCTTTCTTTTTTTTTAACTGATTAGTACCTTGATGTAAACAAACCAGTTGAGTAACTGGAATTAAATTTAAGATTCAGTAAGCTATTGTTTAATTTTAACGTTAAAACTATTATCTCTACTAAATTGGATAAACAATTCAGTCCCAGTAGTAATGAGTGAATTAAATATCCACTATGTCCAAGTGATATAAATCAGTATAATAAAGTGTTACTGATAGCTATAAATACTAATGAAACCACTGTTCAAGCATCAGATATTTTATGAACAATCTTGTTGTCTGTGAGAAGTATGAATAAATTTTTATTGCTATAACAGGTAAGGTCTTCGTATGTTTGGCAATAATTCATTAATTTCTGGTGCCGTCACTTTATTTATTATTATTGTTTTTCTGTTGCAGAAAAGTCTGTCATGATTATTTTGGTCTTGTTGTATACATAAGTAGGTACAGAGGATGTTAATGCAGTTACAAACTTTGGTTGAGAATAAGCATCAAGATAAATAATACATGCCATGGAACATGCTATCACAAATCGCATTTATCTGGTGAAATTCATAAAAAATGTCTGATGTGGAGTGGAGAGGGTCAGGGAGAAATAAATGTGCAATAATAAATACAAAGCATTTTATCTCGCATTATGTTTAGCTCAGAGATTGACAGCACAGTATAAATTTATTATGTTGTTCAAAGTGGAAGCTGTGGATATTATTGCACAGTCCACAGCAACTAGTTATCTACTGATCTTAGCAAAGGTAGGGGGGGTTTCGTCATATAGTGTCTATGTGACATGGGGCCATTCAAAATACTGGGGCATTGAAAATCTTCTTGAGTGGTTTAGTGGTAGAGGAAGAGGATGGAAGACCGTTCTGGTGTATTGTCTGTTTAAATAGGGACAGAGCTGCATAGTTAGTGTAATTGGACTATAGATGTACAATCAGTGGCAAAACTCCTTGTTTTCCCTCTTATACTTGCACCTTAATGTTGGTCTTGGTATATCCACTAAGTTAAGGATCAGTGCCACTTGCTTGGCTGTTCATCAAATACATATTAGCATCTCTTTGTTCATATAGTCAGCCATGTCATTCCAAAATGAAATGAAGTAATTGTTCCATGTGACTACCACCACACTATAGTATCTTCTGTTGCCAGCAGCTTGAGCTTCTACCCTACCACATTTATTTTGGGATGCTGCTTATATCCGACATGAGCCAGCTTGTGAATGAAATCAGCATACGATTAATTGTTTTCTTCCTTTTCCCCTCAGTTTCAGACTTGGCCTTATTTTTCTAATTTTTGCTTACTAAATATTTAAAAGCATATTTTATAGTAATTATTGTCTTCTTGATGCCTATTGTCATCTCTCTGTTTTTGTTACTACATTAATAAAATACCCTATATAGAGAGAACAGATTAAAAAATCTGGATTACTTTAACTGAAACTGATTTTCTGAATATTGCAGTCATAATAGGGGGGGATACTCATTTTTCAGTGTTTTACATTCTTGTGACATCAGTTTAATACTGGCACAATAATTGAAAATTAAAATGACTAATATCACTACGAATGATATTTATACATGTATTATGTTTCATAAGAAACATACATTTTATGTTTCTATTACAATGATATTTTGACAATTTAAACCACATTTTTTATTTATTTTTGAAAAGGTAAAATTGGTATTTGGCTTAAATTCAAAGCAAATATTTTTTCAGCTTATTTCTGTTAGTCTCCAATTCCCTAACAAAGGGGGTCTGAAGTAATTCATATCTTAAAAATCAAAATGATTTTGCCACAAGAATTTTTCAATACTTATTATATAATTTTAGTTTTTAATTATTTTTCAAGTTTTAAAATATTACTGTCTTTAAATCTAGAGTGGCAGTTTTTATAATTTTTTTCCAGTTTAAAATCATACTGTGGCTCATTTGAATATGACATATGAGTTAAGTTTATTTAAACAAGCTTTGATTTAGTTCATTATTTTTGTCATCTATGTAACAGTGCAGGTAATGGAAAAAATATTAATGTAATGAACCTAACCTGTGATGAATACTAACAAATTAATAAATATTTTGTGTTTTGAGGAGAAGTGTATCTAGTAAGTATCAGGAAATCCAAACAATGGCCTTAGTAAATTATTGCACTGAATATGCATTTCAGAATATAGTTTCATAAGGGTTTGACATACATATGCATATTAATTGTAGAATCCTAACATTTGATACCCAACAACAGATTCCTTTTTTTGTTGCAGAACTCAATGCATATGATTTTTTTAAGAGTGATTTAAGCAGTGCGATGTATGCAGGCGTGCATTCTTTTGCAGATAGGGAAGCACTAAATGTTAAAATTTGGCTGTTTTTTCCTTCAAGAATGTTATGCATGTCTCTGAGAACTTACAGTAATAATTGGTATTGATGATGATTACAAGAGAAAAAAGTCCTTGTAAGTGATGCAAATTGTGTCTTTCGAAATACAATCATAATTTTGGAAGCAGGTATTGCTCAAACTTTTTTGGAAGCTGATGCATCTGAATGCTTCAACCATTTTGATGCATATTTCTATTACAGAGTGAAATGATGCTCACACATTTTATCACAAGTAATTATCTGATCAAGGAAACACTAAGCTTTCATATCCAAACATTCCTTGTAGATTTTATACAGATTTTGCAGATTGCAGATATTTAATGTTTTTTTGCCTGTCACTAAACTTTTAGAACGATAGCACTAATCTTCTAGAAGTGAATGATTATGTCATGTTAGCCACTAAAAGATGCATCTGTTTTTTATGTGCTAATATGTTACCTAATGATTTTCAAAAACTGCATGTCCCATTCGCTAAGTGGGCACATGAAGAATTAAATGAGCTTCAACCCACTTCCACCGAGAACATCTTGTTCGATTATATGGCAGTTTTTGAACTGATTTCAATGCCGCATTATCTAAGAGTCTTCTTATTTCATCATTTGTGCAGTTTTCAGTAAATTTCACTGAGTTTTATTCAGTCATCTATAAGAAATTTCATTATAATATTCCATATTTGAAGTCTTGAGTTGAAAACCATCTTTTTTTAATAAGTATCTTATAATGCCCTACAGTTTAGGTTACTTCTTGTTAGTATAGTTTGCCATATGCATTAGAATCAGTATCTCCTTATTAGACAAAGAAATCCTAACTTGTCTTGATGCGTTTGATAGTCTGTACTAATTATAATTAATTATCAGTTAAATTATATTATTTAGAAATAGTAATAAATTAAAATCATTATATTTTGCTTATTTATTGCAGTCGTGCTTTTGATAATCAAGTCCAGCTGCATATTTATTTTTTAAAAAATATGATTTTATTTCAACTCTCTCCACTCCTGAAAAAACTGTTTTGTGATAGAATTTGTTTTTCTCTCAATTTTTTAAAAGTATTTCATGATGTTTTTCTTTCCCCTCTTTTTTTCTAGAGTGATGTTGCTATTGCAAAGTTGCTCATGAAATCATTGTTAATTGGTGTGTGTAATGCTGTCAAAGAAGATAATCCAGAAGCTCATGAAATGTTGAAGAAAGAAATTGGATGCTGCTTCTCTGAAATTATTAGCAGCAGCTATTTATACACTCCTGCTGTAATAACATTCTGTTTAGTAAGATTATCTTTTTAACTTAACTTAGTGGTATTTCTGTTTATTCAAAATTTTCTTTTTAAAATTTATGATCAAAGTGTTGAAAAGTGGTTTAAAGTCTCAAATGGTTCAGAAGAACGAAACATGTATTCGATACTCATTAATCAACTTGGTTTAAGGCTTCAAAACACTTTTCCCTTGATAAGTTCTGTTTGAAGCATTAAACAGAGGAGGAGATTAATTTTAAGCAATTTTTGGCAATTTGTATTTTTACAGTCTCATGTTCTATTTTTTAAGATTTTCTTTTAAACACTTCAATTTTTAATTTGTAAGCTTCATTCACATTTTCTTGGTTTTAGTAACCATTTCCCAGATATAGAAATTGGTAGACCTTTGTAAATTTTTTAACTAAATTTATATTTAATTTATGTATGTAACCTTTAACCTTATGTATGTAACCATTATCCATGCATATATATATATTTAAACTTCTGTTGTTGTTCGTGATTTTTTCTTAACAACTATTTTATTAATTATTAGTTAGTCTCTTAATTATATTCTATTTGGCCTGCTAATTTTCATTTTAAATTTTGTATACCCCTTACTTAATATTGTATTTATTTTATATTTTAGTGCAATATGATTGAGAAGGGGGAAACATAAATTCAGCATGTCTTCAATTGTTTATCTGAACTTTTTAACTGTATTTCATTCTTGATATTAATAGACATAAGAAGAGGTAATATTTAAGTCTTTCAATCTGCTGTGTAGTGGGAATTCTCTTTTTGATAATGATAAATTTTATCAGGTAACTAAATACACTGCATATACTTATTTTAGATTTCATGCTATGCGTAATCTTTAAAAATCCAATGATAATTTCTGAAGGATTTTTTTTCTTGCCCCTGTTGCTTTCAGCTCTAAATTTTCTTAAGCTTATGGTCTCCTGAATCAGTAATATAATGGTATCAAAATCTGACGATAAAGATAATTAGCATAAATATTTCTACTAATGTTGAAGGAGTTTTAAGTCTGCATCATCAAGCATTGAAAATATTTGTTATATCATTATATTGAAATTTTTATTCTTAACTTCAACTATATATATAATTATGAACTTAGTATGTTATAGATTTATATGTGAATTATATATTTTGATGAAATTTAAATAGTTATATGTCACATACTCATTTCAGGAATCACTTAATCAGCTTCAAGACATCAAATACAATGCTGAACAAATCTTTACGGCTAGTAGGGGAAGTAATCAGCAAAGTATAGGTATGCTTTTAAAGTATAATTTTTTAATAACATAGCTTGGTTAAGCATAGGGCTCATCTGTAAAAATATGTTTATGAGGGATTACCAAGGAACATCTAGAATAAAAGTATTTCTCCATTTTTTAAAACTGTTCTTTAAGTTCTATATATGTACTGATTACTGTCAGATCTCTTAAGTAGGATGCAACAATTTTTCTGTGTCTTTTACCTCTGTTTTTTGATTTATACTCATGTCCTGACTACTATCAATTTTGTAATTTTTTTTATATAAACAATATGTAAAAATCTGTTTCCCTCCCCTCCCACACCATACCTTTCCAGCCTATTTTATAAATATATTGGTCCAAATTATATATACATGTTTTTACTTATAAGTCACATTATACATGGTTTGATAGTATAAAGATGCAGTTAAATCCTGTTTATCTAAACTAAAGGAGGTATGTAGAGGGGTAGATAACATCAATCAAGTATTGTACATTTGGATGGGTTATGTATTTAAAAGTAAAATAACTCTATATGGAATTACTTCCATATAAGACTGTAATTGTAACAGACAAACCAAGAAACACTTCTGTTTGCTATTTGGATATTTTCATTGCCATACTTTATGCCGGGAAAGCCTCAATTGGAAAAGGAATTTCTTCTGTTTGATCAAAATTTGGAGAAATGTTCATTACAACATGAAAACACAAGGTCAAAAACGTAGGAAAAGGCAAATTTGTCTTTTAGATGTTTCGAACGTATTTGTAGAAAATCTGCATGTATTGTAATCAAGTGATAACAAGTCGGAACAAGTGATAACATTGAACGACAAGATGACATGCTGTAAATTTTTTAGATGTGTGCCAAAGGAACCAGACAAACTTCAAAATTGGATTAAGCCATTTTGAATAATACATGGAAGTTGTTTTAGGCAATTGTAAAGGCAAGCACAAATAAATATATATTTACATAGCTATATTATTTAAAGTAATAGAAAACCTTCTATATACAATTTAAGATATTTAATAATCTACTATTAAATAGAAAAACTAAAATAATGAGTTATCTTTATAAAAGTTTCTTTTTTATAGTGCTTGTATGTAACTTCATGAATATTTGTTGAGCCATATGTACGGTAGTCCTTTACCATATACAGTGATTTCACAGTTCACTGATTTTGCAGTACATTATGCTAAGATTGCTTGTTTTCATTATAAAATACATATTTACTTTAAAAATTTATAGCAATAAAAATCATTTTAAAAAAATGATGACTCGATGATTACAGTGTTATTTTTCTCCAATAATACAATAAGTGGAATTTTAACTGTGCATTTTTTTTTTCTTTTCATGTCTATGTGAATTGTAAGTTATTATCAAGAAATCCTTTGTTCCTCATTTTGTAAACATTTACATTTTTAGGCATTTTATTGTTAGAATCAAAGCTTTCAAGAGGTTTTGATTCTGAGCCTGAATGCAAGAGAATGAGAAAAGAAAGAATGGGATTTAATGATGAAACTACTCATTGGATGAAACTAGCTGAGTCAGTAATTTATAATTTCATCATAGAAGACCATAAAATCCATTTTTATCCCTTTTTTAAAACTTTTTAAAATATACTATTCTCCTACCAATTTTATTTTTTCAGTAATTCAGTTCTTTGAATTGTTAAAATGTGACAATGTAAATATAACTTTTTAATTTCATTTAATAATATCAAACATTCATATAATAATTATGTGTCAGTTTTAATTAAAAAGATATAAGAAATTTATTGTGTTTCAAAGTATGGAGTTTTTAATTGTGCTTCCCCATCTTTTTTCCATTTCCGTAATATTAGTTTTTTTGCAAAATTCAGTTAATTACAGATTCAACTAAAATTTAGTCTTAGTCTTTTCCCTGTATTGAAAGAAATTGATGATATTTCATTAAAATTATTATTGTTTAAGGTTTAATATTTTATGCTGTTATATTTTTCATATTTTCTGGTCTATTTCCACAGAGTGTTTTGTGTAAGCTGTTGTGTATATTTGTCTCCTAGGAAAGATCTTATATTTGAAATTTGCTATTCATATTCAAAACAGAGTTTTAATAATGTCTAAAAGGTCTCTTACCAAGTTACATATATTTATCTCTGAGGATGATCATATTTATAACTCTTCCACTATCTCAGGCCACAAATGCTGAACGGTTTTGTATCTGGGAATAAAAAAAATAGCTTATGCTAATAAAATGGTTCCATTTTCAGTGCGACAAGTACAGTACAAAAGTTTGATATCTGGAACTGTCGAATTATCAGTGATTCTGTAAATTTCCAGATTTTAGATCATCAGTTTAAATCTAGTAAGATAACATGTAGAAATAGTCTTCATTAATATTTCTTTAAGAAAGAGTTACATAGCATAAAAAAATATTTTCTGTGATCACCACCACCACATGAAATTAAAATGTGACTCAAAGCCAAAATGGCGATATTTTCTGGATTTAAAACCATACAATGGATATTCACCCTTCTATTAACCCTGCTGTTCTGTTCGCATTTACTCCACGTTTGTTGTGTTCGGGTCAATATGACCCAATTCAAAAAACTAGCTTTTCTTGCAGTAAATGACAGGTGCCATTTAAGGAATGGTTTAAACAATAGTAATGTAAGTTTAAAAATAGATCTAATAATATAAATCCAATATCTATAAAAATAATCCGATATCTATAAAAATAACAGAAAAATTGAAATTGAAGTTTACAGTAATAATATAAAGCATCTATAAAAATAACAGAAAAATATTCGAAATTGAAACTTTATTTTGTAGCATTTATGTGGTGCGAGAGATCCCGCAGTTGCTCTATCACATCACCATTTATTAACACCAGTGAGAAGTGCTGTATTGCATGAGCGGGATTCAATCCTGGGTCTATTTACTACAAGTCGAATTCTTTGGTGGAATCAAGCATGTTGTAGAATACTATCATGGGCTAGCGGTTTTTCTTTTAGAAATGTATGTGTTTAAAAGTTGATCAAGAGTATCCACAGCTCCTTTAGTTGAATTGTAATCCAAGATCATTAATTGTTTTTTGTTAGGTCTGTTGCTAACTGCTCTGTCATGATTCAAAGTGCTCATAAGAATAACATTCTTGTCATTTTTGGGATGTAGTTTTCAACTGTTGTATCTTCTGCAAAATAAAATAATGAGCTTCTTTGTTTGGCATTTCTTCAGGAAGTTCTAATTTATTTTTTTCTAATGGTGACAAGCATAGTCATTTTTCATTTTAGAAGAAGTTGTCCTAAGTTGTAAGATGGGAAAAAATAATTCATGTAATATTGGGCCTCGAATACCCATAAGTAAGATCACACACTGATTTTTTTCTCTGGCTTTAACCTTTGTTCTTTTCCGGTATAAATTTCTGTTTTCAGTACGTACAAAGTTTTACTGTTCGTATTTTGTTATTAAGTTCATATTTTGATCCCATATTTAGATGGCTTACTTGGTATATACTGTTTGAAAGTACATCAGCCACAAAATCGTACTAATTGTTCATCTACAGTAATATTTTCATTCGAATTATATAATTTTGGTAGAATTTCTATCCATTTTACCCAGATATCTCACACTGCAGCTAATTTATCCAAATTTTTCCTTTCCTGAGGAGCGGATTTATCTCAACATGGTGCAAAATGTTTTGAGGGACATTGTCGCATGAAATATATTTCTGCCAGTTTCTTTATCCAATAAGCTTTTTGTTGATTCCCCATATGATTTATAAACACCAGCTAGCAACAATACTACAATATATGCTGGACAAGTTTTACTTTTGATATTTTTCCAATTTTTTCCATAAACACTTTCTCCTTCTACTACTACTCATTTTTATGATTTCATTTTCAATTGTGGAATTGAATACTGCCTCAAATGCACTTCTTACGTCTGTTATCCTTCCCGTTGCATATCTTGTGACCCCTGGAGTAGTTTTTATAATACCATTAGCAGCTGTTGATTAAGAAGAATGTGGCAGCGGTTTCAACTTCCATTTTATTTTATGATTCTTGGACTGAATACTCTCTCTATAGTTCATTTGTTAAATATTGGTATCAAAATCGTCAGAACTTTCATTCTCAATTTCATCATTTGTATGATTTTCATACTTGAGTACTTCTTCTTCACTGTCAGAAGCTTCTATTTAGCTATATCAGCGTGACTCAAATTTATGCGATACACCATTTGTTTCTCTCACATTCACAGGCACAACTCTTTTACAGTATATCAGAAAGTGAAATACAACAGAAAGAAAGAAATGTTGCAATAAGAGGAAATATTTTGGCCCCCTGCCAATCGTATCAACTTTTTGACCTTGCCTGTGCTCTCTTGTCATGTGATCAAACACATACGCCAATGCAACAGGTCTCAAAAACAGATAAATTAGAGAAACTATTGTTGTTCTTTTCTTTTGAATTATTCCAAATAAAACTGAACTTGCATGAGTAAAAATAAATTGATTTTTTGCATTGGGTCATACTGATCCTGAACAATACATTAGGTACATATTGAAAAATATTCCTTCGAAATACAAATAAACATAAATCCCTCTAAGAGTACACTTTTATATTATTTACCAACAATGTCTAGAAGTTTCATGAAAATATCCCTCTACTGTATTTTATTATGAACTTATAAATTTTATTTTGGTTCATATGGAACTGAACAGAACAGCAGGGTTAATTGATTGATAATTAAGACATTGTAAAAGCATAAGAGAAACACTTCAAATGAAACATAAATTTAATAACATAGCAACCTTGAGTTTGACATAGGTTTATGACAAGATATTGTCATAAATCTACACCAGACTCAAGTCTGTATTACTAAATTTATGAGATACTGCCTTTCCACTGTAATACTTTAATTATTTTATCTTAATTAAGCTTTCCTTCTCATATTCTATTAACTGTAAAATTTCACTTTTCACGTGATATTTGAAAATCTTCAAATTTGCAGCTCATCATCGTCATAAAACGTAGCTGCTTGCTGTAAATTATGCCAGTCATTTAAAAATTATTTTCAGGCATGTCCTCTTGGGATCTTGCAATGCCCCACATATCAGATTTTATATGTTGGTCATCAAAATTAAAGGCTAATGGAAAAAATATTCTCACTATGTTAATGTTGTAACCACTGCTTAATGATATAATTTTACATTAATACTGGAAATATGCAAATTTGGTGATTGACAATGTGTTGCACAAGGAACACATGTTGGAATTTCAGTTTATAATGTTGCTTAAAGTAAATAGTGTTTCTGAGTGTGATCAGTATTCAGTAATAGTGGCTGAAAAAGAAGTGAAAGTCAAAAGTGGCAAATAATTGGTAAAATCAAGTTAGATGAAATATAAATGGAGGTCACCCAAGATTTGAACATCCCTCAAATCTTTTCCTCTCAAAATCCCTCTGGGAACTTTATTTTGTTTACATTCTTTCCCTTGAACGGACAAACATGCCTTATTCACCCTGAATGTCATATTAAGAGTTTAGAACCGCTTTTTAAGCACTGGAGCAGTTGATAGACAGCCTGGTCAAGGACAACCAAGAGCAGCAACTGCATCAGAAGATCATTTTCTGTCATTGTCTGCTTGAAGAAACCAGAAAGACTGTGAGAGGTTTGGTTTTAAACCTCCAAGCTGCCACAGGAACTTGAATTAGCCATTCTATTGCTGCAGGAAGGCTTCATGAAGTTGTACTGTAATGCATGAAAACCAATGGTTTGCATCCACTCACTTCAGCTTCCAGGGGGGCTCATTTAAATTAGTGCCGTCATCATGTTCAATTGTGCCAAGACGACTGGGCCTGAGTTGTCCAGATATGGTCTAAACAGTTATTCTATATGTGTTTGATCTAGAGCGAGGAAAGGAGATGTAGCTTTCCTTTCCTTGACCATGAACTAGCTTGAACGAGGAAAGGGAATGGCAATTTTGACTGTAAAAATTCGCTTACAAGCAAAATTTAGGGCAAAACAAATGAACAGGAATGATTTCAAAGGAGGGCCTTGCTGGTGTAGCAGATTTATGAAACGAAAAAATATTTCTGTGCGTACTAGAACAACAGTCATGCAACAATTACCAATGGACTGGCATGATAAAAAGGCATCTTTTTAAAAATATGTGACAGATATTATTGACAAAAAAAAACTTCTTTCATCTCAGATAATAAATATGGATGAAACGCCGTTAGCTTTCAACTCTCCTGTAAACAGAACTGTTGATGAAACTGGTGCAAAAACTGTATCTGTGCTTACGATGGCGCATGAAAGAACGTCATTTACATGTGCGTTAGCTTGTGTCGCAAATGTTGACAAGCTAAAGCCGATGATCATTTTTAAAAGAGAAACTATTCCGAAGGGAGATTTTCCTAATGACATAATTACTTGTCCAAACGAGAATGGATGGAAGTGCGAAACAATCATGCATGAGTGGCTACAAAAAGTGTGGCAGTGTCGTAAGGGATCGTTTTTCCAACCCAAAAAAATTGATAATGGATTCCTTGCATGCTCATTTACGAGGGTAAGTTGAAAAATAAGTTTCCCCTGTCGACTGTGGTCAGAGTTGTGTATGAAAGTCAAAAAATAGAATGAGACATTAAAGATATGACATACCTTTATTTTTCCACATAGGTACCAAGTACATTGAGACATTTGTCATATCGCTTGATAAGCTTCAAAAAGACCTCCAGGAAAAAATCAGGGCTTTGCATATGGAAGAAGCGTTGAACGGCTTGTTTCACTTCAGTATTGCTTCCAAAGTATTGCTTCCAGTATTGACCCCCATGCGTTGTTCCTTGTGTGTCGAGGTCAATTGTCGGGGCACCCATCGTGCTGACACTTTTCTGTATCGAAGAATGTCGTGGATGATGTTTTGAGCTCGCTCATGTGAGATTCCAAGTTCTTCCGCTACTTCATCGATGGTGATACGCCGGTTTGCTCTAATCATGTCATCCACCTTCCTGACATTTGCATCTGTAGTGGCAGTGCGCGTCCGTCCAGCTCTCGGTATGTCCTCCACTTGCTGACGTCTATCACTGAATGTGCGACACCATCTCTGCACCATTTGCTTCGACATCTCACCTGGCCCATAGGCTTCCACGAGGCTTTTATGAATTTCTGTTCCTGATATTCCACGTGCCCATTCATGGCGGATAACCGCTCTCACTTCCTCCTTTGACCACAAATTCAAAACGCACCTTCTCTCCATACCTACCGGGGCTCAAATGAGAGGCTGGTCTCCGCTTTGCGCAGGCACTGCAACAGCGCCATCTGCTTGATTTGCAGCGACCTCTACCCAATGGTGTATCGGTGACTTGCGCGTTTTCCTGCTGTGTCGCCTTTCGCCCATAGCCGTTCAACGCTTCTTCCATATGCAAAGCCCTGAATTTTTCTTGGAGGACTTTTTGAAGCTTATCAAGCAATATGACAAATGTCTCAACGTACTCGTACGAGAATAATAAAATAAAGGTATGTCATATCTTTAATGTCTCATTCTATTTTTTGACTTTCATACACAACTCTGACCACAGTCGACAGGGGAAACTTATTTTTCAACTTACCCTCGTACTTGAGTCAGTGAAAAACAGATGTCAAAAACTGTCTACACCTGTAGCAATAATTTCTGGTGGTTTCACAAAAATCTTACAACCTTTAGATTCATCATGTAATAAATCCTTCAAAGTTGAAGTCCAAAAGTGTTGGGAATGTTGGATGAGTGAAGGATTGCATACGTATACCAAAAGCGGCAAAATGCGTAGAGCATCTTATGAAGAAGTTGCAAAGTGGGTAGGAAGTGCGTGGAAATCAGTGAAAACATCATCAATAATAGCAGGGTTCAAAGAAGCTGAAATTAGTATATCCTCAGATAAAGAGACTGTAAACCAAGAGAATGAATGTGATGATCTGGAAGACTTGGGCTTAAATCAGGATTTACTGAATCTTTTTAATTCAGGTAGTGAAGAATCAGATTTTGATGGCTTCATTTGATGTACAGTTTGCTGTAAGTAAAATTTAAAATTTTCTTTTGTCATCCAAATTTAATATCTTGTTGTTGCAACATTTTTTATAATATGGTATGAATATGACAAATATGGACTTCTTTAGTGGGCAAATATAAGTATATTCGTGAAAGTAAATATATTTTCTACATTTCTTACCTTTAATTTATAGTTTCGTGTCATGCATTTTTCTTAACTGATATGTCATATATCAGGACGTAGGTCAAGATTTTGCATCTATACGGTCCACGATGTAATCACATGCGATTTAATCTATTGCGGCATTTCTGTGTAATTAAATTTTTTTTCCCACCATTTTTCTCGAGTGTGGCTTTTACGCTGATGCGGCCTTTCTTCCGGAAATTACAATATTAGTTACATCTTATTTATTATTATCCTTTAATTTTGATGACCAGTGTATTAAAATGTATCTGGTATTTGTGGATGATCCTACTGTTGCGTTGATTTTGAAAAACCTGCTGCATATCTGGATTTCAGTGAGCTCAAAATGCTGGCTGAGTGATGGATGTACAGTTGTTAGGAAAGCGTAAAACAGAGACATTATTATTAACTAAACTTTCGATTTTAATTAGATTAATAATAATAGATGAAACAAAATAATAAGCTGCTTCAAAACAGAAAGTAAAAGGGAAGAGTGCAATTTGCTATGTTAACTGAATTAAATTCCTCAGAACTGAGTTCTTTCTCCTCTTCCCACTGCTATACCAACAAAAATAAACCAGTATGAGCTACATCTATCTCCAAACAAATATATCTTGGTTTTTAATTATTGTTAGATCAGATAGAAAAATGCTAACACCCTATAACCTTACAAGAACTGAAAGGGCTAATGTGAATAGAATATAAATCAATATATTGCCTTTAGCCACTGTATGATTCCCTAGCTAGCAGGTGTTTGAAAGTGATGTGCATGAATCTCAGTTACTCAGAGAAAAATTGCTTTTACAGCACACCTGATTTTTTGGAGTATTTTATTCTCCATTTCTAGGTTCTGTAAATTTATTTATTTATTTTTGCTAATTGCGTAGCAATCTGGATTGCTGTTAGAACTTATCTTTACATAAGGAAATTTGGCAAGTGGGATTTTTTTCTCTCTCTTTTCTTTATTTGAACATTTTTGGCATGTATTTTTCATCATTGGCCTCTTATTGGTTTACATACTGTCTTGCGTCATTCTTATGAGATGAATTTGCATCAGGATCACATATCTTTTATTTCTCAGTTTGAGCAATTTTTTTCTTCTTCTTCTTCTTTTTTTTTTTTTTTTGTGTGTGTGTGTGTGTGCGTGTGCATGCTATCAGCGGTTGCCAGATGTTGAAATGCTGGCGAAGAGTTAACATTCAGTGTGTCTAATATTTTTTTTTTATTTGGTATAGATTTCTTTCATTTTCTTTTAGTACTGGAAGCTTAACAGATGAAGGATGATCATTATAGGTTTAATTTGAAAGACATTGCCTAGTCAGAATTTTGTGAATCAGTGAAGTACATTGTGCTTACTATTTGCTAACTGTATACAATCAACTTCCAATTTACTGCAGATGGATTAACTGAGGCTCCACTTAAAAAAAAAATATTATTGCAATCGTCAGCAGACATGCTAGTGAGAGAGAGAACAGACATTGATATGAAACAACTTTTAGTTGACAACTTTTGAGGCGTATTCCCCCTTCTGCCTTTCCAACACATTTTTAACAACCTGATTGCAGTTACCCATCATTACAACTGATAATAGACACTGCCTTAGTTTGCTGATACTGTAATTAAGGAAGTTCTAGTTGGTGAATGAAAGAGAAATTATTATTTCTGGAACTTGCTCTGACTATTTAAGAGAAAGTATAGATTTTACTTTTTCATTGACAAGTGGTTGTGAATTTCTGTAAGGGAAGAATGTTGTTCTTTCCATTCATCAGAAGCTTGAAACAGTAAGTAAAGTAGAGAATGGATTAAGCATGAAATCAGTGTCTGGAGCTTGCAAGCAGACCGTCTGCAATTTATTAGAGAAAAAGGATCAACTTATGCTGATTGTGTGTGAACCTGATTCTGCCGTGGAAATGAAGGAAAGGAAAACAATCAAAAGGCCAACCTATGAGGACTTAGATAAAGCCATGCTAGAGTGGTTTTGTCAGCAGAGAGCCCAGAAAAACCCAATAAAATAGACTGATTTATGCAGAAAATGTTAAATATTTTTTTCAGCAATAAGGATTCAAGGGCGAATTCTGTGCATCATCAGGATGGCTTATGTGTTTCAAACAGCGCCATGGTATTCGAGAGCTCGAAGTACACAGAGAAGTTTTGAGTGGTGATCAGAATGCAGTAAAAGACTTTTGCAATGATTTTAAAAACTTGATTGAGACTGAAAATTTTCTTTCTCAGCAAATATACAATGTTGATGAATCAGGGTTATTTTGGAAATGCTTGCCAACATAAGCTCTTGTGTCAGAAAAAGAAAAGAATGCTCCTGTTTACAAGATCGATAAATCTTAAGTGACAGTAATGATGTGCTCTAACATGGTAGGAAACCACAAATTGAAACTGATTCTCACTGGAAAGGTAAAAAAAAACAAGGTCTTTTAAAGGCCAGGAAGCAACCAACTTACCAGTGCATTATTTCAATCAGAAAAAGGGATCGATGAACACAATCATACTACAGTAGTGGTTTGATACAAAATTCATACCTCAGGTGACAGACTTTTACAGTGTACCATTCCATCAAAGTAAATTGACATTAAAATCAAGGGATGGACAGTTTTTTTTTAAAGTACTGCCTAGCATGACAGCCATTATGCAGCAAATGGACCAAGGTGTTATTGCATCAGTCAAACAAAACTACCATTCTGCTGTGTTACGTAAATTGATCAAGGAAGATCATGATCTAAAATCTTTCTAAAATTTTTTCAATACTGAATGCTGTCTACAAGACTGCTGTTGCATGGCAAATAGTGAAGTCCTTAACGTCTAATTAAATCTTGAAGGAAATTCTTCTGTACTTGGAAGAGCATGAAATTTTTTAGGTTTTGATACAGACACAGAGGCATCACCAGCTTCCAGCTTATCTTGCTCAGGCTGCAAACAGTTTGCCTGTTGGTAAACATGTGGAGGAAGGAAACATTTCTGAATGCCTGGAGTGTGATTGCAACTTGTCCTCATTTGAAACTCGCACAGGTGAACAAATTGTTAGTCATACAAGGGGGGGTAGGAAGTATCAAGTGATAGCAAAGGGGAGAAAATGGAGGCAGGGAGCAGTCTGCTGATGATAAGGTCATGCATGGAGCTGCACTTTATCATGTTGAATGCCTTCTGGATTATTTAGAAGGGCAAGAAGATGGTCTCTGACTGACAAAATGACACTACGCAAGATAAGGTCATCGATCTTAAAAAAAAAGCCAACATAACATAGAAATAGAAAGTTCTGACTAACTTTTTTATGTGAATTTGAACTGTGAGAGTGATAAACTTTTTTTTTTTTTGCATATTTTACTGGTTTTGTTTCTTGATAAAGATGATTTTAAACTTTATTAAACTACAGGTTTTGAAATTACTATTCAGGTAAATTGCCTTATAGCATTTTTCTTTTCATATATTATAGTTATTTATCTATCTTGGCTTTTTTTTTTTTACTTCCTTTGGATTAATCACGATTTTTCGTTAATCATGCATATTCTCCCTATATTACCTCGGTAAATCGAGAGTTGACTGTATCATATTTATATTCTATGCAGGCATTGATGTTAGATGTCTCAGTATTTATTCAAAGAGAAATTGCAAACATTTGACCATGTTCAATGACTTACTTTTGCTGTTCTGTATTTTCTGCTATTAGTAAGCAAAATATTACACACTGAAGGTCTTATCTTCCTGAAATTTACATAATTGTGCATTTCATTTCCAACAGTAAGGCCAAAAAGAAAAACAAACAAACAATTATTTGAACTAATGTGCTGCATATGTCAGATAGATTAATGAGAGTGATCCAGGCATATGTTAGAATACAGAGTTAGGTAACAGTATGTAGCTGTTTATAATTCTTAAAACTTTTGTATCTGTGGAGCGACATAAAAAGGCACTTAATTTCATTTGTTTAGTGACAGGTGTTAAGGTTTACTTTGGGGCTTTTAACTTTTAGACTTTTTGACATCATTTCTGTGACTGAAGCTTTTTGAAAATGAATCTTTAAAATGAGTTATGTTAGGCCCAGAACTAAGGATAGTTACAGATTTCAAAACATGAAATTTAATTAAAATTAATTTCTGTATAAGATTAATAAATTATGTAACTGGTTATTTCATGACCAGTTCTGTATTTTTTAAAGAAACTTTTATCTTCATTTTTGACATTCCTGTGAGTAGGGTATTCTTCATTATTAACTTCCACAAATTTTTTGCATTTTATTATTCAATTTTTAATTGCCTAAACAAATCCGCCAGTCAGAATTTGAATGTTATAAAACATTAAATTCATCAGAAATGTTATCAAAGTTTTAAAGCTGCTAAACATCTGAAGAGGTAATGGTACCTTCACCAACATTAGTAATAAAGTACATTTTAGTTATTGATGATAAGTTTGTTACACTGAGAGTCTTTTTGTGTTAAAATGTTATGCCAATGTTATTTCTTTTTGATGCATGTTTATTTTAAATTATTGCTATGCTTTGCATCTTAATTTTATATGTTGTATTATATTTAGTTTAGATTAAATAAGCCCCTGAGTTATGCAGTAATGCTTTTTCTGTCAAAATTGTATTGATTAAACAGTGTAATGTATTTCTAAAATTTTTATATTCGTCAAATTTCATTTGCATGAGGAAGGACTTTGTTTTTAATAATTGTACATTGTAAATTTGTTTAGGTTATATAGATCAATAAATGATTATGATGTAGTGAATGGCATTTTTTCTTTGACCATGGGTCACCGAGAAGAAAACCGGAAAGCCTTGCAGTATGAATCAGCTGGGCAATTTTTTGATGCTGCTGTTCTGTATGATAAGGTATTTTATATTTTATCAATTTTAATGCACTAACTGCAGTAATATTGAATCATCCTTTTAATATGTTGTGCTTGGGAAAGCATGTTTCTTTGCTTGTTATTAATGAATTAACCCTTTAAATAGATTAGAAAAATACACTACAGTAATTTCATTAACTTAGCATTTCTAAACTTTTTTTTAACCACTTTTATAGATTAGAATATTCTGCAGACCACCTTATTTTTATCCCCTTTGAAAGCAGTTCATGTAACATATGTTACTAATATTTTTAAAATGCCATCAATTAAAATTAATTTGATTGTGTATTGGTATTACGTAAGTAAGCTAATAGAAGCAAATTTATATTTGTTTTTAACAATTCAAGGGTGTTAGAGTTTGGATAATCTTTATCTTATTAACTAAGAATTAAATAAATGTTGGTATTCCCATTAGCGAAATAGTTGAACCTGTTGTTTCTTGCATATCTGTTCTGTATTTGAATATAAGCTGTTGAGAAGCATTGCTCTTTTCTTGCTACGACTACAGTAGGATTTCCATAGGTAGGATAACTGGTAAAATATTTCATAAAATGTCAGTCTTTGGAGAAAAAGATGATAGACGATTGCCATATGTAATTTCCTTTTCTGGAAGTTAATTTCAGTTCTGGAAGTTAAGTTCAGTTAATTTGAATTTTATTTATTTATTAATTTTTTGGAAATCTAGGAGGACCGCAAAGGCAGACTTTGAGGACCACTGGTTGAGAAACGCTACATTAACTGCAGTTCATGTACTTTTGACAGCAAAGGAAATATTTTTAAGTCCCCCCACCTCTGTTTCTGATTTTGATAAGTTTAGAAACATTATGAAAGTTCAGTTCAGTTTGTTACTTCAGAGGCTGTTAGAATTGAGTTTTCTGCTGTTATATTGATTGAAGAAATAATTTTATGTTAGAGACAAACACTAGAAGTAATGGCTAGAAATCCCAATAAATATGTCTGGAATTCATAGCTAGGTTGTGGAGAATATTATTATATGCATTATTTTCAGTTGACTCTTTATGAAAACTATCAAGAATTTTTTTATTTTAATTTTCACAAATTCCTTAGTGTTATAAATGGAATTTTTTATTACTGACCCCATATACTAACCCTTCGAAGAGCATAACCATTTTTATTCAGTCATGATATTTATTTTCAGTATATTACCTTGTTTTTTAGAACATTTTATTTTCTCTTTTATTATCTAGATATCATCCTATTAAATTTAAGGTTTTGAAAACAAGGAAGAGTTTAAAAATTTAGCTAATAAATACTAAATATTTATTTATTCTTCGGGTTTTTGTTTCTGAAGAAGAGAAAGCTGAATTTGAATGCCTTTGAAATTGATAGCACTCTGTTCCAAAACTTTGTCAATCTAAGTTTGTTTTTTTTGCCTAATTCTAATAAATGCTATTTAAGTACACCCTTTCATGAGCGTATCTAACAAGCTTGCTGCTCAGAATGTGGTTGTAATGTTTACAGTAACCTAAATTTTGATAATTTTGAGAGTTGTAACAGATTAGCTTTTAAAAGAAAACAATAAAATAGTCTAAATTAGATGTAGATGTTGCAGTTATCATCTCATTATTTCATATTGTCATAAATAATGAGCAGTTTATGGAAACATATAATTTCCGAAATCATAACGTCATATCATCACTTTCTGCTGTCCCGCCTCATAGAGAAAATGACTCCACCTTCTTGTATTTTAAGCATTTATTGCACACACAAAACTAAATACTAAAACTACACTACTAATACTGAAATATTTACATTAATTAATATTAATTAGATTCATTTTACTAGCGGCTCCCATAAGCCTTTCCTTTTCCATGACCTCTTAGTAGGTCTCCCTTTGGAAAAACTAAACTTTTGGTGCCTCTCAGATTGAGAGTCAGCACCTCCTATGCATCTTGTTGGTTGGTGTCACCTATACATCACATCCTCCATCCAAGATTGAAGCATGGTGAAAGCCTATTGAAATATGACAAAATAGGGTGATGTCAAACAAAAAGAGTTGCTTACCTATTCAAATCAATCAATATTGAAGTTGTAAGATACATAATACAGTACTTATTACTTCTACATCTACTACAAGACTTTTTTTAAAGCTGTAACATATAAATGATTAACAATTAATAATCAAAATAATTCTAAAAGGCAATAGAATAATACTTAAAGTTTCTATAGTTACTTAAAGTTTCTAGGAGAGTAGCTGTAAAAGAAAACACACAAAATAATAATAATCCTAAGAGTTCATAAATGTCTATGAAAAGTTCTTTCTTTCACACAAGTTACTCAATAGTCTCCAGTCTGGACAATGTGTCCGCATTGTTGGTGCTTGGTTCATCACTCTTTGAAATGTTGCAGCAGCATTCCGTAGCCTGAAAGGCATGACTTTAAATCTATACTGAGCTCGATGTGTCTTGAAGCATGCTAATTCTTGACTTTCGCTTTCTAGTGGTATGGGCCAATACTTTGAGTAAATCGATGATGGATATTACGTTGGCTTTCCCGATATGGAATAAGAGCTCTAAAATCATCTGGTTTCATTACTACATTAAGGGATCTAAAGTCAGTGCAAAGGCAAAGATTACCATCTTTCTTCATAACACAGACAATAGGATACGAAATTTCGATGTTGGTTTCTTTGATCAATCCCGTTGTCAACATTTCTTTGTTTTATTTGTCTACTTGCGGCTTCAATGCTTCTGGAATTCAATAAACATGTGGCGTCTTTCTTTCGGTGTCATTTAACCTTATTTTATGTTCTCTTACTTTGTCAATTTGTAACTTATTTATAAATAAATTGTCATATTTTGTTAACAAGTTCGTCATGTCATTCCTCTTCTCATCATCTAAATGGTTTAAGTCAAGTTCACTAAGATGAAAGTGATCGGACTTGTCATTAACACTGGGTGTCATTAACACTTCAAACCTTGAGGGAGAAGTACTTCTAAAGAGTTTGCCGAAACTTGAAAAAGTAAAATTCAGTGACACTGTACACAGTCTAACATGCCCAAGTTTTTAAGAGTTGACTTTTCTTAAACTGCAGAGGCATTTTTTAAAACTGTTGATTATCAAAGTGCTATAAAAACAAAGATAAATAGTAATAAAATTTAACAAACAGTAATATGAAAGAAATAACAATGAGAGCAAAAATAATTTTAAATAATATCAAGCTGTATAGAGAAGATGCATGTAACTAGAATGAAACTGAATGATAAACTTACCCATGGCCAACATTTGCCAGAAACAAAATAACAGTGATTAACTTGGCTTATCCATGTGTGAAATATACTGAAAGATCTGTTCTCCTAGTAGACAGATGGTATACCTAGAAATATTTTTAGATATAGGTTATGAACTAAGCATATGTTAATGAGTTCAGATCTAAGCTTTTTTATACCAGTTACAGATTTTTTGTAATAGAAGTTTGTTTAATCGTTTTAAATAGGAATGTGAAGGCAGGACTGTTTAATATGTAGAATAATTTGAGTATTTCAAATGTATAATTAATTGATGTTAGACTATGACTGTATATATCATTCATTTATTCAGAAGATAACAGTCCAGTTTCAACAACAGTCTGCTCACTGGTGACATTTTCATTTTTCTGCCATAGGGTGACAAAAAATAAGCATATTTCTTATAATCAGTTTTGTATTTATATCAATTATATGAATTCAAATAAACAGTCAAAACTGTTATGAGTATTGCATTTATTAATTTATGATAATTTTTAATAACGGCAAAAATAAAGCATTCAATCCAAAAACATGAATCAACAAAATTACTTTGGACTGAAAGGAAGCAATTTGGAGGGAAATGATTTTGTTGGCATGAGCTTGATTTTCCTAAAACTGCTATTTTGTGCTGTAGTTCTAATATACTTATCAAAAACAAATGCATTTTACTTTTTGATCATAATCCAGGACAAAATGCAATATTAGTATTAAAGGGTGTCACCAATGTCTTCGGCGAGAACTCAAGAATATTCTCTATTTTTTCTTGAATTCATTTGTCATATAATTGTTTAGACTTGTGACCAAAAATTTTAAAATGATAGAATGATAGTTATTTATTTTTAAATTCTAGACAGTATTTATTTATTTTTTTGTAGTTTTAGAGCTCTTATTCTTTTTACATGAAAAGTAAACATCTAAAAATAACACTAAAAAGTAGTCATATACTCTTTGTACTCTTCATCTGTTTATGAATAAAGGCTTGTAACAAACAGAACCGAAGCATTTCACTAAACTGCAGGAATCCCCAAAGGAGGCCTAATCAAACCACATAGATAAACTGATAAGGATCCAGTCAATTTGATCATGAGAAATTGAAGACTAATGGATGAGATCTAATGACTTCAAAAGTTCTGTTATCTCAAAAATATTATTGTGTGTAATGTTACTAGAAATAATATTTTAATTTTTGTTGAGTCTATATAAACAACTTAATATGTGATATCTTGAAAAAAGCATAAATTAGAAAAAAATTGCAAAACAGGAGTTTCCTTTTCCAAAAATTTTTTTGTTTTTTAATGAAATGAACTCTATTAGAAACATTTTGATTTTGAGAAACGGGTAAGCAGTTTTTTGCCTCATTAGAAAATTATGGCTTATATATAATTATAACTACTGTAATAATAAGTAAAATAATTTTTTGTGCCATTAAAAATTGTTGTTATATGTGCAACTGTGTATTTAAATGTATTTATCTAAACTGAAAATTTTGATAAGAGGTAAATTTGTTCAAATATTAATTACCTACGTTTATGAATTGTACTCAGCGTTTACTTCATTTGCACAATTTTACTTAATTATACTGTTAAAAAATGTTACCTACAGATGGTTAATGGCTCCAAGAAAGTTAAAGGAAATTATTCTCTTAATAAAATTATTTCTTTAATGTATGATATTAATAAGTGGACAGTTATTTTAATTCTTATTTAAAAAATTTTTTTCAAAGAAGATAAAATCTGAATGACTTAATTAAAATTTGCTAATAATGTCTCAACTTCAACAGTTTCAACTGTAAAAGGAAAATGTCTTATCTGTATGCAGTAATATTTTCATTAATCCTATATAGAGGTATTGACTTGTTTAATCTCTTTATTAGCTTGTTATTAGAATTTTTTAAACTCTTATTAAAAGTTCTAAGAAATGTGAGAACCACTTTGTTAGAGACTTGAGATAAAATATAAAGCCCACTTTTTAAACTCTTTTACATTGAAAAATTAATTGTAAACAAATTATAATTTTTGCTGCTTCTGTCAGTATGTAATTTGAAGTATTTAATTCTGTCAGTGTGTGAAAAGAACGAGTCAGTATGTAATTTGACTTATGAAAAAGCTTTAAATATGATCGATAAGTATTACAGAAGGAATATAAAATTCTAATTTATGTACTAATGAACTCAGAATTAAAATAAAAGTTTAAAAATAATTTTATACTTAAATGATAATCCCAGTGACTTGAAAATAAATTAAAAAATGTAGTTTAAAAATTTTTCATATTTGACAAAAAACATTAGAAAGCAATAATTTTTTATAAGATATTGCCATTATTTGCAGCTATGTATCCACATATTTGAATACTATTCATCAAGGGGAAAATGCATTATTCAATTTTTAGTTAAAAAACAGACTAAAATATAATGAGCTGTCTCATGGTGACTACTTCTTTAGAATATCAAAATTTTTTAGAAATTTCCTATTGTTTTGAAGCAGATTCACAATATTCATCATATTCAATTTTCAGAGTTAAAATAATTAAATAATATAGATAAAATAATTAAATTTTATAATCAAATTAATAAATTTTAATAGATCATTTAAATGAAGATTTCTAATTCAAAAAAATTGCAACTTCCTCAGGGTATTGACTAAAGCATAAAAAATGTAAAATCACATTCTGTAGCTTAGCAGTTGTTAACTCTTGTCTTGCAGATAAAGCATTGCATAAATTCTACTTTTATTTGAATTCTAAGTAGCTTTAGGATAGCCATATGAGTCATAACCCCTCCCCCTTGTATTCTGAGCTGTTACCATGCATGAACAGAGTACGAACAAAACATAGCTCATTAGCAATTACAACTTAGTACTGAGGTTAACAAGCTGAGCGAACTGCAGTGTAGTGTAGGCCAACAATGAAGTGTGAAGTACTCATGTATGCTCAACAATTTGTGTTTGTTTGCATTTTCCCCCCGTCCTGCTGACCAGGTGGGGTTAAACAGAAGGTAAGATTAGCGAAGGTGGGTGACCAGAATTCTACTGTATCTTAATCCAGAAATTTAGAGTTTGTCTGAGGTCGGTCGACACATGGTTGGCTGATAATAATGTGATATGTGTTTACTACAAACCCTGAGTAAACTAATTTAGGAGTATCTTTTTATGTTTATAAGACGTAAATGATGATGTCTCCTTATGCTGCCATAAAAACTGTAGTGTACTCTAAAAGAGCTCTTTAGGAGAGTAGATTTCAGATTTAGTAATTTATGAAAATATTTCATTCAGAATTTCAGGTATGGATAATAAATGATTTGGAAGAGCTGCTCAGCCATAAACTGAATTCTGTTAAATGCTCTGCTCTTTGATTTACCTGGCTGAGAGTGCTTACAGTACATATAGTATATATATTGTGAAGCTGATAGCATTTTCAGGATATCGATTTTGCCTTTTCTGGGACAGAAAGCATTTTATTTGACAAGAAGTTTCATGTTGGGTTAAAGAACATTATCTGGTTAGATTGAGGATTTTGAGGTTGCTAAACTTTCTCAAAAGCATATACATCTAAGATGTTCTTCATCTATATGTATTTAACCCTCTGAATGCCATGTTTTTTGGGTCTGCTCATAAAGAACTGTATTTAGACAGAATTTATTAGCTTAATTTGCATAATTGCTTACTTTTGTCTGTGTTGCATTTATTAGCTAAATTTGTATAATTACTTATTTTTGTCTGTGTTGCATTTATTAGCTAAATTTGTATAATTACTTATTTTTGTCTGTTTTCATAAACTTCCATTCATAAGATTATATATATATCACTAAAAAAAGTAAGAGATCGAAATACTTTAAATTATAAGCTAATATATACCAAATGGCAAAAAAATCTCATGGCTGGATAAAGGGGGTTATAAAGTACAGCAAGTATTACAAAATATTAAATTTGATATATTGGACTTCAGCATGAACTGGACATTTCTACTGACGTCATGAAAGTGCTTTAAACAGTGATAAATGCAGTGATGACTGATAATATCTCGTTTTCAAAGTTTTAATTGAAAAGTAAAATTTTAAATTTTGTGTTTGTGTATTTTTTTTAGCTGTGTTTTTAAACTAGCCAAAATAGAGAAAAATTCTATAAATATTTCTTAAAGGATTAATTTTGTAATTCCTCACCTTCCAAACTGATGAGAACTTCTCAATAAGAGGTTGTACTAAAGTTTTAAATTAGCTATGTTTGAGGTATTTTTATTAATATGTTGCCTCATTGATTAGAAATATTCTCAATAATTACTGTCTGGTCATAAGTTTAAAACTTGTCAAGTTTTTTAATAGTACTGATGGGAAGGATTTATCTCATAGATATGTTAGATCTTTAAGTTATTACTAAGAGACACAATGTAAGTTTGAAAAATAGTGCTTTAGAATATATATTATTTCCAGCAAATGACAGTTTCATTGTCAAGATCAGATATATGTGCATGAAATATCTGCTTTTGACATTGTAACGATTTCATACTTGTTATATGTCTGTAACTGTGGTGATTAAAAGAGAATTTAAATGTTAATAGATAATGTTATTTTAGTGTATGAATTTAAAAAGCAGTCTTTAGAATTTTTATTTGGTTTAAATATTCAAACTATTTGTATCTATTTAAATGTATGAAAAGTTTATTTTAACATACACAATGCAGTTTTTAAACATACCCTCATATTGTTGAAATAAATGAGCAAAGCAAATAAATGCTTTGTTAGACTCCATACATTTTCTAACAGTTTTTTAATTTTGTGATTAATCATTAGTTTAAGATAATTTAAAATATGATAATACTGGTAGAAAGAAGGAAAAAACTGATCTTGCATTATTAAAATTTAATGACAAGCAGTGATTTTATGATATTCATTATTAATAATTTCTGAATATTATGTCACTCTTTATGTAATAATTTATTGTCGTTCAAGCATAACTGCTTGAACAACAATAACTGCTTAAACATAACTGCTTGACAATTAATTATAACCAAATTAAATGTCGTTCAAGCAGTTATTAGTTTACAAAAGACAAATAAATAAAGTATATATTTTGGTAAAATATAAAGGCTGTAGCAGTTGTAAACTTTGCTAATTTTTAGCTCTAAAAAATCTTTGATTTCTTTATTATGCAATTTTTACCAAATTTTTACAGCAGACGCTTTTTTTTTGTTCATTTAAGTAAAATTTAAATCTGTATAATAATTTGCACAGATTTGATTTATCATTTTTCTCTTTTAGCTGTATGAAGAAGCTTCTGATCAATATGACCAAGCTGAAAAAGATTTCTGGGATATGTCAGTTTTATCTGTATGTGTTACCAGAGTTTTATTTGTTTTATTTATTAAGTTTTTTTTAAATCATTCAAGTGTGTGAAGAAGTCTAAAACTGTATTGCTAAATAAAGTAATAAAATGCTTGGTTAATTATTCTTTTCTTGTTTTTTTTAATATTAAATTTGACAAATTTCTTAAGATGAAGCTGTTATTCATAACTCTCACAATTAAGAAATCAAGATGATTCAGTCCATTGAGCTTCAAAATATCACTCTGTTTAAAGCTCAACCTATCCTTTTGATCTTTCATTTGCTGGTTTTTCGTTGTTCTGATTTTTCTAAAACATCAAGTATATTTCAAATAAAGATTTTGGAATTACGATAATGCTGCCCATGCTATTCAGGTACACTTGAATAACCGATAAAAGATCATTTTTGTTAGTGTAACATTCTGCTTCTTTAGTTACACTACAGCCTGTCATAGACCAAGGCTGTCTCAACAAGATTCCTCCAATGGATCCGATTAGTCGCTACGGTCCGCCAATGATTGATTTTTAGAGTCCTGAATTCTGCCTCTACACAGTCTATCTATCTTATGTGAGGTCTTCCTCTTTTCTTGATACCTTCGACATTTGGAAAGGTCACATTTTTAACAGGGTTCAAGCTGTGACATCTAAAAATATATCCAAGTCATCTGATGACTCAGACAGTATTAGGTTGTTTGTATATTTTATATATTTCATGATTAAACAAAATTCTGCATTTATTATTTTCTCTAAATGGGCCATATATTTTTCTCAGTATTTTTCTTTGAAAAATTAGAAGTCTTTCGCCATTAATCTCGTTTCAGTAGCCATTTTATTATGGAAGCACCTAATAGCTGGCCGCTGTTGCGTTCTATGAAGGGATGAACAGTTACAACCATGCCTTCTCCGGGATTCAAACCTGAACCCATCACTACAGCAGTCAGGGTCATTAACCATTATACTGGCCAAGAATAAGATACAGTTAATAAGATGAAAAGTTAGCAGTTAATAAGATGAAAAAGTATTTTCATTAATGTTACAAATTATAATGAGTTGCCTGAAGAAATGTGCTGAGAGTGATTCCTATTTTGTTGAAAAATATTAAATAACTAAACTTTCTAATGGGGTAACAAATGCCTAAACTATTTCTATTAAATGAAAGGGCTATTTTGGCTTTCTATCATATATTAATTTAAAATGCATTGTAAGTAATATTTCGTAAGTATAAAGTTTGTTTAATTATTCATCCATATTTTGATATTCATTTAGTGTCTGGATAAATTGGCAAAATGGGAAAACTTGGAACAAAAGGCCATCAGTCGTTTCACTGATCCCAGTGCTCCTGATCTGCAGCAAATTTGGGAAGACCTGTATATGAAGGTAATTTTTATGTTAATTTGGTATTAGAAGAAAATTATGCATACATTTTATTTTTCTAATTATGTATCAATCATTACCTAATAATAATTGTTTATATTTGTAGGAAAATTATTTGCCTTACTTGATTCGATCTAAAATTAAACAGCTGATTGATGGAAAAGAAGATCAGTCATTGCTTACATTTTTTGATGCAGCAAGAGGAGATGAAGAGAAAAGGACTTATTTAGAGGTAAGTATTTAAGTATTTAAACACTTCACTTTTTTCCTTTTAAACTCACCTTAACGTATTTAATCATTTTTAAAAGAGATATTACATTTGCATGGATTATTGCAACTGAAAGTTGCCAATTGTTTGTTAAAGATAGATATTCTTAGATAGGTGTTATTTAATTTCAAAAACCATAAAGTTTTTCATTTTTCTAGCTTTTCTCATCTCATAAGACTTTTATTTCCACCTTAGACATATACTGAAAATGTATACAGTCTCACAGATACCATTTTTAATGAAACGTGTTTCACCAAGTCAATGAGATGCATTTCTGAAAAGTGTTTTGTCGTATGCACATTTTGCCCTAGTTTTGCAATAAAAGAATTCCATAGTTTAAATGCAAGTAAACTTTTTAAACTGTTCTATTCTATAAAAATGAGTGTTAAATCCCTGCCTGGCACAAAAAGTAATTTTGGCTTATGCAGCTTTTATTTATTCTTACAAAATAATTGCATTTTTGCATCAGAAACTGGTTGTTCATCTAAATTTTGCTTTTCAGAATTGGCTACACACATTGTTGCAAGCTACAGATTCATTGATGTTTCTTTAAATGCTTCAAATAAGCAGGAAGAAACTAACAATTTATTATAAAAGTATGCTCAGTAAATAGCTCTCAAAAGTAGTTGGAGATAACTTTAAGCGAATTGAGATCGTGTATTAAGCAATTCTTCCTTAGTGCATGAAAAATCTTGCAAGTTCCTCAAATCACTCCAAGGGCGAACCCTAATTTGCAATTCAGCTAACTGGTAATTCTTATAGCTAATTAAGAACTGATTCCCTAACTCTGAGACCTGTATTTATTTATTGTAGCTTGGGCTCTGAAAGCTTCTAGGAGAATCGAACTTAAAGCTTTGAAAATGTATTTCCCTGAATCTTATAAAATATCAACAATTTGGCGAGAAAAATTGTCCTAAAAAATGTCTTGAACAAATTTCCTGACATGCCTCCATGACTTATCTTACATTTTGCTTGAGCTGTTTTTACATTTCAAATAATACTGCACTCTGAGTTGAAAGATCTACAATTTCACATAATAGACATTTGTAATACAAAGTATATAGCCATAAATTTGATTAAACATAAAATTAACCCTATCGTCTAAAAAAGTGTACACTGAAATTTTCTTTCTATTACAGTTTGTAGATTTAAATATGGAGCCATATACAGAAGATGGCCATTTAAACATTAGACTACTTCAAGTCACAAAATAATCACATTTGCTCTGGTATATACAATCATGTAGGAATGAAAGGAATCAATTTCACCTTCTGTACACAGTGTAATGCTTGTTTCGTAATTAAAGCAAACTCCATTGGAACACAGCAAACTTTATTTAATAGATCAATTTCATAACTGCAACATATAAGTCGAAGAAAAGGTAACATCAAAAATTAACAGCCAAAACGTATTCTATCTCTTTTTAAATTAAAAATCATTATCTTACTTCGTGCGAGAACCGCACGCAGCTCTCGTGTTGGCGTTTCAAACATTGCCATTTATTAACAGATATATTTCAAATTCAACTATTTCAAAAGTACAAGATTATTATTGCAACAATATCTAAAGCTGTTACAATCTCTCCCCCAACGGAGAAACTTTTCCGAAGAGAAAAGTTCTTGAACGCGACTTTCTCATTAATATTAAGAGAAGGCAAATTCTCGTTTACGTTTGTAAACTCCTGGCCAAAATTTTAAGTTTTGAACATATATTCTAACAGCACATTTAAATAGGAAAAAATTGACAAAATTTAGAGTCATCAAATTAGAGTATATTAAATAATAAAGCAAAATAAAATATAACTTTGTTTACATACACTAAGAGACATAGTGCTACTTAATTCTACTCAGAACGTCAACATTTTTGTGCAAGGCTCCCTTTCGATGAACGACTTTAAAATTATACGATTGTAATGTGAGTGCTCAGCGCATCAATCTAGAATTACATTTGGCATTAGATTGTAGCCAGACTAAAGGGTTATGATCCGTTTGAATCAAAAACTCTTGCTGACCATCAAGATAAAAATGTAACTTTTTTACAGCATAGACAATGGCGGCGCACTCCTTCTCTGTAGTACAATGATTCTTTTCAACTTTGGTAAATTTCTTACTTATATACAAGACAGGATGCTCATTTTGATAATCATCTAATTGAGATAGTATAATTCCGATGCCATTGTCAGAGGCATCGGTTTGTATAATAAATTTCTTTTTAAAATCGGGAGCATAAAGAATGGGTTTTTTGCATAGCAATTCTTTTAACTTTTTAAAGGCTTGGTCACATTTTTCAGACCATTGTATGTTTCCCTTTTTTGTTGCCCCCTTCAAAGTGTCAGAGAGGGGCGAAGCAATTTCTGAAAAGTTTGCTATATATTGGCGATAATACCCCACTAGTCCCAAAAAAGCACGTACTTCTGTTTTGGTCTTAGGTGTAGGGTAATCTTTCACAGCTAAGATTTTGACTTCATCTGGGGTTCGTCGTCCTTGTCCCACAATATGGCCTAAATATCTCACTTGATCTTGTGCAAATTTACATTTTGATGGTTTTAGCCGTAAATTTGCTTTTTCTATCCTGTCTAATACAGCAGTTAAGTTTTTAAGGTGCTCTTCCCAGTTTTCTGAATAAATAGCAATGTCATCCAAATATGGTACAGCGAAATCTTCGCATCCCGCCAGAATTTTAGACATAACCTTGCTAAAAAAATACGGGGCATTCTTTAATCCGAAAGGCAAACGTAGAGGTTTGAAGCTTCCGAAACTAGTAACAAATGTTGCATATCTTTGGGCTCTTTCGGTTAATGGAATCTGCCAGTAGCCTCTAGATAAGTCTAACAGAGTAATATATTTTGCTTTTGCCACTGTTTCTATGCGTTCTTCAATATTAGGTAACGGATAGTATTCAGTTCGAGTAATAGCATTTAATTTGCGATAGTCGATACAGGGGCGAGGATCTTTTGATGAAGTTTCTATCAAAATCATGGGAGAGGTATAGTCCGACTCCCCAGGCTCTATAATTTTGAGATCAAGCATTTTCTGAATCTCCTTTTTCAGAATTTCAGTCTGCCGGGGTGACAGTTTATATGGCTTTGTTCGTACTGGTTCAGTTGTTAGAAGCTCAATATCGTGGCTGACTAAATTAGTCTGTCCAGGATTATTCGAAAAACAATCAGAATATTTCCATAACACCTTTCGTAAGTCTTCTATTTGCTCTGGTAGCAATCGTTTTTCGAGCTCATTCCCTTCTATGATATCCGAGAAATTTAATATATTTGGATTGGAAGGCAAATGAGGTATGTCCATTTCTAAATCACCTTCCACTTCAGTTATCATATTAATCATTTCTGGTCTTTTGTAATATGGTTTAAGCATATTAATGTGATATACTTGATTCGACTCATTTTGTCCCTCGAAACTTACGACATAATTGGTTTCGGATATTTTCTGCTCTATCTTTCCAGGGCCTTTCCATTGCACTTCTAGTTTATTTCTTCGATTTGTAGTCAAAACTAGAACTAAATCTCCTCTAGCAAATTCTCTTTTCACGGCGTTCCGATCGTACCATGTTTTTCTTCGTTGCTGAGCTTCTTTCATATTTTCAACGGCCAGTTCTTGACATTTCTTCATTCGGTTAATAAGTTCGAAAACATAACTTACAACATTGTTTCTTTCTTCAACTGGTTCTACCCACTGTTCATAAAGTAAAGTTACTGGCGTTCGTAGGTTTTTTCCATGAACCAGTTCTGCTGGTGTGAAACCAGTACTTTCGTGTGTTACTGTTCTAAGGGCAAAAAGAGCAGCCGGCAAAAATTTCTCCCAATCGGAAGTCGCTCCTATACATACAACTCTTAATATTTTTTTCAGCGTCCTGTGGAATCGCTCAACGGGGTTACTCTGCGGATGATAAACAGAGCTTCTCACATATTTTATACCGAAACGCTCCAAAAATTCCACCGTTAAAGCACTGACAAAGGAGGTCCCTTGATCTGTTTGGATCACCTTTGGGAAACCCATGCGACTGAAGAGTTGTAAGAAAGCATCAATCACAGATGGCGAAGAAATCTCTGTTACCGCAACAGCATCGGGATACTTAGAAGCCATACATAGCCCTGTGATAATATATTTTTTTCCAGTCCTTGAAGCAGGTAGAGGACCAACTACATCAACATTTATTTTAGTAAATATTTCAGAAATGACAGGTACTAAAGTCAGTGGAGCCTTCTTTTTGTCGTTTCCTTTCCCGGCGCGCTGACAAGCATCGCAGGTTTTTACAAATTCTTCGGTTTCCTTGTAACACCCCGTCCAATAAAAATGTCTGTTCAGCCTGTCTTTGGTCTTTTTGACACCCAAATGGCCAGAAGTTCCTTCATGGCACATCTTTATAATTGACGACTTCAGTTTTTCAGGTATAACTAAAAGTTCTCGTCCATAGCCCGTTTTATCTGTAGTTCTTTTAACTAGAAGATCTCTTTTTGTCAGACTATAATTCTCATTTTTGCAAGTACCTTCCTTAATTTCTTGGATGATTTTAGACAATTCCTTATCAGTATTTTGGAGTCGTACAACTTCTTTTGAGTCAAGCTTTACTAATTTCATAAGAGCTTCATCTTCTGTATTTAATTCGGGTAAGAATATTTCTTCTTCCTGAGCATTTCTTAATGGTTCAACTTCTTCCTTCTTCTGTTCCAGGTTCTTCTTTTTTTCGCGTTCAGCTATATCTCTTTTGGTTTGAGCTCTAGTAGTCACAGCATTAACCTGGTGAGAGTGATTTTCAGGTTCTTTTTTTTCATTCAGTAGTGCAGCAGTTCGGTTGCCTAATAAATACCTTCCTTTGTCGAGTTCGTTACCAATAATGGCAGCCTTGGTTATTACATGTCCGAGATCGCAGTTTAGTTCGACTTCAGCCAAGGGTAAACAGGTTGGATTTAAATCTAATGGTTGTTGCACCCACACTTTTTCACCTGTCAGCATTTCTGGCGTGATGTATTTACGACAAACTATATCAATACTAGCACCTGAATCTCTTAATATAGGAATTTTGTAGCCATTTACGTATCCAATACTAGTATAAGGTAACAGAAATTCATCGTCCGGTCTTGAACTAATTCTGTTTAGATTAGCAGAAGATTCAGTACTATTCTTAAGTTTTGGACACTGAGGTCTTAGATGCTGATAGGACCCACAGTGGTAACATTGCAGTGACTTTCGTTTTTCATATTTATCATCTGGACGTGGACTACTAGGTTGATAGATCTTGCTTCCCGAATTAAACTTTGAAGGCCATTTATTTTCAGCATTATTTTTATCATCGGAATTTGTTTTACTTTGAGTTTTTGGATTGTATTTCCCTTTCCGCCGATCGGCTGCAAGATTTTTTTGGAAGTTTCCACGGACGTTTTCGTAGGCATCAAGTTTTTCGGCTAATTTCTTGGACGAAATCATTTCTACCCATTCGTCAAGAAAATGATCTCGAATTTCAGGAGGGACTCGACGCTTAAGCTGATCAATCACCATCAAGTCCAACAACTGTTCAAAACTCTCAACTCCCAAACCAGTTACCCATTCCTTGCAATAATTTTCTAATTCATAGCTGAAATCCACCCATGTTGATTCGGTACTTTTTTGATGCTTCATGAATTTCTGCCTAAACCTTTCAGGACTTAATTTAAAACGCTTTAGCAATAAAGTCTTCACATGTTCATAATCTTTAGCTTTATCAGAGGGTTCTCTAGCTATTATTTGTGTTACTTCGTAAGGAAGTAGTCCTAGCAAATGAGATACAAATTCTTCTTTATCAATTTGAGCCCATTCTGCTTGCCTTTCAAACAGTGATAAATATAGACTGATATCTCCTTCTTTGTCGTCAAATTTCTGCATCAGATGTCGCAATTCCGTTTTCGCCCGGACCTGTCCGGTGGTTTGAGACTTTATCTCAGCTTCAAGTTTTAATCTCTCTAAATCATATTGTTCTTTCCTTCTTCGTTCCTCTACTTCTTCCTGTCTCCTACGTTCCTCTACTTCTTCCTGTCTCCTACGTTCCTGTACTTCTTCCTGTCTCCTACGTTCCTCTACTTCTTCCTGTCTTCTACGTTCCTCTACTTCCTGTCTCCTACGTTCCTCTTCCTGTCTCCTACGTTCCTCTTCCTGTCTCCTACGTTCCTCTTCCTGTCTCCTACGTTCCTCTCTTTCTTCCCTCTCTTTTCGGTCCTCTATTATCGTGTTTAAGACTTCTTTGACGAATACTTCGTCATAATCTCTGCTCTCAATAATTTTCTGTTTCAGATCAACTATTTTCAAATCAGCAGTCACCTGAACACCTAGTTCAGTTGCGAGATTCTGCAAATCCTCCTTACGAGCTCTTCCTAAGAAAGACATTTTTTTCTACTTCTTAAGTTTACGAACACCCTGTTCTTTACGCTTCCTCAAAATAGCTCAACTTAATTGCAATAAATAAATAAAGTGCTCTGGCAACAAGGAATTAAATGCACTTGTTTAAATGCTCAGAATAAGCAATACCACATTTATTCCGAACAACCTATGACTGTTACCATCAGTTGATATGCAGTGATGCACCATAAAATAACATACAATAATTTACGACTCAAATATATATGTAAAAATGCAAGATAAACTTGAGTATTAAAGTTCAATGATGAACACTTCAAACTATCGAAGTCCAATGATGGACACTTCAAACTAAGTCCAATGATGGACACTTCAGACTAAGTCCGATGATGGACACTTCAAACTAAGTCCAATGATGGACACTTCAAACTAAGTCCAATGATGGACACTTCAAACTAAGTCCAATGATGGACACTTCAAACTAAGTCCGATGATGGACACTTCAAACTAAGTAAGGAATAGTAAACTGAGTTTAGAACACAGAAAACTTTTGCACAGTTATACTAAAATTTGCAACGATGCAAAACACATTTTCGTATGCTTTTCTGCAGTGTTTAAAATCAAAATTCGTTCAAATAACTTTATAATATCGTTTGAAATTGGGAATAAAGAAATGCTATACCTTGCTTTCCAGGAGATGTGCTTTCATTTCAAAAGCACGCACGATTATTCTATCTCGCCGGTGCCTCCAAAAATAATTAAGACTGTAATGCTTGTTTCGTAATTAAAGCAAACTCCATTGGAACACAGCAAACTTTATTTAATAGATCAATTTCATAACTGCAACATATAAGTCGAAGAAAAGGTAACATCAAAAATTAACAGCCAAAACGTATTCTATCTCTTTTTAAATTAAAAATCATTATCTTACTTCGTGCGAGAACCGCACGCAGCTCTCGTGTTGGCGTTTCAAACATTGCCATTTATTAACAGATATATTTCAAATTCAACTATTTCAAAAGTACAAGATTATTATTGCAACAATATCTAAAGCTGTTACAACAGCCTGTGATTTCCACCATGAACTGACATTATCTGTTGAACACTAGCAATTGACTTCTCTCACTAACTTTTGCTTATCTGTGTAGTTTTTCCATAGTCCTTTATGCAGTCTCCATAACTGTTTCAGACTGCTGCAAGTCCAGCATTTTACTTTCTGGCTAGAAGTATTAAAATATTAAAATGTCTGCTTCTTTCTTTCAAAAAAAAAAAAGTAGCTAGATTTAACATTTTAATTACGGGGGTTCCACTGACTGGGTTTACCAAAATAAGTATTACAAGCAAAGTGAGGGATTATTCATGAGAAACCCTCTTAGTCCTATCCTGGCTGATATCTACATACATTATTATGAATCAAAATTATTTGAAACTTTAAACTTCCTGGTATGGTTCTGCTATGTAGACAATATTTTTACCCTATTTGATGGTAATACTGATAATTTAAATAAAGTTCTTTCAATAATGAATTCCATTGATCCTGCTATTCAGTTTACATTTGAACCTGAGACATGCAATTTTCTTCCATTTCTCGACATTTTGGTCACACGCAGCACATCCAACTTCAGTACTATGGTTACCATAAACTTTCATCAGTTTGCTTTCCACCACAGTTCAAATCATGTTATCCGGACTAAACAAAAGTTGGCTTCATTTTATTCCTTTGTTTTCCATGTACTTCAAGTTTACTGCTCTAAATTGGCTCTTGATCAAGAACTAAATTATTTAAAAGCAGTAGCTATTGACAGGAGCTTTTCACCCAATGTTATTAATCAAGCAGTTAAAAAATTCCCATCACAACACACCAACAGGCACACTCTTGTTTTAGGAGATTACAAGAATTTTGTTGCCATTCCTTTCCTTCCATCAGTTAGCTGTAAAATTGCACATATTTTACAGGAATTAAACTTTTGGGTCGTTTATTCTCCTATCAATAAAATTCCGAGTTCCATACTCAAGGACCGCATTCCGGATATGAATTCCTGGGGTATTTACAGGATTCCTTGCCAGTGTGGTTTAATTTACATTGGCCAAACTAAGACAGCCTTAAAATTTCACGTCAAGGAACTTCTTGGCAAATTAGATTTTCTAGAGGCATTTTACATTCAAAAAAATTCTTTCTGTTCTAGTTAACGACCCTAATTGCAATCTATCTTTAGCTTCAGCCTTTAAGGAAATTATGTTTTAGTTCTCATTTCATCAATACATGATGGCAGTAGCTTAACTCTTATCCAGCCATTCTTATCTTATCTTATCACTATGTCTTATCTTGTTCATTTGTGCTTTGGCAGCTGAGAATGATTATTTGGTAAAACCATCGAAAGAAGTTTTGTGAAAATTTGCAAATATAATGCTGATATTTGTTGTTTGAATTCTACAATAAATTAATATTTGATCTTAAAATATATTTCAACTAACCATTAAATCCCCTAGCTCATTAAGAACTGATTCTCTAGCTCTTGAACCTGTATTTATATATTATAGCATGGGCTCTGGAAGCTTCAGGAAAAATCAGTCGCAGGGCTTCGGAAGTGTTTTATTAATGTAGTTGTAACAGTCTCTCATTAAAAATAAGCAAATTCATGTTGTAGTTAAAGCAAGATCAGTTTCATTTAAAAAATTAATTCAGCAACCCTCAGTTAAGTCTTGATTAGAATAAACAGAAAACTGCTTAAACTAAGACTAAAAGCATCAAATACCTTCAAATAATTTAAGTAAATAGGAAAGATAAAATACGAAGTACTGAATTAAAACCCTCAACCATTCTCGTATGAACTTCATGTCAAAACTTTTAAGTGGAGAATATATTATGGCAAAGAGCTGTGAAAACACAGTGCTACATTAAGTTATCTTAAAAAAAATTTTTTTTTGATTGTTTACTAAGTAAAATTTTTTGTAATGGAAATAAAACATTTATTTTCGTAATTTTTATTGTTATTTTTTAAATATGTAAATATTCAAAAGCATTAGCTGCAAATCATTTAGATGTGTGCTCAGTTAAAAATCTGGTATCCAGTCAAATGCATTTATTTGCTATATTTTTTCTGGGCTACCAACAAGAAAAAAGGAGGGGGAGATTTTTTTCCCTTACAAACACTAGGAGTGGAGAATATATTAATTGACATTATATTGACATTGGTCATGACCACACTTTCAGCCCTTGATTGGTTATGGGACTTAGCATTTTTCTGACTGACTGAAACAATAAATGAAGCCCCAAATATGTTTGTTTTGAGAGACATGTTGCTTATATTTGTTTTCTTTCAGTGGCATAACTGCAGAAAAGGACTAAGTGTA